>WEKX01017002.1:0-10340 GCA_013390025.1 Pitta sordida | reverse complement strand
AATCGACGATTACTTGAAGTAGTAATAAAAGTGATGTAATGTTAGGCAACGCTGAACTGGTGCAAATGACAGGAGTTAGTTTTCTATGATGGTATATATGCTTAACTGAGAAGACCTAGGAGTCACAGGATGGNATGACAAGTGGGAAAATACTTTTATATTCAGTGGTTAAAGCACTCAGCAAACTACATTGCATGTAGTGCAATGTAGAATTACAGGGTTTGCACTTCTCTTTTACAGTAGATCTTTTAAAGACTTTTACATCATGTCACAAGGCTTCTGGGGAAAATAGAACAGAAAGAGAAAGTACTTTTGCTTCCCAGACTTTCTTCATTCCCATGCCATAAACACGGGTAAATTACTAAAAATTTAACTAATTAAGTCTCCGCTGGACTTAAGAACACCCTGATTCAGAAATCAACAACAGATATTATAATTATGACAATTTTATCCTTACTTTCCTTAAAACAGACAAAGCTAGAGATTTGAGAGTACAAAATAACATGTTAATAATTGGAACAAAATAGTTGTGTCTTCTAAAATAATCACATGCCCCTAGACTAGTTTGATTCAAGGATAAAATGTTACCAATGCACATATGAGGAATTGTGGGGTTTTTTTATTTTCCTGAGATTGCTCTGCTAAACACCAGTTGCAGCACCCGCTTATGACCACATCACTCATCTATATTTTTGCAAGCACTATAATTGGCAGGCAGACATCATTCAGCATATAAATACCAGGCCACAGGGACTGTTTTATTGTTGGGCTGATGCAAAATACAGCTGTGCAAGGTTGACAAAGCCAGTATTTCTTTGTGACAGTTCATTATGAAGATTCTTGATATTAGGGCTAATCCTGAAGCACATATTCATGCAGAACCCCTACTGTATATGTGCCAAGTCAGTAAATGATCCAGGTTGAAGCCAGTAAACACTAGCGCCTGAGCAAGCTGTGGGAGGACCACAGGCAAAGCAGAGCTGAATAATCTGAAACGCTGCAATCACCCATTTGATAGACTCTGTACCATCAATGTCACAAAACCCAACAGACATAAGTCAAAAATAAGCCTTTTGACTTTGCAACTTCATGCTCCTGATAGTCTGTCCAGGCTCCACAGATAGTCAGTGTAACCAGCATTATGATGGAATGGCTGCACTTAGTCACAGTGCACCATGATAAAGTTCTTTAAAATTTAATTTAATTAAATTACAGGACACTGCTAAAAGAAATTAAGAGATGGAAGGTGGGATTACTTTGCTGGTTACATACATAGTTCTAACTCAAAGAACCAGAAAATAAATGGAAAAGGTCATCTGATGTTAGTATGTTGTTAGAAATGCCTTTAGAAATTTTTTTTTAAATTTTTTTAATGATGAGTTCTTCAGCTTATACATTCTGATTTTATTAACCTTATTTACACAATGGCATAATCACTTACTACAGTTAGTGAAAAAGAATGGCAACACATGTAGAAGTTAAATAAATGTTTTGTGAAGATACAGAACATTTTTTAAAGCTACAAGCTTTCAATTTGCTTCTTCTTAAAATATCCTTTCTCCTCTACTATCAGATTGTTTTTCAATTCAATTTATTTATTTATCTTTCAGCAGTGATAAGACACATGTCTCCTAGGTGTGCATGCATATGAGAAAGGATCTAACAAAATTTTTAAACAGAAAAGTGGGGAGAACAACATGAGGCATTGCATAGAAACTTCTACAGTACATTCAGCCTTGAAGTTAATAGATGCTCAGGATACCACTGTTCATTGCACATTCCTGAAAACACGAGGAGCTTCTTAACAGAAATATGAGGATGATTATAAATATATATTTTCAGAATGTACAGGAAAGGAAGCAGAAGTATGAGAGAAGAAATTATGGCAAGTAATGGGGAAAAAAGTTCTGTCCTAACTGCTTCAATAAATGATCTATGAGTGCTGGCTCCAATACACCTCCTCAGCACATGAAGTTGTGGTTTGTTTTTTTTAAAGAAAGAAAAGTCTAGTTACAGGCATAGAGAGTGAAATATCTACTTTTATTTTCTCCTCTTGTGGCATCAAATGCATTATCACATCCTCATTCACTAATGATTTTTTAAATTATTTAAATTATTTTAAATTATTTGTAATTATTTTGTGACAGATTTTTCCTTAAAATACAGTCATCCCTCTTCCGCTTTGTGCCTCCCATATTGCAGCTTCACATCTTAGCAGAATGATTTTTGAGCAGTTAAGGATGCCCCTTTTTGCAACGGCACATGCGTGACCTGGCATGCCTGAATATTCAATTAGGCAGCCATGAATATGCAAATCAACACACACAGCCTCCGCGGTGGCTCTGCTCCCAGTGGAGCGGGCACAGCAGCGGCTCCCCTGCTCTCGGCCCAGCTGAGGTGGCAGCAGCTCCCTGGCTACTGGCCCTGCCAGGGTGTCAGCAGCTCCCCTAATCCCGGGTGCAGCGGGTGGGGCGGATGCAGTGGTGGCTCCACCCCGGGCACAGCCGGGTGTCTGCCCCACTCCAAGAGAGGAGGCTTTGTGCAGTTATGAAAGATTTACACACTCTCAGGTTAGACATGGTGTCCAAGACTTTCTGGAATGACTCTCCGAGACATACTCATCTAGCCGAGTATGGATAGATCATAACTACCCAGCCGGAGAGACACCAGGACAGCGACGCAGACAGCTCCCTGCACCGGTGTTCCCAGCCAAGTGGGAAAGGGATTTTTCCCAGCTTGGGGTGGCCATGGGTGCTGGGAAACACCAACACAAACACCAACACAAGCTGTGGGGGAAATTTGCATATTAATGAGGTGCTGTGCTGGTTTGAATGTGGTTTTTTTTCTTCTAGCAGTGGGGGGGCCTAACCAGCAGAGGCAATACCAGCCAGTTCCTGGCTGGGCCTGCTGCCTGCCAAGGTCAGACCAATCAGGATAGAGAGAGGCTCTTTTGTGATAATATATTTAAGAAAGAAAAAAAACTAGTAACAACAAGAGGAGAGGAGTTGTAGCTGCGGTGGCTCTGCTCCCAGTGGAGCGGGCACAGCAGCGGCTCCCCTGCTCTCGGCCCAGCTGAGGTGGCAGCAGCTCCCTGGCTACTGGCCCTGCCAGGGTGTCAGCAGCTCCCCTAATCCCGGGTGCAGCGGGTGGGGCGGATGCAGTGGTGGCTCCACCCCGGGCACAGCCGGGTGTCTGCCCCACTCCAAGAGAGGAGGCTTTGTGCAGTTATGAAAGATTTACACACTCTCAGGTTAGACATGGTGTCCAAGACTTTCTGGAATGACTCTCCGAGACATACTCATCTAGCCGAGTATGGAT
Organism: Pitta sordida; assembly: GCA_013390025.1. Lineage (NCBI taxonomy): Eukaryota > Metazoa > Chordata > Aves > Passeriformes > Pittidae > Pitta > Pitta sordida. Next base: position 7,022 of record WEKX01017002.1, on the reverse strand, counting down.
AGATCATAACTACCCAGCCGGAGAGACACCAGGACAGCGACGCAGACAGCTCCCTGCACCGGTGTTCCCAGCCAAGTGGGAAAGGGATTTTTCCCAGCTTGGGGTGGCCATGGGTGCTGGGAAACACCAACACAAACACCAACACAAGCTGTGGGGGAAATTTGCATATTAATGAGGTGCTGTGCTGGTTTGAATGTGGTTTTTTTTCTTCTAGCAGTGGGGGGGCCTAACCAGCAGAGGCAATACCAGCCAGTTCCTGGCTGGGCCTGCTGCCTGCCAAGGTCAGACCAATCAGGATAGAGAGAGGCTCTTTTGTGATAATATATTTAAGAAAGAAAAAAAACTAGTAACAACAAGAGGAGAGGAGTTGTAGCTGTGAGAGGTTTTAACAGCAATGCTGGCACCAAGGCCAGGACCAAGGAGGGGGAGGAAGTGTTCCAGGCCTCTCTGCAACTCATGGAATGGACCATGATGAAGCAGACTGTCTGCCTGCAGCCCATGGAATAGAGAGAGAGTATAGGGATGCGGATATCCACCTGTGGCTGTGGAGAAGGAGTCCATGCCTTTATATTCCCCACTTATATTCCCCACTTGTTTGGCCTGTGACAAACCCTTCAGGCTTTTTTCTTTTCCTCTCTTCTCCTATTTGTACTGTGGGTGGGAGGGGAAATGAAGTGAGAAGGTGGCTGTGGGTGAATCTCCGACATCCAGCCAGAGTCTAACCATGACAGCTGCCAATCAACACAGAAGGTGGCCTTCACGTACAGCGGGGAAGACCTGCACCACCGTGGTGTAGGAGACCCAGCTGATTTCTCATATGTACTATAAATCATTTTAGTTGCATTAATTTATAATTTTTATAATACTTTCAAATATTTTAATTTATTGGAAAACTGAAAATTTTCAAAATTCAAATATATTACATGAACGATCTAGAGTGAACCTATTGTGACAGTATTCATTGAAATTTATTATCTGTTAGCAACTAAATGGAGTTCTGTGAAATCTATAAATGAATCTCTGAATGACTTGCACACATTGGTACTCTAGACAAAATTTTGCAGATTTAGTCAAGTGACAGAGCCACAACAGATGCCCATGTGAAGGGTTTTCCTGTGTTGCTTCTTCCTGAAAGTAAACAGAAAGTTTGGTGCCTTTCAGTCAGCAAACATTTTATCCAACTTCAGCCACAGAACTCCAATTATGTACTTCTCCACAGTATGTGAATGTCACCAAAATGTTCCTTAATATGCTGGAAACATTTCACAAACAGATTTTTCATAAGATTATATGGCACGTCATCTTTCTAGAACACTTCAGTCAGTGAGAAACACTCTTCTAATAGCATCTAATAATTTCTTTCTCTGCAAATTCGTCATCATTAATATTATTTGATCCTATAAACTCTTTCCTTCCATGGATCAAGTAAAGTATTTCCAATAATGTCTGCATTTTCATCTTCCCGTCTAGTAGAAGACCACATTAACTTAATTTAAACTTGTTTCCTGCTAATTGCAAGCTTTTTGCCCTTTATCTCTCCTTTTCCTACTCACAATAACATCACTCTGATCATCACAACAGGCTTTTAGATTTCTTTCTGGCATTTCTCATTCTTATTTTATTCATCAGTTCTTGTATAACTATATGAGGAACTTCTAGTATGATAACAGTCTTTTGATGGTTCACAACATTTTCAGTGAAATTATGTTTAATTTAAATTTTCTCTTCTGTCAAAGGTAATTATTAAACTGCATTAGACAAAATTTAACATTCCCTTGAAAGATGTAAAATTCTATAGATATTTCTGATTCCAAAAGAAAAAAGTTTATCCTCAGTAGAAAATTAAAAAAAAAAAAAATGGGGGGAAAGGACAGAATAAAGTCTATGTAACATAAATAACCTAATTTATCTCTATAACACAGGACATATATGAGTTACTACACCTAAATTCTTTTTTTAAAAACATACATATTTTACTGAGAATTATTATCTTTCCTTCTAATGACTTATTTCTCTATGGTCTTGATAGTACTGCCATTCATGTTTATCAGTCTCCTTCTTTCATTAAACTCTATAGTGAATGCATGACATCAGTAAAACTAATTTCTAAGTTAATACAATAATTTGATTAGTCTGTTTCCACTAGAAGTAGTTTCAATGGAGCCAGAAACACAAGGAACAAGAAGAAATTTTAACACAATAAAAACCCTAATAAAGGTCTTAGAATTCAGTGACATTTTTTTCTTTACAAGACAATTTTTTTCATTTTAATTACAGTACAGATGATTTTCATTTTTTAAGTGTGCCTTTAGACTTCTTTCTTCAGATTAGATCTATGAAAAATCATAAATGCTTGTAATGAAGAGATGTTTTATCACTAAAAGGAAGAAATTTTATGCATTGAAGAGACTGAAAATAGATTTTGCTCTAAGAAAATTTCAGGATTTTTATCAACACTAACCTATCAAATGTTACATTTCAAACAATTAAGCAGTGATCTGAACAAATACAATCTGCTCAAAGTTGATTAACTAGAACCTGGTCATTGCTCTGACTAGCTTGCAGAGGTTCAGATTATATCTGACATACTGACTGAAGGTAATGATATATGCTTCATTCACCAAAGAAACAAATGTTTTGTTTTCCTGCTCTGATTCCCTGCTTTACAGATACCTGCAGTGGTATAATATGCACAAGTACTATTGTAAAACAAGAGTTTATTACACGGCTAAGTAAGTTGATCTTTGTAAAAGTGCACAAGTGCATTGAAATGAAATAAAAACTACTTAATCCAATCTTCTCTCATACAGTTTCTTTCAAGGAGAACAGACACAGCCTGTTAAAATAACAAAGAATGTAGAATTTCCATTCACATTCACAAAGTGTCGTCATTCAAACCCCCACTCTAAAGCTACCTTTCCTCTCCTCTCATTTTTCTTTGTGGTGGAGAAATGTGATTCCATGGAACTGACACTGATTTTGTTTTATGTTAACCAGCAGAGCTTTTCGAGCCTTACAGACCTGGTGACACTTAAATGGCCCACACTTTGGATTGTCTTGTTGTGTGGAAAAGGTAGATAAAGGGAGGAGGAGAAACATAAAACAGGTGGGCAAGGGCAAAGTGGCATTCACAAATGAGTCTTAGATCAGAGCCAGGTTGAGGATCATTTGTGGGATAAACAATTGCTATATTGAAATTACATCAAACAAGGTGTTATGTTACTCATGAAGTCCTGAGAATTCTGTAAAACCTGGCAGGCACATCACATGGAAAAAGGTAAGAGCTTCTGAACTTTTAGTCAGGAAATCAACAGAAACTAATATAGTTTAACAGTAATTAGTCTAATATGTGCTGCTGGTAGAACAGTTGCCAATAATGTCATGTAGTAACTGTTGTAAAATCCCAACTTCTCTATCTGTGTTAGGGATTAGGCGGAAGATTTTAGAATTGTGCTTGCCTTGATATATAGGTCACTCGTGAAATAGGTTTATAAATTAATTTTGCAGAGTACGGGCTATAAGATCCTGAACAATGCTAATTTTCTATTTATACTTTCAACTGCACTAATATTTTCTCTATGAGATCCGTAACACAACGGTATGATTTCCTTCTGTGAAAGGAAACAACAGCACGGTGTGTTTTGAAGTATATCTGGCACATTGGTACAATCAGATTAGAAAAGTAAAATTAGGATCTAAATGAATAAAGTTTGGATTATGTCTATACTCAGTAGCAAGTTGTCATATTACAATAAATGCCACCATATCTGAATAATTAGACTGAAATGTTTATTTCAGCTGCTTGAGCTACTATTTTTTGTGTGTGATCATCTGTCTTTTCCTGGTTTTCTTTTCAAAGGATGGATTGACTTTTCCATCCTAATCTCTATTCTCTTTTCTTGCTGCTAGTTTCTCTTTGCCTATGCTCATGGTCTTCATGATTTAAAAAAAGAAATTTTGCACCAAACTCCAGGAACACACTATGGAACATGATCTAAGAAGTGGGTTTGTGAGTGAGTGAGAAAAAGGAGTTAGCAAAGATTGCCATGGTTCTTGGATACTGTGTTTCTCTGTGCTGAGCAAAGAGACTGTCAGTGCACCTGGCCTGGAGCATGGGTTTCAGACATGATAGAAAAGCTGCTGAGCAATGCCTTATATGTACTACATCAGTCTAAACATATCTCCATGCATAGCTGTTCCTCCTAAAACTTAGTATCATTGACAAAAAATATATATATGACAAAAAATAAATCGAGGCATAACAACACACTGAGAAGTTCTTAGATATTGCACTACTGATGGTCATGAAAATTCATAGATTTGCTCACAACCACACTTTTCCACAAATTTCACAGGTACACAGGTTATTCTGACTTGGAAGGCACCCACAGGATCATCTAGTCCAACTCCTACCAACTAGATCATGCCACTAAGCTCANACATTTGTGAATTTCATGTTTCACGAGAGCACTGGCATGACTCGTTTCTCACAAATGAGGGGATATAACTGTATCATACACATACAATAATTTAAAGAAAATTCTTCTTGTGTTGTACTTTGTTTTCATAACTGCCCTGATAGGGAACTTCACTCTTAATGAACAAAATATGCATTTCAAAAATTAAATTGTTACTTCAGTTTTAAAGGTTCTTTACTGTCTTTGCTTTATGTACAAAGACTGCTGTCAGGCTATATATCAGATTTCAGTAAGAGGTAATTTTGATGAAATACTAGAATTAAAAATTCTCATTGGATTTATCTCCTAACCCTGGTCAAATTATGCTAGAAAATATCACTATAAGCAATGAGACTGTGACTTAGACCACGCAGTAAGCTGGATATGAGCTTAGTATCACTATCATTAGCATTATTAGTATTAATAGCAGTAGTAGTATCACTCAGTTATTTATTTAATCCTATTTTTGAAAGCAGTACCTCAGACTAGCCAAATCATAGGGTAATATACATTCTTTTCTGAATTAAGGTCATTTCACAAGGTATTTTTGATGTTTTTTAGATATCAGGAACATCTATTTTGTACTGATCACCTAAAAGAAAATCATCCTGACTGGAAACTAAATACATGACCGAGCAATTAGTAGGTCCGGAGCTAAAGCATACTGTGTTTACAAAGACTGCCTAACAAATAGTATTCTTAATAAACTTGACTCAGATATCAGCAAGCACACTGTATACTATGCCTCCAATAATCATCCACACCGTAATTTTCTTTACAGAAAAATGTCTTTTAATTTTTAATTTAATTTTAAAGCAATTTCAGATTTTGTTAATGGATTGAAGATAATCTCACCAGATAAGGCTTTAATATTTTGAACTGTATGTGTAGACAGTCAGGCAGGTGTACACACACAAATACAACCACACTTTGTAGTGTATTACACTTCATGAAACAGCTGGAAATAAATATCACCCTGTAAATAAGATAACCCATAAACCTGGAAATTTAGGATATGTGGATAACAATGAGTCTCCCAATGGATGCAGTGAAAGAGCCCTGGCTGGGGTAACACACTGAGTTGTCCATGGGTTCAAACATCAAGCTGCCGGCAGCACCCAGGTAGGTCTGCAGTGCAGCCAGAGTGTTGTTCATGGTACACTCTGAGAGCTCAAGAAAAGTGAGGCACTCCAGGAGGGCACATGAACTGATCTTCAAGGCTGGGCTCCCAGCTAGCCAGCGGGGGTCCTTCCCAAGGAAGTCCAGGCACTGTCATGCCCCAGAGGAGCAAGACACGCTCACCATCAACTGCCATAGTGAGGAACAGTATTGCAAACTGGCCTTCAAATATTTATGACTTAATTATCATTTAAAGTTGACTTTTAGGAAAGTCAACCATAAATTTATGCATTTCAGTGCTAGTTTCTGGACAAGTAAGCTGCTATAAAATTACACAGCGTTCTTTCACAGGGCTACGGATTACCTTTGAATGCAAGGAAAGGAGAGGGAGGTATTTCTAGTACTGCTTCTGGGACCCGCATCAGCATTTCTGTCACCACCACAGCCATGAGTAAGCAAAGACACAGGACTTGCACACTAAAAAATGGCTTTGGTCCAAGTAGCACATTTCTTTCAAACACACACTCGGGGCTGAGAATATTGGAAAATGGTTAGAATGTCTGGTTAATGTTTTGATCACCTCATATGATCCCATATATAGCTCCTTTCTTGTGTACATTGGTGGCAGCGTAACAAAGGCACTCAGAGATCTCAGAGTAATTAATATTCACTGTTTTTTCCATTATCTAACTCCGATTATGCACAGTTTTCTTAAGAGAAACTGCTAAGCAGCAATCATTCAAGGGTGAGTAGACAAAATGAGGCCACTTTTGTACGTTTTTGCCAACAAAGTTCCTCTTGAAATCAGGTGAAGGAAGCACCTGTTTTGTTTAAGAATCAGTATCAGTCAATTTTTGAGAAGCCAGACATTTTGTCTGAAATACTCTCGACCAAGTTAACTTTGTTGACATCAATAGTTTTGTACTATGCAATGGGAAGTTTCATTCAAACACAAAGTGCAAGACTAGGCCCAAATATGCATGAAAGCAGCAGGTCCTTTTTCCTTGAACTTTTCACTGTAGGTATTTTCATAGTTCTTAGACTGCATTGTTTCAAAAATGAAACAAAATAAAAAAAGGTTTAACTTACAAAATATGCTCATGCGAGACTGAGGTCAGGCTGACAGATCTATAATTACCCGGATCATTTTTCCAGCCCTTCTTGTGGATGGGTGTCACATGAGCCAATTTCCAGTCTTCCGATACATCTTCGGTAAGCCAGGACTCTTGGTAGATTATGGAGAGTGTCTTAGCATGTTCATCTGCCAGCTCCATCATCACCCTCAGATGGATCCCATCTGGTTCCATGGACTTGTGAGGATCCAAGCCACTCACCAAGTCTCTAACTACCTCCTCCTGGATTGCAGGGGGGTTATACTGCACCTCTATCCCTTCCTCCACTTCAGATGCTCAGTTGTCTATCTGTCTTACTGTTAAAAAGAGAGGC
>WEKX01017001.1:0-20418 GCA_013390025.1 Pitta sordida | reverse complement strand
CAAACTAGCTGTTTCTGTAAAGGACAGGATGAGACGCCCAAGCATTTCTGGATCAAAATGCATCATCACGGACAGAGGACTCAGATGACATACTGGAAGACATCAGTTAAGGCAAATGATGTCAGTCTGGATCACCTCTTTGGCATTTTTGTGGCCTCACTGACAGGAAGTGGCCAGTTCCTGGGTTTGACTGTATCCCACCTAACAACGGGTCAGGAAAATTCTGCTGGCATGTTTTTATGTTCCTTTTCTGCACCAGGGAGGTGGCATGGCGACAGAAGCGGTGCAGATCCCAGATCTCAGAAACAAAGGCACAATAAAAAAAAAGTCATAAAAATGAGCTGGTTTAATACTATAAGAATAGTAGTAATTAGTAGTAGTAGTTTAGAAGTAGTGATATAGTAATACAGAATAAGAGCAGAAATAGGAAATAAAAATATATCCTTGGTGGATTTTCTCAAGATACTCTGTCTAGATCCCATCCAGGAAGAGCTTCTGCTTCCCTCCCACATCATGGTGCCTTCCCTTTTGTGTAACAAACCCCACCAACTAACTAAAAAATCATACATTTTCTTCTTATAAGGTGGAAGAAATAGCCATGGTACCACCAAGGTGCAGCACAGGCTGGCCCAGGGCACTCCAGCAGATTCCCTAGGAGCAGCTCCTCATACCAACGTAGGGTCTTCCCAAACCTCCAGTGGAAGGCCCAACAGAGCAGACATGTCTTGCCCATGATCACTGAATCCTTTAATACAATGTTTTCTTCAAAGTTCTCAATGTACCTCCCCTCTGGGCAGTCTTGAAACACCTTGAGTCATCCATTTGGGGTCTTGCCCTTCTCCAGAGTGCTCCCCAGAATCCCTGCTGAGGCTGCTCCCAGGATGTCCCCAGGTCAGTGCACAGTTTTTTGTTTTTCTGCAGAGATCTGCCCATGGTACAGGCACTGAAATGCCACCTGCTGTATTTTCAGGCCTCTTCATCCTGCACCTGCAAAACTCACAGTTTTCCTGCTGATTTCAGACCCCAACAATGATCTCTTCATACCAGTTTGGATTCTTAGTTTCAATCACTATGAGAGTATTGGAGTGCATCACAATAACTGGAAGTCACTTCTCTGTTCCTCACCTATCCGAGACATACAGCTCTTGTCCCAAGTGCTAGAGAGTAAAAGGATAGGGTTTATTTTATTAATTCCTTCTTTAAGGCAAGAAATATTACTGGCACCATAGCAGTGTGATATCCAGAAGTGCCCTTAGGTAAATTTCTGCAAATCTACTTCACAGGTGGGCAGTTCCCAGCACATACTGGTGCATGGGGTTGCTCCTCCCCAGGTGCAGGATGTTGCCCTGGTGTCCAAAAAGGGGTTTTATTGCCTTCCCACAGGGACTGCACCAACCTCCCCATTTTAGCTTTCAAAGTGCTTGCATTGGTTGGGCAGTCTGTCACAAACATCTGCACCATCATCTCCTTGCACTGGATGCCCTGGTCATCTGGGTCATCATGGAGCAGTGAGCCTGGGTACCTCCTGGGCATTGCTGGGTCCTCCATGAACAATTACTGCTTTGGCCAGGAGATGTTCACCTCGGAGGCAGATTTCAGCTGAGAGTCTTTGATTTACAGGGCTTACCTCCCCCTGCAGCCTTGACTGACAAAAGGACATGAGAGCAGAATTAAATGTCTAGCAGAGTCCTCTCTCTGCATTTTATGCAAATCACCCATCAAAAGGGGAAACAAGGCAAAGGCTGAGGATTTGCCAAGAAGCCGGAGAGAGGGAGGGTGATGCTCAGGAGCAGTTGTTTCTAGTGCTAGGGCTGCTCCTTGGCACTTCTCTGCTCACCAGCTCTATACATCAGGATTTTACTTGTCTCCATACCAGTCCCAGCCCTTTTCCCTTTCCCTGTGCCAGCAGTGGCTGGAAAGCCCCATGTCCTGCCCTTATGACTTGCACAGGTAAAGAGCTCCACTGCAGAGCCCCCCTCACCACCCCATCAGTCTGCTCTGTTCCAGCCAGTACTGGAACCAGCAACCTGCTGGAATCAAGACTCAATATTCTAGGAATTTATGTGTTCACTCATTAAAATACCTTTTGTTCCCCTTATCAGATACTTCCTCAACTCCCCAGTCCTCACATGTGGAGAAACACTGAACAGCTGCTTCCAAAAATACCAGAGACTAAACTGAGAGGAATCTGATACCTTTTGAAAAGAATACCACACCTGTGTTTCCAGAGCCCTGAACCTTCTGAGGAGCTGTTGTGCTTTCAGAAGCCCAAGGAGCGCATGAAAGCAGAGACACTCTGCAGCAAGGGAGAGACCCTACCTTGGTGTGTAAATGTTATCAGAGGAGAAAGAAGCCCAGGGGAAAGTGCAAGAAGCCACTGAGTCTGTCCATCCTCTGCTGTGAAGACAAGCAAACACAGATGGGTGGATGGGCCTCATTCTGACCCTCCACACCCCCGCGGTGTGACTGTGTCACACATGCTCTGACACTCTGCAGGATGCAGCCATTTCATTGTGCTGCCAAGGGCTCCATCTCCTGCAGTGCACTGAGGGATTCCCGAGGGACAGGGACTCTTGAGCTGGGAAAAATTATCTTCACCATGGCTGTGCCAGCATGTGTCCTGCTAATCCAGTCAGGTGGGTGCATCCATGTACTTCTTATTGTCTCTCATAATGGTTTTAATGGGCTACTCAGAGATCTCTGCTGACAAGAGGATGACAGGGAGAAATGTAGAGGGGGGATGGAAGCACCTATCTGAGCTCTCCATTTCTTTGGAAAGACAGAAAAATTTGGGGTCAAGAGTCTTAACCAACAAACAAGTGAGAGAAGGAAGCAAACTTCTCTGCAGACGCATTTATGTCTGTGTTGCAGGTCTTGTTGGAGGTGACTCCCCGATTAAGTGTCAGCCACAGTTAGACAGCAAGTGGTTCTGCCTTACCAGTCCACCACCAAGGACACTTTGAATTTCTTCTGGTACCACCAACTCCCTGAGAAAACTGTGAAACTTCTCCTGCACACGTTTAATTCAGGGGCAAATTATGCAATGGGCCATTCTCTGTGTTGGTCTCTAATAAATCTCCTTAGAAAGAGCAGCTGTTTCTTTCCAGGACACAGCAATTTATTTCTGTGCTCTGAAACACCACACAAAACTGAGTCAAAATCTGCATCACCAGCAGCACACAGGGGTGAGGCTCAGCATCCTCCAGCCTTGGCTATGTTTTCATCTCTGAAATGAACCTCTCCTTTATCTGGACATACCATCCAATTACAGTATCAGACCTTGCCTGTCCTTGTTGCCCCCAGGGAGCTGATGCTGCAGAATGCAGAGCTGTTGGGGTGACACTATCCTGTCCGAGGCCTGGACCTGCCTGTGGGCAGAGCCAGGGGATCTATAGATTGGCTTTGCTCCTGGCCAGCCCCAGCCCTTGACACAGGAACCCAATGGACCACAGACCCTCATCTCACCCCTCTTTACAGAGTAGCCAAAGAACAGGAAAGTAGCTTTTGTGTTAATGCCTCAAAGTCAACCTGCTCCAGCCTGGGTTCTCCACAGGCTACACTTCCCCAGGGTCATGACCAAACTGTCTGTGAAGATCTCCAAGCATGGAGATTCTACAGAGTGCCTGGACATCCTGTTCCAGTGCTGGTCACCCCTCGCTGTGAGGCTGCAATGTGGGTACCACATGCCACAACTCCAAACAGCCCCTTTCCTCCGTCTCTCCCTGCGTTTTATTTCTGAGAATGATGCATTACTGTATGGAACAATCCTTTTCTCAGTTTCCATCAGCTCTCGTGGCTATTTCTCTTCTCAGCATCTCACACATTCTGAGCCTGCTCACTGTTGGGACAATATGTAAATCAAAGAAGACATTGACATTCTCTGAGCATTATTGAGCAACAGCTGAGACATCTCCCATCGATGCCATCAACAGTGATCACAAAAGAAAACAGAGCATAGAGCAAACCACTATGAAGATACATTTTCCTCTGAAAACCAGTACAACTTGTTGAACTGCCTCAGTTTCCCATCAGCCAATTTCTCCAGCCTGCTAATGTCCCTTTGGGTGGCAGCACATCTCTGTTGTGGAGCAGCCCATCCTCCTAGTTTGTTTTCATTAAGGAATTTGTTGAGTTTCTTTATTTCCAGCCTTCAGGTCACGGCTGAAGGTAGTAAAGAGGACTGGACCCAACACTGACCACTGGGGTGCATTGCTACGTCCTGGCCTCCAACTACACCTCATACCAGTGAGAACATCTGTCCAGTGTTCAGTCCAGATCACCTGCTGCTCATTCTGTTGAGACTTCATCAGCTTCTCTAGGAGGACCTGAGTTTGGAGGGCAGTGTCGAAAGACTTCCTGAAGTCAAGGTAGACAATGTGCACTGCTCTCCCCTCACCTGCAAAGCCAGTCATTTCAGCACACAAGCTCATGATCAAGTCTGTCAAGCATAAGTTCCTCATTGTGAATCCTGCCTGTACTCTTAAGGAAATTCTGAAAATTTCCATTCATTTATTTTAGACAGAATCTGTGCAGTCCCCCGGGTATTTATCATTCTTGCTTAGAAGTTTCAACTGACAGCAAGTTCAATAAAGAAGAAGGCCTCTCCTACCTTGAGACAGACAGTGATAACGAAGCTGGAAAAGGAAAACATAGCTAACGAGCTGGTCCAGGTCAGCTGGGAACCTTGAAATCATTCCAGGAGGCTGATTTCATGCCAAAAGAGGGGGACCAACGGGGCAGGGAGGGGAGAGGTTGTGACCTCACAAAGAGGATGGAATCCTCTAGGGGTCATCCTTATACCTACAACTATAATTCTGGAGGCGTATCTGGGGTAGAGTGATAGGGTGGAACAGACTTGGAAAGTGGGTATAACAATGATATAACGTCTAGAAACTATATTATAAAAATATGTGACTTGTTCATTTCGGTGCCTGTAATTTGGAATGCAATTCTTATGTGTCCAGCTGCCATAAGAAAGGATTACACATTCGTTTTCTAATACTCAAAAGAGAGTGTTATATGCAAGGGTTTTTTTCTCTGGCCTTTTACAGGAACATGCCAACATTCCTATCTTTCTTGTGCCTGTAAATGATTTCCAGTCGCTCCCTCACCATCTCAGGGCTTGAGGGAAGCTCCCTGGGTTCTCTTTCTTACCCTTCTTGAAGAGAGAAGGGACTTTTGCTTTCCTCCAGCACTTCTCTAAAACACCATGATCCTTCAAAGATGAGTGATATCCTACTTTCTCCAGACTGTCTCTTTGATTTTTACCCCTGAAGATTCCTCCTGATGCATGATGTTTTGCCCCAGGAAGTCCTGGGTCTCTCTAAAGGTAGAAGAATCTGCAAAAATCTTTCAGAAAGGACAATTCCTTTATTAACACCCCAGGAAAGGAGATAGGTAGTTATGCAACCTTACATATGGTGTGATGTTGGGAACCTCACACTGTCACAGCAGCAGGTGGGATCCACTCAGGACACAGCAGACTGCAAAGATTCCCAACCTGCAGATGTTCAATGTTGTTGCAGTCTTCAGAATTCTGGTAGTTTTTCTTAGAAGTATTGTAGTGCAGAGGCAAACCTGCTGCTTCTCTCCAGGCAGAAGCCAAGGCTACTGCAATGCCCTCACTGCTGCTGCCAAGGGTTTGCTGCCTCCAGGAATTTTTATATGATTAACTGGCTGTATTCACTCCACAAGGAGGGATGTGCACAGCCCTGCACAGGTGTGAAGAACAGGTGACATGAGCAGTACAGTAGGGCACAGAATGTACCTGTGTCAATTCCAGACCACTTGTGAAGTGCATCCCTACATCCCCTGTGGGTGAGGCTCTGGCTCCCAGCAGCACTGCATTGCATGAATTGACCCACGTACTGCTGACCTGTTTAAGGGGACCGTAATTTGCAGGTTTGATGCAGAAGGTCTTGCTGGCAGCCAGAAGGTTTCTTAGATATGGAGCAATTACTGTAAATATTAATACCAGTAGAGTGGCAAATGAAACAAGTACATAATGGGTATGAGAAAAGGCATGGAAGGTCAGTGGCTGGAGGTAAAAATCAGTGAGTGACTTCCACAACTTTGCCACTCTTGTTTCACAGCAGAGAGCGGCAAACCTTGACATGAGGCACCTGTGACTATTGTTTAGACCTGATGCTCTGGATGATGCTCCTCCAGCTCAGCATTCTCTGGGCTCCACACTGCCTGACGCTGCCAAGGCAGCTGTTCACTGACTGTGGCAGATGCCAACGTGTGGATTTGCTTTGCCACCAGCAGACTGACCCGGTGTGAGGAAAAATGGGCACCTATATTTCAGTCCCAGGAAACATTATCTTTGTTTCCTTTTCAACAATTTCCTGTGTGGACAGGGCAGCCGTAGGATGAGCAGGCACTACAGATGGCATCCATCTGTGAAACAGAAACAGCCACTCAGCCAGCCAGGTAATGGACCAGGGTAACAGCCACCCCCAGGGTCAGCTCAAAGACCCAGCAGCACCCTGCAAAACCTCCTTACAGAAAGGTGAAGGGTGGGTTTACAACAACACCTCTGCTTTTACACACCAGAGCTTTTGCTGCCTAATGCACCCTCTGTTCTTGCAGCCCACAGGGTGAGAGACACCCAGGAGTGCACCAATAGCATCAACCTCTCCTCTTCCAGCCCCCACCTCTAACCTTCCCTGTTGTCAGAGACAGAGGGAGGGACTTTGACTTGGGGCTGGGACTGAGTGCAGTGACAGAGGCACAGGCAGGAAAGGTGTGGGCAGAGCTGTTGTGCAGGCACAGAGAAGGTGTAGAGAGGTGAGACAGAACAAGCCTGGCCATGAGGACTGTTCTGTGTGTGGGGTTCTTGTCCATTGTAGGTGAGTGACAGCAATGGGTGATGCCCCCAGAAACTGAGTGTGCCCCTGTGCTCTGTACAGCTCTGTGGAGCTGTGCTGAGTCCGTGCACCCTCACCAGTTCCCTGTCTTGATCTGTCCAATTATTCCTGTAGAGTGCAGTGAGAACAACCCTCCTCCTCTTCCAGCTGGGAGCTCATCACCTCCATCCCAGCTGCACAGGCTGGGCACCTCCCTGCTGCACTCAGATCTTGGGGCTGAATGCTTTGCACTGCAACCCACCTTGCAAAGCCCACCTTGAAAATGGCAACAGAGGGCTCAAGACCCCACTTGTCTTTGAGAGGTCCTTGTCCCTTCTGTGGTCATTCAGAAAAATTTCAGCTTTAGGTGAGTGGGTTCCTCACCATCTTGGAATGATCATGGCATGTTCTCTCTCTCTGCAGCAGTCAGCGGCCAGGTGGCCTTGGAGCAACAGCCCTGGGAACTGACTGTGCGAGAGGGAGATGGAGTCACCTTCCAGTGCAGCATGAGTAGAGGCAGTATGAAGAACTACTACATGTACTGGTACCGTCAGGGCCCACAAGGCATTCNTATTAATACCAGTAGAGTGGCAAATGAAACAAGTACATAATGGGTATGAGAAAAGGCATGGAAGGTCAGTGGCTGGAGGTAAAAATCAGTGAGTGACTTCCACAACTTTGCCACTCTTGTTTCACAGCAGACAGCTGCAAACCTTGACATGAGGCACCTGTGACTATTGTTTAGACCTGATGCTCTGGATGATGCTCCTCCAGCTCAGCATTCTCTGGGCTCCACACTGCCTGACGCTGCCAAGGCAGCTGTTCACTGACTGTGGCAGATGCCAACGTGTGGATTTGCTTTGCCACCAGCAGACTGACCCGGTGTGAGGAAAAATGGGCACCTATATTTCAGTCCCAGGAAACATTATCTTTGTTTCCTTTTCAACAATTTCCTGTGTGGACAGGGCAGCCGTAGGATGAGCAGGCACTACAGATGGCATCCATCTGTGAAACAGAAACAGCCACTCAGCCAGCCAGGTAATGGACCAGGGTAACAGCCACCCCCAGGGTCAGCTCAAAGACCCAGCAGCACCCTGCAAAACCTCCTTACAGAAAGGTGAAGGGTGGGTTTACAACAACACCTCTGCTTTTACACACCAGAGCTTTTGCTGCCTAATGCACCCTCTGTTCTTGCAGCCCACAGGGTGAGAGACACCCAGGAGTGCACCAATAGCATCAACCTCTCCTCTTCCAGCCCCCACCTCTAACCTTCCCTGTTGTCAGAGACAGAGGGAGGGACTTTGACTTGGGGCTGGGACTGAGTGCAGTGACAGAGGCACAGGCAGGAAAGGTGTGGGCAGAGCTGTTGTGCAGGCACAGAGAAGGTGTAGAGAGGTGAGACAGAACAAGCCTGGCCATGAGGACTGTTCTGTGTGTGGGGTTCTTGTCCATTGTAGGTGAGTGACAGCAATGGGTGATGCCCCCAGAAACTGAGTGTGCCCCTGTGCTCTGTACAGCTCTGTGGAGCTGTGCTGAGTCCGTGCACCCTCACCAGTTCCCTGTCTTGATCTGTCCAATTATTCCTGTAGAGTGCAGTGAGAACAACCCTCCTCCTCTTCCAGCTGGGAGCTCATCACCTCCATCCCAGCTGCACAGGCTGGGCACCTCCCTGCTGCACTCAGATCTTGGGGCTGAATGCTTTGCACTGCAACCCACCTTGCAAAGCCCACCTTGAAAATGGCAACAGAGGGCTCAAGACCCCACTTGTCTTTGAGAGGTCCTTGTCCCTTCTGTGGTCATTCAGAAAAATTTCAGCTTTAGGTGAGTGGGTTCCTCACCATCTTGGAATGATCATGGCATGTTCTCTCTCTCTGCAGCAGTCAGCGGCCAGGTGGCCTTGGAGCAACAGCCCTGGGAACTGACTGTGCGAGAGGGAGATGGAGTCACCTTCCAGTGCAGCATGAGTAGAGGCAGTATGAAGAACTACTACATGTACTGGTACCGTCAGGGCCCACAAGGCATTCTGGAATGGATTTACACGGAGGGTGATTATTATGGAGTAGATTTCAAAGTTCGCTTCAAGGGTTCAGTGGAGAGCTCTGAGAACAGATTCACACTGCAGATCCTGGCAACAAAGTCAGGGGACACAGCAACATATTACTGTGGAGCAAGAACCACCCTGGAGCAGCTGTGCAGCTGAGGGGAACAAAAAAGTGACTGACGGGGAGGACAGATCTCTCAACATTTCTCCCTGGCAGCTGCTCACTAGTGGCTGTTGTCAGGCAATGACAGGTGCATGAAAGAGATCTCTGGCTTGGTGGCAGTAAGAGGCAGTGGAGGCAAGTGTGGTAGAAGGGCTGGTTTCATTTATGATGCAGGAGGATCTGTCCTGGGAACTTTAGAGACAGTTTGGGGAAGAGCAGTTTCATTTCACTTTGCCTGGGCTCCTCTCCAGCATGCCATCATTTTTCCTTTGTGACTTGGGTGCAAGGCCACGAGATCATGGAAATGTTTCAGTATCATCCCGAGTGATGTGGGGGTTGTGTCCAGGCTGTTTAGGAAAGACATTTGTTTAGAAATGACTAGGGTTATAAATTAGAGGAGAAGAACTAGAGAGTAAAAAAGTGGCTGCTGCTCCTGGGCTGCTGATTCCCACATGGAAATGGTCGGCTTGACCACGAGGTTTCCTAAACACTGATCAACACCTGCTCTGGGGGATGAGACACAACAGGAAGCAGTGTGGACGTTCTGCAGCTCCTTCCCCAAACATGCTGCAGGGAGGGGAATGTGGTGAAGTTTTCATGTTCAAAATCCACACTGTATCTGTTCACAAATGGAGACAGTCACCAAGCACAACTACCTAGTTAAGCACCTCTGACCAGAGTCACTCAAACCTCACCTGAACCCTAAAGAAATGGTATAAAAGGAAGTTACAAGTATGGGACAGTAACCGGGCTGAACCTGCCTTTCCATCCGTAGGGACACTTCTTGGGTAAGAGCCATGTTCCATGAAAAGAAAATGCTGCTTTAGGACCAGAGCTTGTGCTTCCTATATACTATATCAGTATATTCCTTTGTATTAGAGCTTGTGCTTGTTTTGTACTATTGGCAGAATGTTTTACCTGACATTTTGCAGATAAACACTATCACCAACAATGTACAAACCTGATTAACCTCTCGCAAATTATGTTAATAAATAGTGTATTTTCCATACATTTTTAGTGTTATTCCTAATAAGGTCCTGACAGTGGCTGGCAGTGGCAAACATATTGGGAAAGCCCTCTGCACCCTCTGATTTGTGAATCTGTTGGTGGACGTCCCCCACATGCGCGACACTGGTAGACTGGTCAGGCATGAACAGGATTTTGTTTTCCCAGAGGCACTGAGAGTCAAATAAAATACTAAGACTTGAGAGAATCTCTGCTCACTCATTCCTGTGACAACAGATCAGCACCAGGGAGAGCAAAACAGTGATGCAATGGGCCTGCTTTGGTCCCAGGTGCATTTCAGAAAGATGAGATCCAACAAACAAGGTCTGCAGTGTGGTGGCCAGCAGGGAATAGCGGGACCTTACATTGCACTTACAGGTCGAACACCTCCAATATTTATGTCGCCTGGTACCGGCAGTGTCCTGGTGAACCCCTGCAGGACTTGCTGCAGTGCCAGGGCCATGGAGGCTCCTACAGCCACCCAACCCCTTTTGCCCACAAGAGTTTTTCCTGCAGGGCTGACAAGAGCTCTGGGACACTGACCATCCCTGGGCTGGAGCTGGGGGACAGTGCACTCTGTTAATGCAGCCTGCAGGGACCCCAGTGTGAGACACGGGGTGTGGCTGAACAACATCAGCTCCCTCCCTTCCTGCCCTCCCCTCCGGCATGTTCCCATGGGTCACAGCCCAAGCAAGGGGAGAGTCAGTGAGTGGGCTGTGCCTGGAATTAGAGAAACAGGTTCTTCTTGTGCCTTGGTGCTCTCAGCGGAGAGGAGAGGAATGGAAGGAAGGGCAGGAAAGAGACAAGAGGACAGAAGGGAAGACTAAAGTCAGCCCTCAATACCATGGTAACGTGGGTCTTTCCCCCCTCCTGGCACAACCCTCCATCAGCGCAGACTGGCAGCTCATTTGTCTTCTAATTTGGCCCTGGTCGCCCCATCCCCTCAGCTCCAGCGCAGCTGCGCGGTGTTTCTGGAAGTTCCTCGCATGCTCATGGGAGCAAAGAGGGTCTCCTCTGCGACGTCCCCACCTGGGCATTCCTCAGGAATCATGGCGAAGGGGTTCCTGAGCCCACGCTGCCCCCCCAGCTAATCCCGGGCTTTGGCCGCCGCCGCTCTTGGAGCTGCAGTGGACGGCAGAAGCGCTGCGGGGCTGTATGTACTTCATGCATGGCCGGCTTGCCGTTGCTGGCAAAGCTTCTGCTGCTGTCCCTCTCACACGTTTTAATGCCGAGCGCCTCCAGATTAAAAAAAAATAAATTGTTAAGACCCAGGAACTGGGGAATTCTTTTTTTATACAGGAGATATTTGTGTATACCGGAGGTATTTGATCCTCTGGAATGTGGGGGCAGGGGAGGGGAGGGGAGGGGAGGAGACGGAACGGCAGAAAGGAGCTCTGAACGGGACAGGCAGGGGCAGCAGTCAGAACCAGAGAACAGTCAGAGAAGGAGACTGCTCCCTCCCTCCTGCAGGCAGCCTAAGGCTGTCATGGGACCGTGAGGGATCCTGCCATGCCATGCAGCACCATGGAAACCAAGCACGGGACCTATCGCTGGTCCTGGAGGTGGGGGGAAGGTGGCAGCGCCGAGATCCTTCTCTTTGCAGCTGCTCCTCACTTTTACGTGAGCTGCTGCAGCACACACATTTAAAGTGGAGTTTCAAAGCTTATACTCCACACTGGGGCTCTCACCAGCGTCCCGAGGCTGCCAACACAACAGCCTGGACCCATTGGCAAGGCAACGGTTGTGAGGCAGCGACTCCCCGGTCCCTGTCCCAATCCCGCTGGAGTAGTGGAGTCCCAGGGGCTCGGCTAGCATGCCCTCGGCATTATTTTTCCAATCACTAAGCACTATCTCAGTAAAGAAATGCTTCCTAATTTCCAGCCTAAACCATCTCTGTTGAGGCTCTGAACCCTTGCTACACATCCTATCATTGTGTACCAGGGGGAACCTCCATGTCCACTTCCCCTCCTCAGGAAGCTTTGAGAAAGATGAGGGATCCCCTCAGCCTCCTTTTCTCCAAACTAAACAAATCCTTCATAGGTTTGAGGTTATAGAGAACTTGGCATGTCCTACCATGCTGGGGCAGCCCCACATGTCCCAGGGTACCACAGCTCTCACCTGACAATCCCCTTTGCATACTATATTTAATATACTTATATTTATTTACCCGGGAAATGATCAGATAGGGAATGGATTCAGACAGTCTGTGGAGGGACAGTGTGCAGGGCCACTATGTGGTGGGCAGTGGTCCCCAAAAGGGTTGTGACACTGTGTCAGGGCTCATAGTTGTCCCATCCTGTCCTTGTCAGGAAAGCTCTGGGTTTGTTCTGAGTAGGAGGACATAGGGAAGTGAGTGTCCAAGCTCTGCTGACCAGTCCCTGCATCTTGGTCCCTGCTGAGTCCTGGGCTGCCTTTGCTGTTTGGTGGGTCTGGGAAGGCTTTTACAGGTTGAGGCAACTGGAGAAATGTCATCACTGTGGAGTAATTAAGGCGTTGGGTCAGAGTGTCCGGAGCAGGATGAGGAGCACTTCTGTCTTGAGGTCATCCTATCAATGTGTAGCTGAGATCACAGGGGTCCCATGTGGGAGCAGCTGCTCAGCAGCAGCAAGGGCCAGTGGGGTGGGGCAAGGACAGTGTGGCATCCACCAGCAGCATGATGTAAAACATCCTGTTGGTCCCAGAGCAACATGTCAGATTTAAACAACCAGAGCTTTTCCTGCAGAAAAAATTGTCTGTTATTATACTCTTCAGAGTGAAAGAAACCTAGGAGTTCACCAACAGCTTCCACCGCTGCCCTTCCAGCCCCCGCCTCTGATCTTCCCTGTTCTCAGAGGGAGGGACCTGGACTTGGGCTGGGACTGAGTGCAGTGACATCAGCACAGTCAGGAAAGGTGTGGGCAGAGCGGTTGTGCAGGCACAGAGAAGGTGGAGAGAGGTGAGACAGAACAGGCCTGGCTATGTGGACTGTCCTGTGTGTGGGATTCTTGCCCATTGTAGGTAAGTGAAAGCACGGGGGGATGCCTGCAGGGACTGAGTGTGCCCCTGTGCTCTGCACGGCTCTGTGGAGCTGTGCTGACCCCTTGCAGCCTGACCAGTTCCATGGCTTGATCTGTCCAACCGTCCCTGTGGAGCACTGTGAGAACAGCTGTTCTCCTCTTCCAGCTGGGAGCTCATCACTTCCATCCCAGCTGCCTCCTCAGCAGGGTGGGCACAGTCAGAGTACCTCCTTACTGCACGCAGATCTTGGGGCTGAACACTTTGCACTTGGACTGGACCCTCTGCTCAAGGGGCACTGCAACCCTTCTTGCAAAGTCCATCTCAAGGATGGCAGCAGAGGACCCAAACTCCACTTGCCTGTCAGAGGTCATTGAGTCTCCTCTGTGTATTCAAAAAATTTTCAGGGTCAAGTGAGTGTTTTTCCTCACTATTTTATAGTGACAATGGCATGTTTTCTCTCTCTGCAGCAGTCAGTGGCCAGGTGGCCTTGGAGCAACAGCCCAGGGATCTGACCGTGCGAGAGGGAGATGGAGTCACCTTCCACTGCAACATGAGCAGAGGCAGTATGGCGAGCTACGACATGTACTGGTACCGTCAGGGCCCACAAGGCATTCTGGACTGGATTTACTGGGCATATGGTACCCAAGGATGAGGTTTCCAAGATCACTTTAAGGGATTTCTGGAGAGTTCCAAGAACAGATTCACGCTGCAGATCCTGGCAGCAAAGCCAGGGGATGCAGCAACATATTACTGTGGAGCAAGAATCACCCTGGAGCAGCTGTGCAGCTGAGTGGAACAAAAACTGCCTGATGGGGAGAGCAGATTTCTCAGCATTTTTCTCTGGCAGCTGCTCACTGGGGGGCTGTGGTCAGGCAAAGGCAGGTGCAGGAAAGAGATCTCTGGCTTGGTGGCAGCAAGAGGCAGTGGAGGGAAGTGTGGCAGAAAGGCTGGTGCCATTTATGATGTAGGAGGACCTGTTCTGGGAACTTCAGAGGCTCTTTGCAGAAGAGGAGTTTCATTTCACTTTTCCTGGGCTCCTCCCCAACGTGGGCTCATTTCTCTTCTGTGATCTGGATGCAGAGCCATGGATCATGGAGAAGTGTTGCAATAGTTTTCAGAGTGCTGTGGGGGATGGAGCCAGATTGTTTAGGAAAGATGAATGAGCACAAATGACATTTCTCTGAGTGGCTGCTACAGGTCACCTGATCAGGAAGGAGCAGAGAAGGAGTTGTGAGTTGACCTTGTCTGTCCATCAGGTGCCCACCAAGACTCTCTCTTCCTTCCTCTTCTCAAGTGAAATGGGAGATAAATTGCAATTCAAGGCTTGTGGGTTGAGGCAAGGACAGGGAGATGTCCCAGCAGTTCTCATCAAGGGCAAAGAGATGGACTTGGGAAAATTAATTTCATTTATTAGCAATAAAGAGATTTCTCCATTAACTTATCCAACTTGGATTCTTCCCTCTGGCTGCAGTTCTTCATAATCTCCTCCTTCTGTGTGAGTCCTTTGCACATGGTGAAGTCCTTCAGGAACAGACTGCTGCACTGTGGGTCCCCTGCAGGGCACAGGTTCTGCCAGGAAACCTCCTCTGGCATGGGAACCTCATTCCATGGGACCATTGTTCCTTCCAGAATCCTGCTCCAGTGTGAGCTTTCCATGGAGTCACAGATCCTTTCAGGACACATCCAGTGGCAGTGACGGGAAGTCCTCCAGTGTCTGCAGGGTCACTCTCTGCTCTATCCTCAGCCAACATCAGCTGAGAGGAAGAACCTGCATCATCATGGTCCTCATAATGGGCAGTTGGGGAATCTCTTCCCTGGGCTCTGGAGTACCTCCTGCTCCATCTTCCTCACAGACAGTCATCATGGATTGGTGAAGTGGAAATTCTGCTTCAGCCCATTTACAGCCCTCTACAGTAAGATGATGAGCCTTGGGGAATGAGGAGAGAGTGAGTGTTCTGTATTCTTTGTTTAGTTATGCTTTCAGGATTGCCTTCCCTAGAAATATTGTGGGAAAAGTCCTTTATTATAGACTAGAAAAGGGCTCAGTGACATGGATTGTGCAAGGCAATATGTTCATTGTTCCAGCCTGTCCCCCTGGACTCTGGGACCTGTGATTCCTGAAGGCCAATGTGGCTGGTAAAGACTGAGGTAAATAAATTTTTCATTGCCTCAGCCCTTCCCTGTGTCCTCTGTCATTCAGCAGAGACCCTCATTGTCCCTGGCCTTTTTTTAGCCAAGCAGTCTCCTGGCATGTTGTACCTGATTCCTTTCTCAGTGGGAAAGGAACACTTTTGAGCTCAGAACTGGTGAGGCTGTGGAAATCTGTGAGCCCTCCTGGCCTTCCAAGCACAGCAAGGACATGGACACATTGAGACAAAGGCAATGATGGTCTGTGGAGATGAAGAATGAAGCAGCTGACATAAGAAATCCTGGGGGAATCAGGTTAGTTTAGCGTGGAGAAGAAACTGCTGGGGAGGAGTTGCTTCAGACAGGAGGGTGGCATGAGACCTGCTCCAGTGATCTATTACAGCTTCAAAACTTGTACCATCTGTAACAACCCAGTTTCAAAGCCATGTAAGCTTTATCCAGGAAATATTACTTCTGAAGACTTCAAAGATTTTCACAATTTTTGTCATTATTCTCTGCAAAGTTGTGTCCAGAGAAAATGGTATCTCAGTTTTTCTAAGGGAATTTGTAATAATTGATGCTATTAATTTATTTTTAACATAGTTGTTTTGGCAAAAGGGTTTACAGGAGTAACACAGAGCCAGGGAAACACACTAAACTGAAGTAATAGCAAACACCAACCCCATACAAGTTGCTGAAGGAGTCCCAAGGTTTATATTACCCAAAATGGAAGAGAGAGGGAGAAAAAAAATTCCCTCCAAGTCTTACATGTTGCCACATCTGAAAACAGAAAATCAAACCCCTCAAAGTCGATGGCTTGTGCAGCTGCTTAAACATGGTTTGTCCACTCCCCTCAGGTGGAACATCTGCTCCATCAACCACTCACTGTCCACCTCACCAGAGTAAGAGATGCTGCAGAACATCAGGAGCTTGAGGGGGGTGCTGGGGCTTCCAGGCAGGACTCCTTTGATTGTCTTTGGAGATGTGACTCAGATTTCTTGGCCCATGTGCTCTGTGGACAGGACTGGTCACAGCAGCAACCTGAGCATGTGTTTTGCAGCAGCAGGACTGGCCATAGCAGCAGCCTGACCATGCATTCCAGGCTTAACAAGGCTTCTGGCTCTGCCACACACACACACACACACACACACACACACACACACACAGAGCTGGTTTGTTCTGACCGAAATGATTAAGGAAGTGACATTCAGATTCAGGATCTCCCACCATCTGAGCAGCAAATCCGTCTCCTCTCCTGCTTCCTTTTCTTATGCTGCTCCTCGGTCTCCTCCATAAGGGGAAGTGTAAAATCTGGTGGCCTATCAGAGGGTGGATGCGAGAGCTTTGGGGACTGGAAATGCTTTGGGAGTGCTCTTGAGTCCATGGGTTTCTTACTAGGAGATCATTTTGCTCCAAACCTCATGCACTGCTAACACACCAGCGTGTGCCCTCTACAATCCTCCAGCAGTGACATTTGGGTGTCTGTGAGAGACAGTGGAAGAACTTCTAAGAATTTTTCCCCAGGATAGATTATTTTCCTTGTTTCTCATCCTCCTCAACCAGACTCCAGCAACAACTCATGGCTCAGGGTTGGTGTAGAAAGTGTTACAACCTTGTCACATGTGCCTGTGCATCTTTCTACAGCCTTGAGGATGAAAAACACACTGTATGTTCTACCGAGAAACCACACACCACAGACACAGAAAACAACATAAACACAGCAAACAAACCCATGTTTAATAGCTTTCCTCACTCCTCTGTGTGCCATGGTTTCCCCACCCAAAATTACATTTGTATCTCTTGCATGTTTCCTCGTTCCTTTCCAACTTTTGAAACTTGTAGCCAAAGAAGGACAGGGAGTTTCCCCCTCAGTACTCTGGTAAAACAAGCTGTGAATAGCCAGCTTAAAATACCCCATTGCAACCAAAAAGGCGGAGATTTATCCTTCAGCGAAATCAGTCATTTAAATGTGGCCTATAATGCAGTTTCCAAATATCCAGGAAAAATATCTCCCCACTCCCTGCACGGGTTCTGGGCTTGAAAGAATGAAGGTTTCTACATGGCTCTTCAGTCATCTGTTCCCCCTCTACAGGACAAGTGTGTATGGATGCAGCTAAGAACGAGCACAGAGAGGTTATAGGAGGAAGAGTCACGGATCAGGCACAGATCTGAGCTGCTTTTATCTGTATCAGGATCCCGCATGGACACATAGGCGATGGCACAACCCTGTGCTTCGCTGAAGTGTAAAAGAATGACTTCTGGCAATCCTGTGNGACAGTGCTGGGGACGGTGGCTGTGGCTGTGCCGGGGTGGGGGCACCGGGATGTCGGGACAACATCCTCGGTCTCTGGTCTCTCCCTGCTCGATTCCTGCGCTCTACCCTCCGAAGGGCTGTGGGCACAGCTGCGTCTGGAAGAGGCCGGCAGAGGGCTGCGAGAGCCCGGGGGCTCCGTGCTCCTCTCCTGCCGCGGATTCGACTTCAACTTTGGACAATATCATGTTTGGTGGTACCGTCAGTCATCCGTAGGGAGCCTGGACTGGGTGTCCTTTATCAGCACTGATTCCTCTGTCGACGAAAATGAGCCAGCAGTGGCAGATCGAGCCTTAGTGTCCAGAGACAATTTTCGATCCGAGTCCTTCCTGTCCTTGTGGCTGTGCCGGGATCAACGAAACAGGGTCTTGTTGTGCCTTGGTGCTTTCAGTGGAGAGAACGGGAAGGGAGGGAAGGGTAGGGAAGAGAGAAGAGGAAAGAGAAGACTATTTGTTTTGAAAGCGACCCACAACATCTGTCTAAATCAATGATCTGACCATTTTAGAATTGAACTAAACTTAGAGGCTCTTTCAGAAGATATGGTCCAAATGCCTTTTACACATTGGCAGATTTAAGCATTCTCCACCTCTCCAGGATTGCTTCTCCAATGTTTGAGTAATTTCTCAATAAAAAAAATGCTTCCTAATTTCCAGCCTAAACCTTCTCTCTTACAGCTCTGAACCATTTTTACACATCCTATCATTGTGTAACCGGGGGAACGTCCCTGGTTCCTCCCTGGGTCCACTTCCCATCCTCAGGAAGATGAGAGAAGGATGAGGAGTCACTCCAGCCTCCTTTCCTCCAAACCAAACAAATAATTCATGAGTTTGAGGCCATAGAGAACCTGGCATGCCCTACCATGCTGGAGCAGTCCCACATGTCCCAGGGCACCCCGTCTCTGTCCTGATGATTCCCTTTGCAAAGGACCGTGTTTGATTACCCATGATTGATTTGGTAGGGAATAGATTCAGTCAGTCTGTGGAGCGACAGGGTGCAGGGCCATTGTGTGGCAGGCAATGGTCCCCAAATTTGTTGTGATGCTGTGTCAGATCTCGTAGGTCTCCCATCCTGTCCTTGTCCTCTGAGTTTGTTCTGACTAGGAGGATACAGGGAAGGGAGTGTACAAGCTCTGCTGAGCAGCCCCAACGTCCTGGTCCTTGCTGAGTCCTGGATTGCCTTTGCTGTTTGGAAGGATCCTGTGAGAGCTTTGACCGGTAGAGGCATCTGGAGAGGTGTCATCATAGTGAGTTTTGGGGCAGAGTGGAAGAAGCAGGATGAGGAAATTTCTTCATTGAGTGTGCCCTGTTGATGTGGAGCTGAGATCACAGGGGTCTCATCTGGGAGCAGCTGCTGAACAGCAGGACAAAGGATCAGGGGGACAGGAGAAGGACAGTGTGCCACCCTCCAGAGTTGGCTCTAAAGTCCCAGCAGCACCCTGCAAAGTTTCCCTATGCAAAGATCAGGATTTTCTGCACAGCAAAGTCACCTTTAGACAACCAGAGCTTTTCTTGCAGGAAAACAATGATCTGTTCTTGCACCCTGCAAGGTGAAAGACACTCAGGAGTGCACAAATAGCTTAAATATCTTCTCCCTCGGTCCCCAACTCTCACTCTGCATGTTGTCAGAGATAGAGCGAGGGACTAGGAGGGGCTTGGACTGGGTGCAGTGACATCAGCACAGGCAGGAAAGGTGAGGGCAGAGTTGTTGTGCAGGCACAAAAAGGTGGAGAGAAGTGAGACAGAACAGGCCTGGCCATGTGGACTGTCCTGTGTGTGGGGTTCTTGCCCATTGTAGGGAAGTGCACCTACACTTACCCTGGGGTGATGCCCCCAGGAACTGAGTGTGCCCTGTGGTCTGCACGGCTCTGTGGAGCTGTGCTGACTCTTTGCAGCTTCTCCAGTTCCCCAGATTGACCTCTCCAGCCATCCCTGTTCCAGCTGGGAGCACGTCACCTCCATCCAAGCTGCCTCCTCGGCAGGGTGGGCAGAGATAGGGCACCTCCCTGCTGCACTCAGATCTTGGAGCCAAATGCATTGCACTTGGACTGGACACTCTGCTCATGGGACACTGCAACCCTCCTTGCCAAGTCCGGATTGAGGATAGCGGAACAGGTCCAAAGCCTCACTGGCATTTGGAAGTTCCTTGTCCCTTCTATGGTCATTCAGACTGGTTTCAGGTATAGGTGAGTAGATTTTTCACCATCTTGGAATGACCATGGCATGTTCTCTCTCTCTGCAGCAGTCAGTGGCCAGGTGGTATTGGAGCAACAGCCCAGGGAACTGACCGTGCGAGAGGGAGATGGAGTCACCTTCCAGTGCAGCATGAGTAGAGGCAGTATTTGGGATTACCACATGTCCTGGTACCAACAGGTCGCACATGGCACTCTGGAAGTGATTTGCATAGCATATATTGGTATACCTCTCAAATGTTTCCAAGATCACTTTAAGGATTCAATTGAGAGAAACAAGAACAGATTCACACTGCAGATCCTGGCAGCAAAGCCAGGGGATGCAGCAACATATTACTGCGGAGCAGAATCACCCTGGAGCAGCTGTGAAGCAGAGAGCAACAAAAACTGACTGATGGAGAAGACAGATCTCTCAGCATTTCTCTCTGGCAGCTGCTCACTGGGGACTGTTGTCAGGCAATGGCAGGTGCAGGAAAGAGATCTCTGCCTCAGTGGCAGTAAAAGGCAGTGAAGGCATGTGTGGTAGAAAGGCTGGTGCCATTTATGATGCAGGACGATCTGTTCTGGGAACTTCAGAGGCTGTTTGGGGAAGAGCAGTTTTAGTGCACTTTGTCTGGGCTCCTTTCCAGCATGGGATCGTTTCTTCTGAGTGACTTGGCTGCAGTGTCTTCAAGGGTGGTGTGGAGGATGGAGCCAGGCTGTTTAAGAAATACAGATGTGGAGAAATGGCTAGGGTTA
>WEKX01017000.1:8563-31721 GCA_013390025.1 Pitta sordida | reverse complement strand
TACCTTGATTATCTCTCAGCCTTTCCACTTCTTCTTTTAGCTCTGTTATTNCTTTCCACTTCTTCTTTTAGCTCTGTTATTATGGAGAGTGGGTCATTTACCAGCTCACACTGGACACAGGTGTTTTGCAGGCTGTCCTCCTGTTCAACCATCAAACTAAGGCATTTCCTGCAGCCAGGAGTCTGGATAGCCACATCCACTGACAAAGGGGTAGTTTGGGTAGCCTTGGCCCCAACTTTCATCTGTCTGGTTCTGGTCATGACTGACAGGGGGAGGAAGGAGAGACAGCACCTGCCAAGGCAGTGTCTGTTACCCTGCTCGCTTGCCCTGCCCGTGTGAACTGCCTCTTAATTGCTTATTTACAAGCCCCTCACAGTTGCTCAACCCCCCCGCAGTTAACATTCCTGTTCGCCGTGCTCCGGTTCGCCGTGCTCCCAGGAGAGTTAATGGTTTAAGTACCCACAGGTGGGAAGTCTTGGCGTCCTGGGTGTCCCCGCCCCAAAAGTCCTACAAGTCCAAGCCGGCCCCTCACATCCAGCGCGTCTCTGACGCCAGTCCAAGCTGCCGGTGACGGCCTCTCAGCATGCTGCAGCTCAGGGTCCAAAGTTCTCTTTTCTCCTTGTTGTGGGCAGCACTCACTTTTGTTTACCTTCAAGGATTGCAGGAAAGCAATTTTCACCCTTAATATTCAACCTTAACTCTCAGGCCTCTTGAATGATTTTGAGATCTACTAATCCTTCTAAAATTCACTAAAAATTCACTAAATTTTCACCAATTCACTAAAATCTCTAAATCTCTATGCCCTTACCTAACTCACTAAAATTTGTAATTTTCTGAATCCCCAAATCAGTTTGCTGAGAACTTTTCTCATTACTAATGTGTATAATAGCACTGACATGCTTCTTCAAATTAAAGAAAACCATGTAAAAAGGAAACTGCCATAGCACTTGCACTGGACTAAGGTGCTGTCTTTGTCTTGAAGCCATGTCAGCTTGCTAGGAATCAATCAAGACGGGTCTTTCCACTGCTCCTTATCAGTGGCTTTTGTAGAAAATTACATTTTGCAAGAAAATTGCAGTTGATTTTTAAAAAGAAGTCATGACTACTCTCCTTATTAACATAATGAACACTGTTTTGTAATTAATACCCTGCTTATGTGCAGGTGAAATCATGTAATACTTATATTCAGTGAAACTTGAAAACTTAAAAAAATCAGGAAACAGTCCCATATGTTTTCGCTTCCATGGACCCTTACTTTTCCTAACGCAGGTATTTGAGCTGAATATTTGTCTGAGGTGAAGGACCACAAAATTCTTATTCTCGAAAAACCCAGGTAAATGAAGTTTTCATCGAGTACTCAGTTACATCCTGCATTAATGTATGAGAGGTAAAAAGTGACATGAGCATTCCTCTGTTGCTGGACAGAATTGCATATGTTGCTCTCTTGCCTGCCCCAGTCAAATTGCAGTCAAGCAGTCTACCTCCCTGTCTTGGTTTGACCCTAGCTAGATGCCAGAGATTCACCCACAACATGTCCTGGAGGAAAAAAATGGAAAAAAAAATTATCACAGGCAAAACAAGGCAATCTATAAGTGAGAAATATAAAGAATTTATTTATTAACTAACAAGACCAGAGCTTAATGTGAAAAGCATCATTTAAAGGCAACCTTTTCTCCCCCCACCCTTCCTTCTTCTTACAACAGATCTCATATTCCCTTTTTCGACCAGGAGACAAAGGGGGATCAGGGATAGGGGTAAAACCAGGCAAGCTGGTATTTCTGACCAAATTTAGGGTAGGAACCATCTCTCTGCCCTTGCATAAAGTTCTCCCTCTCTCATGGGAGGAAAAGTCTTCCATGACCTTTCCCAAGTGAGATCTCGACCCAGGGATGACAGATCTTTCATTCTCTGTTACCCGAGAGTCATAGCGCGGGATGCAGTTTTTTAAGCACTGGGTTTGCTGCGTCATTATAAGTCCATCCCAAAGTACATAGTTCAGATCCTACCACAATGCAATTCTGTCACAAAGTGTCCAAACGATATCTGCCGATCTCAGCTCTGGCGGCCAAGTGTTTCTGGGCTCCGAAAACATCTGCAGCTGTTGCAGCATGATTCTCCATCATCAGTCGTAGCCTCAGGTGGATTCTGCATCACTGGTTCCTCTCTCTCTATTCCACAGGTTTGCGCCATGGTCCATTCTACAAGCAGCAGCAAGACGCCTGGAAGAACATTTCTACCCTTTCTCTGGTCAGCCTGGGTGAGGGGCCTTCATAGTTTCTCAGCTTCTCACAGAGGCCCTACTATGGCATTCTACGTCTTACTACTGACTTTTTTTCCTTTTCTCAAATATATTGTTCACAGAGATGTCTCTATCTGCTTCTGCTCCTGACCTTGGTCTCCATGACAGCGACGGGGCCCAGGCAGAAGCTATTAACCCCCTGGATGCCAGAGGAAAAAAACCCAAACCATGACACTCACTGTGTGAGATCCATGTCCCCAGTCAATAATATAATTTTTCTCAAGCATTTCTAGTCTCCTAGTTGATGTTAATGAGTTTTCTTCTCTTTTAAATAGATAAATAGAAACAAACCCAGTTTGTCGTTTTATCCCAATAAATATGTTCATCTCCAGCCTCAGACAAGGTTTAGAAATTAATTTTTCTCATAATAGGAATTTTAAGATGTAGGAAATGTTTCTTTTCAGCACTATGGGCTAGACATAAGAAATATTCAGGCTTTTTAATAACTAGATGGATATCTGGATTTTCTGACAAAGATAATCATAACACTGAGATATTCCTGAAAAATATAGATCTTCACATTTAGGTATCAGCTGTCACCTAAGACAGGTTAGTACTGATAGAGGGGTTCAGAACATGCATCATTTTTCAGTAAGCTGAAAAATGTTTGTTCTAGATTTAATTATGTAAGGCAGGCACTCAAACATAAGGAAACCACAGCACTCCCAGATT
This sequence comes from Pitta sordida, assembly GCA_013390025.1. Classification (NCBI taxonomy): domain Eukaryota; kingdom Metazoa; phylum Chordata; class Aves; order Passeriformes; family Pittidae; genus Pitta; species Pitta sordida. The sequence continues at coordinate 28,750 of WEKX01017000.1, read as the reverse complement.
TCAGAGCATGGTGAATTAATAAGCACTTTGAATTGTCTTAAACACTTCCATTAGATACACCAAGATCTTACTGTAGTCTGCTTTTTAAATATTTGTTACCACAACTTTAATCAGGTATTAAAAAGATCTCATTTTAATATATATATAAAAAATTACTACAAACTGTTATAATTACCATACTTTTGTATGTATATTTATATATGTATGTATATTCAATTTATGAAGACTAAATCTGTAAAAGAGGAATCTGTTTTGTTCAGGTTTCTACAATTCATTCATTAACTATAAAGCTTTGAAAAACCACTGTTAAGATGACTTGAGAAACATACATTTCCATTTTGCTTTTTGTCTGATACAGGTGTGAAAGAATTGCCATATGAGTGGCCATTGTAAAACTTAAATCCTTCCTTTAAACAAGATAAAGCTGCAAAAGAATCTGCTCTTGCAGACCATGGGAAAAGACTATAGGCATTTGGATTTCCTCCTATACATCACTTGTCATTGCACATTATCTCCCAATAACAGCTGCTGACAGAGACATTGTGCCTCTAGGAATGTTCTCTTTTCTCTCTTCCATCTGTTTCAGCCCATTTACCTCAGAGATAAAAGTCTGTTTTAGTTGGTCTGTTCACATCTTATCCAGACCATAATTTAAATCCCTTTGGTTTAGGATACAGCTCATGGGGGTTTTTTTATTCCCTTAAATATAGCTGAAAACCATGGTTCCTACAGTTCTGGAGTTCCACAGGAGAGAAGGCAGGTCATTATCTTCTGGGAGAAAAACAAAACAAAACAAAAAATTAAAAAAAATTGTGAAATGTTTTTCATCTTTCAGTATCATTCCTTGTGCTAAATAAATTTGTCCAGACATACAAATTCTCTGCTGAATTACTCTGCCTCCTGTACAGCAAGTATTCTTTTTAATTGAGTTCCTGGTCAAAAATTATATGTGCCATACAAAGGAAGTACCTTCTTGTGTCTTTATAACTGCCAAACGTTCTTCAGCCTTCCTGTGCACCTTAATAGTACTGTTCCAGCTGTTGCCATCTGCAGACTACAACTGTTGCATTTCTGAGGATGTCATTCATTTACACATTCTTTTACTTTTAGTTCTCTGCATTTTGAACATATTCCAGAGGTTTAAATGCCACTTCTGTTATTTTAAATATCACACAACTGTCTTTTGGGGGGATGATTTCTCTGAAATTGTAGTATTGACTTTTTGGCTGTATTCAACATTGCATGCACTTTAACTGTTTTGTTAATCTTAGCATAAGAAATCCATACAGATATTGGTGTTGCTAAGGTCCCAAAAGTTTTTAAGAACATTCATATTTAGTGATTTCTGTACTTGAAATCTTGTGAAAATCAGACTTAGTCCAATAGTGGTTTGTTTCATTTCTTTCTTTTNTCCACTGAAATAGCTGCTGGATTCCCAGAAAGCAAGAGAGATCTTTTATTATATGGAAATTTTATAAACATAATACATTCTGCAGAAAGTTTCTCCCAGCATATTTTCCAATGTCTTGATATTTTGGAGGTGGTTAGAGCACTCTTTTTAACAAATGCAAAATATTTCCCTCAACCTTTTATGTAAGTATTTTTTGACACTTCAAATGTAAAATCACTACTGCTTCTGCTGCTATTGAGCGATGACAAATCTTAACTTCATTGGAAGCATGACTAAACAAAGACAGTTTTGTTCCCAGCAATCAATTTTTCAGAATGTTGAAAAAGAAGAAAATCTACCTCCTAAAAAGCAAGAAAAGTTGCTACAACGGCATCTACAATAAATGTCATAATTTCCAAATTCTATCTTTTCAAATTGAGTGTACTTTATAAATATATCATTAAATGGCAGAAGCTGCTATTTGTCTCATTATCCTGGACAAGATAGACAATAGATGACAAAGAATATGAATGTTTTGCCTCATAACATGTTTACTTATTCAAAACATTTTTCTTCTGGGGGAGCTGCATATGAGCAATCTCATTTTTGTTAAGAACCTAGTGGGGCACCACTCATGCAGTGCTACTCAGATGTGCTGAATGTACTTAAGAACATTGAGTCTTTAGTGCCTGGAAACAAAGGGAGACGTTTCCAGACATGATTTTAAAATCATTTTATTCTGATAAACTGTTGAGTGAAATATTTCTTCAATCTAAACACTAGGCATATTAAAGATGAGGAATGATTTTCCCATTTAACTTATGGCATCTGCAGTCTGGATGTTTCCGTAGGGCCTGACAAGCAGTGATTATTACTGAATGGAAAGAACATTTACTTCCCAAGGCTTGGACATCACTCCCTCCTTTGTGCTAGAACCCTGAGGTACAGCACCTGATCCTGTAATAAAGGCCCAACTAAAGCTAAAGAGCTGCACAGTACACCCTTCCTACTACTCCTGCAACTTCAATGTCTTAAAGTGGGAGAAATCAAGATTCCATGCTTTCCTGGAATGTTGTCCTTGAAAACGTATTTTATCCAAGTTATGCTTTAGTCAAGTTCAGTTTATGTGTGCTCAACATAGGAGTAGTAAAGTGTAAGTTAAGGATCTGTGATATTCAGCAACTCTGAGCAGCAGGAACTTCTGAAGATCATTTGTCTTCTCCTGTCAGGCTTCAAATACTTTTCAGCCTCTCAGCAGGATTCTGTTCTTTCTCTGGGGTCTCTAACTATGAGAGACCCTCTCTTCTGCAGGCAGCTTGCTGTATCTACAAAATATTAACCAAATAAATTAATCGGGGACAGATTTTGTATGTCTGTGGAGAGGATTCAAGTAACTATTTGCTCAGCATACCACTCACAAGTACTCTCTTCAGTTTAACCCCAGGGAATATTTTGCTCAGTTGTAGGATTCGCCCTCAGTTCCAAAGTGAATTTTAAAAATAAACAAATATAAAACAAAAATAGTTTTCAGAGACAGAAGAAGAAGGGAAATTTATATATACTCCACTAGTAAAAATCCGCTAGGGATTTAGCTTTAAATCAGGTACTAATCATGAATCTCTATATAGAGTAATTTCTAGAAAGCAGAAAGAGTTTTGCTTGAAGTTTATTTTGTAGGAGCAAATTTTTCAGGCTTAATACATCTAGAAAAAAGGATAGACAAATTGCCATAAAAAAATGCATACTTATTGAAATAAGACTTCAATTTTGAAATGCTTTGGAATACAATACCGTAATCCCTTGAATATTGCAGGGGATTGGTTCCAGAAAGATGCCACGGTAAATAAAATCCATGAAGTAGTAGTAAATTTGGTAAATACAGTACAGCCTGTAAAGATGCAGGGGAAAAAAACCCTAAGTATTGAAGCCATGAGTGGTGAACAGCAAAGTAGCAAGGGATTACTGTATCGAGAACTCCATTGTAGCACATGATCATGAAGTCTGAGAAGCTTGTTTAGCTGGAGAAACGTTAGATTGCAGTCTTTGTTTTGACTTTCCAATGAAGTCATGCCAGTTTTAGTTAAGCAGTCCGGAGGTTTGGTATCAGTCCAACTACTGAGAGGCAATACAATATATGAAATACCTTTCTGTACCCTCTTTAGAATGAAGCTAAGTACTGTAGGGCTCCTCAGCTTGGAAAGGGGCTAACAGAAGTGTCAGACAATGGGCATACAGTCGGATCTCCTACATCACGGCTGCGAGGGCTTTTTCGGGTCCTGAAAAGCCTGCCCTCCATGTTGATTGGCAGCTCATTAATATGCAAATTTGCCCCACAACCTCCGGGTGCTCCGGCTCTGTTTTGGTACTGCCCTGCTGTGTGTCAGTGTTTGTGTTGGTGTTTCCCAGTGCCCACGGCCACCCCACACTGGGAAAAAAACCTTTTCTACTTGGCTGGGCGCTGTCCCGGTGTCTCTCCAAGTGGGTAGACCTGGTCTCTCCATACTCAGGGTAGACAGGCTACACGCAGCCACTTTGCTCCAAGAGGAGTGAGGCGGGCGCCGTTTGGAGCAGACCCACTGCAGCTGCTGCGCTCCCAGGGAAGTGGGATGGGGTGGGACGGGACAGGCGCTGCTCAGAGCAGACCCACTGCAGCCGCTGCAATCCCAATGGAGTGGAATAGGGAGGGCTGGCATGGCGCGGGCACGCCAGCGGGGGAACCCACTGTAGTCTTCTCACTTAGAGCGGAGCAGAATGGGATGAGAGGGGACCCACTGTAGCCTTCTCACTCACAGCGGAGGGGAGGGGGTTTATTTGAATATTCATGACTGCCTAATTGAATATTCACACATGCCAGGTCGTGCATACGCAGTTGCAAAAAATGGCCTGCTTCAACACTGAAAAATCATGCCACTAAGATGTGAAGCTGCAATATGGGGAGCACAAAGTGGAAGAGGGCTGACTGTATCAATCATCCCTTGCTTATGATAGAACTATCTGGTGATATGTAATGAAATTAGCAAGTTTCAGACTTAAAATTATAGAGAAATCCTTCAGTACCTCACGCTTCACCTATCACAGCTTCGGTACATCACTTTTTTATCCTGTGAAGATATTTTCCAGGTTCCCCCCTCTTTCACCCTACATGGAGCAAGGAGGCAGCTGCGACAGGTGCTGCTCGCTTGGGGGCCACCCGGGCTTTGCTTGCTTATAACAGTGTTGCAAAAAAATAAAATGGTGGGGAAGCTTTATATCTGTATCAAAGGTATATTAAAAAAACAAATGTGGAGCCCTTCTCCTCTGCTAGCAGCTCATAGCTGTTGCTAGTTACTGCGAACAGGAGCATGCAGCAAGAAGCAGCATGCAGGAGCATACAGGAGCAAGTAGCAGCATCCAGCAGCTAGCTGTTTTATGCTGCTAGCTGCCGCTTGATATTTTCTCCTGCATGCGACTGCATGCTCCTGCTTGTTCCTGCTCGCTCCTTTTTGTTCCTGCTAGCTCCTGCATGCTCCTCCTGCTTGGAGCTGAGGGGATGTGGGGGCTAGCTGTAGTTACATATATATGGGTTGCTCCTTCATGGATTTCACTCATCCGCAGCATGCTTCCATACCCAAACCCCTGCAAAATTCAAGGGATTGCTGTATACTCTTTCTCACAGTTTACATTAAACTCGGAAATGTAGAATGTTGTGTGTTAAAAATCAGAAAACTGCTGGAAGATTGACCCATTAGGGAGCATTAAACCCACAACAATCTGGATGCAGCATTACAGGAGTTCTTAACCACTCACAGGAATGTATTAGAGAAGTTTGTACAGGTTTGTACAGTTTGTACAGGTCCTATTTCACAGTATAAAAGTATCACAGTATAGATAAGCCTGGAAAGGACCTTGAAGATCATCATGTCCAACCAATAATCCAACTAACTTATCCTCTACACCTAGATCATATCACTCAGCACCTCGTCCAGCCTCCTCTTGAACACGTCCTGGGTTGGCGACTCAACCACCTCTGCAGGGAGCCCATTCCAAATCCGGATCACTCTTTCAGTAAAAAAACTTTTCCTAATATCAAGTCTAAACTTTCCCTNGAATTTACTCATGATGGCCTCAATTCCGTCATCTATATCATCAATGAAGATGCTGAACAGGACTGGACCCAACACCGACCCTTGGGGGACACCACTAGTAACTGGTCACCAACTAGATGAGACACCATTAACCACCCCTCTCTGGACCCGGCCATCCAACCAGTTCCTGACCCAGCGGAGAATATTCCTATCAAAACCCCTTGCTGCCATCTTCTCCAGGAGTATATCATGGGAGACTGCGTCAAAGGCTTTACCAAAATCCAGATACACCACATCCACAGCCTTCCTCTCATCCACCAGGCGAGTTACTTGATCATAAAAAGAGATCATGCTGGTCAAGCAAGACCTACTCCTTCTAAACCCATGCTGACTGGGCCTGATCTCTTGTCCGTCCTGCAGGTGTTGCATGATAGCGCTCAGCACTATCTGTTCCATAACTATTTCTTAAAGGCCTTTCCTAGATTTCCGCATCTGGCCGTTGCTGGAGACAAGATACATGAAAACATCTTGGGTAAAAAGATCTGATTCAACTCTAGCATCCTATGTGCAATATTTATTTAGTTTTCTGAGCTGACAAACAAGCTTCCCGCTGCAGTATCTCTCTGAAAGCAGGGTGCTTGAAACAAAAATATGTTTCAGGTTTTTAAATTCCTTTGTATATGTTAAGTCTGAGTCCATACACTGAGACCTTCAAGTAAATTTTTCTTCTGCAACAAAATACTTAAAAATCAATTTTTCTACATACATAAGAAGTAATATCCAAACAAGGAAATAGTCTAGTGTGCTTATGTGTATGGGATTAAAGCTATTTGTGCATCTTGGGTGAAAAATTAAAGACGATAACAGCTTTAGGCAACTCAACATGTAAGAAAAAAGCTTCAAATTTGAGTTCAAATTTTCTGTGTCCAGCAATTCTTTATTAAAATTTAGTTATGATTTCTCCTTCAAAATGATGTGCCTGTGGCAGGATGGACAACATATCACTTGGGCAGGCTTCACTGATGTAGTGAAATCAATTTCATTAGGTCTAAAAGCTCTAATTTAAAGCCTGTACATCATAGAAGTGGGGCAAAGAACATGTCTTCTAAAGAAAACTATTTTAACAAAGGAATTTGAACAGACTTCTCCAGAGATTGATGAAGGAATGATCTCAAATACACATACTTTCTAGAGGGATAGCATAGTCCTCCCATTCTTTTTCTTTATTTTGGTGTAAAGATGACTGAGAAAATGTAAGGGATAAATCTTCTTTAAAGGACCATTTTAGAGAAATGCACATCAATTTTCTTGACATTGATTGTGTTTTTCTCTGAGTTAAAGAACTTATAAACTTCAAAATAAAATAATTTCAATAAATCTGATACTTTTTTTCCTTAAATCCATTCATAAACCAGTCTACAGTTACAACTGGAATTTATTTGGAACTCTACCTTAAAAGAATTAATATTTATCAGGTTTCTGAAATTCTTCCAAGCTTATTTACTCAATATAATACTTTTCTACTCCTGCATTTAAATTCTAATAAAGAAATATACTCTACAAATTTGAGGGTTTATTTTTTAATGAAAAGGTAGAGAATGAGAATGCTAAAAAACGTAATGCTTTTCAGATACTGAATTCCTGAATAATAAACGCTCCTCCAAATATCTCAAAGTAAAATATTTCTCCAGAAACTGCAAAGTTCAGTCTTCCATAAAGTATATCAGCCCATCAGGAGTGCTTAGCAGACTTAGAGAAGCAAACAGTTTTCAAAATGAGTTAATTAGATTAGTATAATCTAGCTTTCTGAAATCAAAATGTGAAGATATTTGCAATAATGAGATTTCACAGAATTAAATATATTATTCTTTTTTGGTTTTGTCCTAGGGTGGTGTGTATATATTCCATATCTTTGTTTTTTGGCTTCAGTTTATAATGTATTTTGTTGTGTATACTGGTCCTTAGCAACACCAAGGTCATTTTCTCTCTCTATCCAGAAGACGAGAAAAATAAAATTCAAAAACTGAGAAGCGGCAGTTGAAGAGAAAAAGAAATTTTGGGTAGCTAACACAGCGGTGGCAGAGGCAGGGAGCTGGTTGGAGCTCTCTGAGAGCTGCAGTTTTGTGGGGCTGGAGAGGGGCTGCTCTGGTGGGTTTTTCTCCAGCTTTTGGGAGAGCCCCATATTTGTTTTTCTTGTTTCCTTCCTTTTTTTTTTTTTCCTTTTTCCTTGAACATATTTCTTGCTGCACTCCATCCACTAGAAGAGGGAGAGAGGGCCTGCAATTCCTTTCCCCTGCCCCCCAGGGGTTCTTCCTCATCATCTCTTGCTTTCCCCTGGAGTGCCTGCATCAGGACTCTGAGCTCTAGCTGCTCTCTATGCACCTGAGGAGTTTCTTCTGGGACTGTCTGGTGGAATCTCATCGAGACCGACAGGACTCTTCACATTCAAGACTTTCCACATCACAGGACTCTTTACATCACAGGACTTGTGGGATATCTCAGGTTTTGTTGTTTAATACTGTTGTATCTTAACTTGTCTATTTACTAAAGTAAATAGTTTGTACTTTTCACACTTTCCTTGTTTTTTTTCCGAACCTGGTGAGGGGGAGGGGTGGTTTATTTTGTTTTTAGTTTGGTTCAGCCCCAATTTGCCTCAAACCTCATCAGCTTCGTGCAAGATATGTTTTTAGAGTGACACATGATCAGGTAATTTGCAATCAATTATTTGTTGTACTTTACCATACAACGTACATCTTTTTCATAAACATCAGTGCCCATAAGTTTAGAAGGTCCTAATTTTAAGACTCTAAAAAAAATAAAACTAGATGGACTCAAGCATGTAGTTTACACTTCACTAATTAGCTAAACTGCTAGTAACAAAAGAGACAATTTCCTATCATTTTACTGACATAACATATGGATAATTACCTTGTGAAGAAATGCTTCAGTCTTTCATTGACTTCAAGAATGTCAAATAAAATATCAGGTGTAATTCTAAAAATCTTTCATAAATAAGGAAAATTGAGCCCACTTGTGCAACTTTTAAGACAAAATAACAGTTTAACTATAGTCTCTCTTATTGAACCATGTAGTAAATGAGCTTGGCAAATAGTCACTTTTATTTTATGACGTCTGTTAAACTGTACAGTCCAATATCTTCCGTAGTACCGCATCAACAGTCACAAAATAAGAATGCATTTCCACAGTTCAAAGCATTCCTGTTTCTGAATATACTTAATACAGTGAATCCCCACTGCATTGCAACCTCTCCATTATGACCCCACCCATTTGTGATGAAAATTTCTCACAATTTTGCTTCAGCCGTCAACGGGGTTCCCCGGCCGACGCATGCGCAGTGCCTCTGCTCTGCCAAGGGGCAGTGGTGTGGTGCCTGTGGGGCAGGACTCACCCGGCCCTGTGGGGAGGGGCTCGCAATGGCAGTACCGTGCCCCCATCCCTCACCCAGGAAACTGCCCCACGAAATTGAGGCAAGCGAGGTCGGGCAAGCTCTGTGTGCTGGGAGGGGGCAGCTGTCACTGTTCCAGGCTTCTGTTCCCCTGCCCTCTGGTACAATTCGGACAGTGCTGCCTCTCCCGGGACTGGTAGATGTTAAAGGGAAGGAAACTCCAATACTGACCTGACCCCACACCCCACCCCCGCCACAGGGGCGCAGTGTTGCAAAGTGCGGCACGGGGTGTCGCAGTGCTGCAAAGTAGTTAAGGTTTCCCAGGCTCCAGGAATGCCGAGCAGAGCCGGGGGACACCCCTTCCCCGCTGCAGAGCACGCATGGTGGTAGCAGCCAGTTTTCCGGGCCCCGTCTGACTCAGGAGATACCCCCGCCAAGAATCTGTGGGCTTCTCCGGGCTGTTGCAACCGCGCGCTCACAGCCCAAACCCTGAGCTGCTACTCCCCCGACGACATCGGTGCTTGTGCCCGGGTCCTGCACCACGTGCCCCATGTCCTGCGCCACCGTTCGCATGCCGCTGCCCTCGCGCCGCCAGCCCATGCTGCACGCCGCCGGCCCCCGCAACGTGCGCTGGTCAGGCAGCACCACGCAGCCTGGGAGGGTTCATCTGCAGCAGCAGAGTGAGCATGTCCCGCTGACCACCGCGGCCAGCCCCACTTTCCTGGGGCACTTCCCCTCCCTGCCTGTAGCCATAGGAACAATAACATGTGCCCGGGGGTGGTCAGTTCCCCAGCTGCGCTTAGAATAATAGAGGAGAGCGTGACTCCTGGCCCTCCTTGTGGGGCTGGGCCAGTGCCACCCCACAGGGAGCTCTGGCACCGCCCCTCAGTGGAGCAGAGGCACTGCACATGCGTCAGCTGGATAAACTCGCAAATAGTTGAATCAAAACTGCGATAAATTCTCCTTGTAAATGAGTGGGGTTATAATGCAGAGGTCGCAATGCACTGGAGATTCACTGTATTTAGCTGTTATATTCATATTGACTGAGAATAAAAAAAATCAAGGGCTTTAATTTAAAAAGCTATCCTCAAGATATGTTTATGAACAGCATCCATGACTTTTTATACCATTGAGGCAAATACGAAAACTTACGTTAAAACTACAGCAAGCTTTATATTTCATTGATCCTTGCAAAAGCATTTCTCTCTCAATTCTGTAGAGTACAAAGTCTGTTCTAATTCATAAGTAACTTGATTTACTGATGAGTGCCAACACTAAAATTATTCCCATCATTGCAAGTGACATATCTGTGTAAAAACAACTAGGTAATGATTATACTTACCCTTACTTTGGTCACTTCCTGTGTTGTCTATTGACATATAATAATGTTCATATAATAATGAGTACCTAGTTCTAAATCTATCGAAGCATATGGCATAAAATATTTGAATCCCAAGAGGATGAGTGCTTTAGTGTATTCCAGCTGTATCTTTCTGGCAAACTGGAGCTATCCTGAAAAATATATTTTAAACTCTCATCACCCACTGAGCTTTTTCACTAGTACACAACATTTATATACTTACGTATAGTTATGTACTCACGTATTTATATACTTATGTCATAATACTGAAGGACCATATCTTTTTTTTCCTTTCATCATACATTCTTGAACCAGGGGCAAGAAGAAAAACTGAGCCTTGAAGTTCTACTTCATTTTTAAAAATTCTCAAAACTTAAGTTGTGTGCATTATTTTATTTCAAATTAAATTTCAGTGCTGTTTTAGGAGAATGATACATGCAGACTTATTAGCTACTTCTGTGGTTTTGGAGTCACATTTTAAAAAACTGGTTTCCTCTGACTGAATTCAAAATCAAAACCAAGTTTTAGTCAATATTTATGTTGCATAGGGCTTTCAAAAAGTTAGGTGAAAAGGTTTTCTAGTTATATTGACACCTCCCAAGTGGATGAGTACAAATAGCAAAGAGATGATAAAATGACAGGTGAAATTCCATGAAAAGGGATGTAATGTTCCTCAAAGAAAAAAATATTGCATTTTTAAGAAATAAGACCTNAAGAACATGGAATTTTAGTAATTATTGGAAAACTTAAGGGGGAAAAAAACACAGAAAAAATATTGCACCTCTGTATAAGTCCATAATGTCTTATATCTTGAATCTTGCTTTGTTTTCATGAAGGCATAGGAGAGCTAAGAAAATGCACAAAAAAGAATTAAGTATGTTTAAAGGTATGGTTTGACTTTCATTTAAGCCACTAAGTTTAAGACTAAGAAAAGAACTCTTCAATCTGAGAAGAACAACTGGAAGGGAATGCAACAGAGGTTCACAAATCATTAAAGACATTGAGCAGATGAATAGGAAACCACTCTCTCTTCCAATGCACAAATTCATAGCCATCAAATAAACCAGCAAGAAACAGCATCAAAGCAAACAAGGATATATTCCCTCACAGAGTGTTATGGCTAGCTATGAAACCTTCGTGGCACATTTTCTATAGTAAATGTAGACAGGCTCAATAATAAGAGAGTACATTCAGGGAAGAAAAGTCCTCTGAGGACTGTTAAATATGAAATTATTATGGATCAGTCAAGAAGTTCCCAATTCATTAATCACAGCAGGCTGTGGACATACCACTGTCCCCTAGATGTATGTTTTTAGTTTTCCCTCTGGATCTATGGTGGAGGCACCCCTGGCTGAAACCTAACAAGAATTATCTCATCTGTCCTGGCTGTTGTTTTCAGAAGTACTACAGAATGTTCAGCGGTTCTTTGTGGTGTCAGTGCAGACATTGGCTTTATATTCAAGACTGAAAAATTAAATAACACCTGTGATTTTAAAACTCTCTAGAAAGCCATCACAATGGTCTTTGTTGAGGTTTCAAAGGATCCCCTAGAAGATACCTAGTATGGTTACTGACAGCCTGACCCACATCAGTCTACCTTTAGTGGAGTACATATTTGGGTCTTTGACACATGTCCAAAAGTTTCTATCCCACTTGCTAAGAGATTTACCTAGTAACTTTACCTTCAATGGATTTATAGCTGCATATGATGTACACAAAGAAAATACAAATACTAATCCAGGCTTAAATTCAAAACACAACAGAGATTAGTATAGTTCCATGTTTAATTGCATGTTTATATAGCAAGACAACAATAACAAGGGTGCTTATTTTTATTTAGACTGGAGATTGAAATGCCATCATGTATTATAGGAGAATGAGGATCAGACAAGTGTGAAGTGAGAAAGAGGACTCTAATCATCAAATATAACTTCAAAGAAAGCACATGGAAAGAACAAAAAAGAAAATAACATTATTTTCTACTTTTCTTATTTGAAGAAAGCAGAATGTAGAGGGGAGAAATGAAAGGTGAGATGAAAGTCTCATTGTGAGGTGTAGAGTCAAAGAGTTGTTGTGGAAAGAAGCAAAAGCAGTAGTTAATGCAGCCAGCAAGAGTCATTGGGTGAATGACAAAGGGATGGATATGGGCAGGGGAAGAAGGGTTGAAAGAAGGCAAGGATATGATTTTTAGTCCTGTATTATTAACAAACGGAAGAGCAGCTGAGCACATGATATGTACTTTTTGGGTAATAGGAAAAAAAGAGATTTTCCAGTTGAATCTCAAATAAAAGAAAATCTAAAAGGAAACCAGAGACAGAGAATAATCAGACTTCCCAAGTCTCTTGCAGTATTGAATAAAAATAAGGCATTTCTGATAGATTTAATGTATAAGAGATCCTTTGGGGAGACTTAAGGGTTATTTAACTTACATACTTACGTATTCATTTGGTTGGTTGGTTTTAGTATTGACAGTGGTTATGATGTTCAATATTCCACAAAACTTCCTTTTTTATGGAATGCTTGTAACCTCAGAGGTGTGATATTGGAGCATGATGATTCTTTTCATGGTAATCCAGAACAGAAGGAAAAATATACCTCTCTTAAATTAAAAATATCAAACCAATCTTTACAGTAACATCTTGCCTGCCTTGTAAAATAATAACCCTGGCTCTTTAATCCTGAAAAGTATATAATTGATAAAATATACGGACTGAAACTATCAATGAGAAATAATTACAAATATTGCTACAGATCTCCTTCAACACTGAAGACTAATGCCATTGAAAAGACAAACATTTTTAAAAAAGAAACACTTAAAGGAAATACAAAGTATAAAGTGCTTAATATTGACTTTGAAATACAACTCTATCTTTTGATTAATAACAAAGTATAAAAAATTAGGTTTATCAACTCTCAGAAACTTACACACACTGCAGACAATGCATATAGAATTTAAATGTAAGTTTAAATTTAAGTTAGTTTTTTGAAATAAAGAGATGTTTGACATTGAAATTATATATAAAATTATATGAAATTATATATAAAATTATATTACATTATATATAAAAGAATATTTCTTTTTTACAAGACACGTTCGTTTGACGAGGGAATTGAATCCATCATCAGCAAGTTTGCGGTTGATACTAAGCTGGGGGCAAATGTTGAACAGCCGGAGGGTAGGAAGGCCCTCCNAAGCTATGCCAGGGGAGGTTCAATCTTAACGTTAGGAAGCGGTTTTTCACAGAGAGAGTAATTGCATATTGGAATGGGCTGCCCAGGGAGGTGGTGGAGTCACCATCCCTGGAGGTGTTTAAGAGAAGACTGGACGAGGAGCTTAGTGACATGGTCTAGCCGGGGGGTGTAGGGCTGGATGACCCTGGGCCCCTTCCGGCTCGGAGTGGCCTGCTAGACTGTGAGGGATCTAGGTTGGTGTTATGCTCTGCAATGTGCTCTCGGTCTCTGTAGGGGTGTTAGGTGGTGAGTTGGACTAGATGATCCTTGTGGGTCCCTTCCAACTCATAATATTCTGTGATTCTGTGATTCTGTGATTCTGTGATTTTTATAAAGCATGTCTTACATTGCTGTGAAAATTCATAATCCTAAAAATAATTGATAAACAAATTTCTACCCAAAGATGGCTGTATGCAGCTTCTAAACTATTTCTTAAGATCGCCCTTGTTCAGAATAAACCCATTTTGGAAATTCCTGAAGCAGGGAAAGTGGATTTGTTCTTTTCACACATCACATAATCTAGAATTTAATTGAGGTTTTTTCCCGAGTGTAGAAAATGTTATCAGTTAAAGAAACGTAAAGGAATGTTTAAGGCACAGAAGAAAGCCAGCTCTGGAAATTAGATGAGGAAAAGGGAACCGTGGAGAGCTAGACATTGAACAGGGACAGGCACCTCAAAAAGGATTACAGATTTGCCTTCAAGGAGAATCTGCAGTTAAATTGTTCTAAAGTGAAAAAGAACTACACTTGGATTAAATCAGAGAGAAGCAGAGATAAGAAGAAGGGTTAAAATTATGAGATGGTGTCAAAATGCTGGAGCTGGGGGAGACACAATTTACATTATTGCAAAAGTTAGGAAAAAAATCTGACTGATGATGAGGAATTGGGTCTTGTACCCTGACCAGAAAGTCTTTGCCCCATCCAAAAAATCTTTTTAATTGCATCTTATCTAAACTGATACACTTCTGCCCTTACTTTCACGTGGATATTTTACAGTTACGGCAAAATTCCCAGTAGACTCTAGTGAAAGCTCAGATGAGGTCAGAACTGGGTAAGTTCTGTGATTAGCAGCATTTGGAATGCCTGTTGCTAGAGTTACCATTGGGCTCAGAACTGAAGTGGGAGATGAGGGAAGGCAAGAAGAAAAGGATTCCCAATAGAGTGATGTGGCTCAGTGGAGAGAGTGGATGGTTCCTGCTCTAGCTGTGCTGGAGGAACTGTATCTTTGCAAGTTATTTCAGTATCAAGGAATGAGTTACAATTTTTCATCTCTCACATGAAGAGCCTGTGCCAGATCGAGCGGTGCCTCTAGATAAGGCCCCCTAAGGTCCAATAATGGACATTGTTGTGAAAGCTATATTAAAGGAACAGAAGAATGTTCTCCTAAAGTCATAAAAAGAATTCTTTAGATTAATTCTCACTCATCCTTCTCATACAATGATTAAGAGACTGTGTTGATATCAAACGACCCAATGGGTGGCTAAGATATGGATAAAGGGGCAAAGTGTCTAGCAGTATTTGTTGACTTTCTCAGATATTAAGTTTTGATGCACCCTAATGATTTTATCTATGAAATTATGTGGGATAGCAGGAAATTCTGGTTATTATCAATAAATATCTCATAATTAATTGGAAAGAAATAAAAAATGCTTTACAGAATTAACTATGATAATAGATAATAGCTAATACAGAACCTATTCCTAATAAATTGCTTGCCATTGTTATGCAAAAGAATAGCAGAGAAATAATGGGAATGCATTATGCTTCAGGGACAATACATGTCTTTGGTTGTTTGTAACATCATTATTCTTATTTTCCCGTTTGCAAAGTTACCATTAAAAAGGCACTAGGTACTGGTATAGTCATGATACTTATGACTAAAATTGCCTAATAAATATGGTTTTCAGCTTCATTAAGTTGTATGAGATTATCTTGGTGAAGGACAGAGGAGGAGATCTTTATTCATATATTTATTGATCTGATATTTATATTATATTTATATGTTTATTGACACAAGCACAGCTTTGAAGGGACTACTGCTGGCTGTTGTAATCTATTTGCATAAATGTCAGACACAGGAACATATGAGCATGAATTGAATGAAAAGTGGCTCTAAGATCTACAGAGTATCAAACCAAGAATAAATAAAAATACCAATAAGATTTAGATTTAGATTCCAGGATTTAGAAAAAAACGACAAAAAAAACAAAAACAAAAACCCAAAAGGCAAGAGTTAAATCTTAGATGTTTCTATTCTTTCCTATCTCATAGTAAATCACAGAATCACAGAATATTCTGAGTTAGAAGGGACCCACAAGGATCATCGAGTCCAACTCTTAAATGGCACCACTTCCTCCCTGGCAGGAATCAAACCCCCTGACTCCAGCATGAGTGTCAGGGACACTTACCACTGTATTAAAGTGGATTTCAAATGAGATACACTGCCACTCTGAAGATAACTTTATAGACTGAAAAAAGAAAGAATAAGGCAGGAGATTGCTAGATCATCAGAGTTATGACATGGAATATTTTCAAAGAGAAGGAGCAAGGCTGCACTGGTACACAGGTACACAACTATTTGACTGTGCTAGTGCACCAATTATATTGATATAGTTATTTCAAACAAAGTTAAAAACTGCACTTTGTGTTACAAGCTATGGGAAAAGTGAGCGGCAAACAACAAAGGACTTTCAATACACAGATGACAGGATGGCTACAGCTGGGAGGAGGCATCAGGGAGGCTGTGGGAGTTGGAAGCCTGCATGCCTGGGCATGGTGGGAAAGTTTGAGCTCCATGGTGTTTTAACCATTGCTTGTTATAAAAGTTTGCCTGTGGAGCAATAAAGTGTCTCTACTCCTTCTCATGGTGTGGAGTCCATGACATCCGTCGCTGCATGTAGTAACATTGATATTGAATCACTCATCCAGCACCTTAAGAAACAAGTCTTTCCACTAAACCAAATTATGGATAACAAGGACATTAGCAACTCTCCTTAGTAGATGTGGGAGACAGAGAGTGAGTGATGAAGAATGGCAATTCATCTATAGATTAAAACCTTCTATGCTGTTTAATAGATCCCTCTTAGAACAAGACCTGAATTCTTGGGCTTGAGTTCAGATTACATTTCAAATAAAAGCTTTAGAGATGTCTGGAAGAGGTAGGTGCCTAGTTCTCATCTCAGCACAGGGGAAAAGCGTACAGATATGCAGAGGCAGGATACTCTTGCAGTTCAATACCTTAAGCACAAGTATATCCTTCTGCCTTTTATGGTTTCTGTGTTTCTGGAATATGTCTCACAATGTTCACACAGTTTGAGATCATCAGGTATAATGATTTAAAATGGTTAATCAAAAGCTAGGCTATATTATGTCTTTCACTGTTGAGAATAAATTCCTCTTAAATGCAAAAAGTAAAAGAAAATTTTAAAAAAGGGGAGGAAGATGGGAAAAAACCCTCCAGTCTTCAAGAACAACCAGATGTTGTTTTATTGTTTATTTCTTGAAAAAAAGACCTATTATTGCAGAATTGAGAATAAATATGAAAAGCTTTTACCTTAATAGCAACATTTTGAACATGAGTAAATATTGAAAGCAGGATCTCCATGTGAGACCAATTACAAGAGAACTAACCTTACCATGCTTTATATAGAAAATGTAATTCATTACAGTGTAGCAAATGTGTTATTTTTAAAATTTATTTTATTCTGAAATAAATGTATAAGTCTTGAACATGTGAATTTATTTTTTGATAATAAATGTTTTCACATTCATTATCCATGAAATCTCCATGGAGTCTAAGTTCAATTGAGGTCATCCCATGACACTTATTTAAAATATAACATGTAACAAATGTGACAGGAAGTAGTTTTCATCAAAGTATCCCACTGGTGTCAAAGAACAAGACTTGTCATAAACTGTGCTTCATGCAAATTAAGGATGTAGATATAGGCAACAATTCAGCTTTTTTCCCTTTCAAACTGTTCCCCTGTAAGAAACACCAAAGTTTCTTTGCTGCTCATGTAGAACAGGGAGATCCTTCAAGGACTGGAAGATCCACATCTTTGCAGTTTTTCTATATTTTCAGATATATCTTATTTATCAAGCCGATTGTAAGAAAGCTCTTTATCAGAGATTCACGAGCACAGCAGGGGACTGTGCATTCCAGAATGAATCAGATGGCTTTTTCTACGTGAGACATACCAGCTAGGTCTGTCTAAGGTAATGCCCAAAGGGAAGCAAGCCAGGCAGAAGCACAAAGTACACATTATTTACTCTCTTTGCTGCTGCTATCTGGGAAGCACTTTCACACTTCTGTAGCTTTCCAACTGCCACAAGCATTACTGCTCTTATGAGACTGGATGTGCCTTCTTCTGTAGTATTGTTACCTTAGGGACTGTAAGGTCCAGGTACTCTTTTCTTTTAGTTGTCTCTGCAGGTCTCTTGGCTCTTCTTGGGAATAGTTATCCATATGTACTTTTTTTGATTTCTGCTTTTTTTTGTTTTCTTAGAAAGGAATTGCACAGGTGTATTTCCTCTGCCTCCTGTATTCAGACCTTTTTCCCATTCTGGAAAGATCACAGACATCCGTAAATTGTTTTTGGTTATGGAGGGGCATCCCTTATATACCAATCAAGTCTTGATTCACTTTCTCTGCTTTTCCCAGAGCCACTTTTTAGTCTCCCTTTTTACTGTTGGACATAGTTTTCTCCATGTTTTTTCCCTAGACCGTACTAGAAATGAAAAGGCAGTAAAATATACTCTCTCCTGCTCCAGACACCTCTTCAGCAGCATTTTTGGATATTTCTCATATTACTGTACATTAAAATATTAAGGGCCTGTCACTGAGTTGTCTTGCATGATTTTACACTGCCTTATGCGATTTTTCCACAGTTTGCTCATCTTCAGTCTCACAGCTTGCTTTCAGAGGCATGCTGGGTGATAACATAAAGCAGTAAGTGACCAGGGGCATCAGGGGCATTGCATGCATTGTGAAATTCACTTATCATTGTCTAAGAGGATCTTTTAAAAAATGTTTTGTGTTGCTTAATGCTTAATTTTTCATCTATATATCAAATACTACTATACTATTGGCTTATAGAATGGTTTTTCTTCTCTGACATGCTTCTTTTGCCTTCAAGACATATTTCCTTTTAATGTAAAATATCTTCTGTGCTGGGCTTGCTGTGGCTGGTTTCTTTTTCGTAGCAGAGGGGCTATGGAAGAGGCTTTTCTCTGAGAAGTTGCTGGAAGTCTCCCTTACAGCTGGCAGAGGTAAGGCCAGTCAGCTCCTGGCTGGGCCCTCTGCCGGCCAAGGTCTGGCCAATCAGGAGAGATAGAGACACCTCTGTGATACAGTTATACCACATCATTTGCGAGGAACAGGTCATACCAAGGGCCTCGCAGAACGCCAGACTCGCAAAGACACGCAGGTCATTAATATGCATGCAGGCCACGCCCATTGCTCCACCCCGGCACTCTGGAGCGCTGCAGACAATTTTCTGCTTCTCCCGTCAGGCTCTCTCAGCATAGGGGAGCAAAGGGAACCATTTCTGAGCCCTCTCTGACTTAGCAGACACACCCCCCCCTCCCTGGAGAATGTGTGGGCCTCTCCGGGCTGCTGTGACCACACTGCCCCAGCCCAAATCCTGCACTGCTGCAAACGGCTGAGGTAAGTTTGCAAGAAATTTTCCTTGTAAATGAGCAGGGTCATAATGGAGACATCGCAATGCAGTGAGGATTCACTGTAACATATTTAAGAAGGGAAGAGAAAAAAGTTACAGCAAGAAGAAGATGGCTGCTGCAGAAGAGCTGTGAAAAGTTGTAACAGCAAATGCAGGCACCAAGACCAGAGCCAAAGGAGGGGAAGGACGTGTTCCAGGTGTCTCCCTGCAGCTCAGGGTGATGACCACGGTGAAGCAGGCTGTCTCCCTGCAGTCCATGCAATGGAAAGAACACAGGGATGCAGAAGATCCACCTGAAGATCCACACTGAAGCAGCCAGTGCTCAAAGAACTGCACTCTGTGGAGTGACCCACGGGCAGCAGTGTTTGAAAGAGCTGTTGCCCCTGGGATTGGACTCACACTGGGGAGGGTCATGAAAGACTTTCTCCTGCGGGAGAGACCCCAAGGAATGCAGGAAAATGGCCTCCTCCCCTGAGCAGCAGCAGAGAAACACCAACTGCCTGGATTTCCCCTACTCCTGTCCCCCCCTGCCTCCTGGAGGAAAGGGGGAATGTGGTATCTGTTGTAAGAGATGGAGGGATGGGGAAGAATGTTGCCTTTAAGCTGATGCTTCTCACGTTAATCTCTGGTCTTGTTAGAAATATGTACTCGGCGCTGGTCAGACAGCATCTTGAGTACTGTGTCCAGTTCTGGGCTCCCCAGTTTAAGAAGGATGTTGAGCTGCTTGAGAGGGTTCAGAGAAGGGCGACAAGGATGGTGAAGGGACTGGAGGGCAAGCCCTATGGCGAGCGACTACGGGAATTGGGGTTGTTCAGCCTGGAGAAGAGGAGGCTCAGAGGCGACCTCATTGCTGTTTACAACTACCTGCGGGGAGGTTGCCGCCAGGTGGGTGTGGACCTCTTCCTTCAGGCTGATGACACCAGAACGAGAGGGCACGGCCTCAAGCTACGCCAGGGGAGGTTTAAACTTAATGTTAGGAAGCGGTTTTTCACAGAGAGAGTGATCGCTCATTGGAATAGTCTGCCCAGGGAGGTGGTGGAGTCTTCATCCCTGGA
>WEKX01016989.1:0-25389 GCA_013390025.1 Pitta sordida | reverse complement strand
AATGGAGTGGCTAGTAGGTCAAGAGAGGTTATCCTTCCACTGTAATTGGTACTGGTTAGACCGCATCTCAAGTATTGTGTTCTGTTCTGGGCCCCTCAGTTCAAGAAAGATGTCGAGGTGCTGGAACAAGTTCAGAGAAGGGCAATGAGGATGGTAAAAGGGCTTGAAGATAAGCCATACGAGGAGAGGTTGAAGGAGCTGGGTCTGTTTAGCCTAGAAAGGAGGAGGCTCAGGGGTGACCTTATTGCTGTCTGTAACTATCTTATAAGAGGTTGTAGCCAGGCAGTGGTGGGTCTTTTCTCCTTGGTCTCTGGGGACAGGACGAGAGGTCATAGTCTTAAGCTTCAGCAGGGAAAGTTTAGACTTGATATTAGGAAAAGGTTTTTTACTGAAAGAGTGATTCGGATGTGGAATGGATTGCCGGCAGAAGTGGTTGAGTCGCCAACCCTGGACGTGTTCAAGGGTAGGCTGGACGAGGTGCTGAGTGATATGATCTAGATATAGAGGATAGGTTAGTTGGATTATAGGTTGGACTAGATGATCTTCAAGGTCCTTTCAAGCCTTATCTATACTGTGATACTGTGATACTGTGTGATACTGTGTGATACTGTGATACTGTGATATTCAAGCCTCAGAAAATCAGTTTCAGGTAAAAATCTTTGTGGACTAGGTGTTGATTTTCACATTAGCTTAAACATTTTAAACTTTGACATGTCAATTCTATCTATATTTCATCTAGAAAAACATTAGATTTATCAATTTATTTTTATTAGGTAAAAATTAAGATAAATAATCTTTTGACATCAACCAGTCATATATCAATGAATGAACATTTTCAGATAAAAAGATGTAGCCAGAAAATTCCTTCTTTATCTTGTAGGTGCCCCAGATACCGTCTTTTCCAGACTGAGACTACTTGTTTTCTGAAGCACACAGTTGAATCATGCTTTTCAGTAATTCATATTTATCCTGGCATGTTTTTATATAGCTTTAATATCAAAAAGAGCAAATCTCAGTATGATTTAAAAAATCCAGTACAGGCTTTCCTGTACAAGATATTTAGATAACACGACAAATTGCAATATGCCCTTTTAGCTTGGAGGTAAAAATTGATATAGAGATCAGGAGATGGAATGACCAGTATAAAGAATACAACAGGACCTGGCAAGTATTATAATGTTCAAAAACACTTGGCACACCTTATGATATCCATTGCTGTGATCTGATGGAGAATAAATGATTAGCAAATTCATACATGCCTCTCATTCTCATTTCTAGCATGGATCTTTCCAAACCTGTACTCATCCTCATTGAAGATTAACTGCACAGCAACTTTGAAGTGTTAAAACAGGTGGGTTTGAGTTCTAGAAAAGCAAACACAGGACACAATATTTTCAGTAACACAAAAATAGCTTGGTGCTTCATAGCTCAAGTAAACTGTATGTTTTTTAGAAACATTCCCAGAAACTTTCACCTTTGTTCTGTGACCTGGTATTAAATGTATTACATCAATAAAACTTTAATGGAAAATGTTTATAGGATGAAAAAACCCTAAATTAAATTCTACAGTAGTTGCTTCATTTGAATTATGTATTTGAGACTGCATCAGCCTATGTATTAGCCCTATCTGTTGCTGTTAATTTCAGTGTTTTACTTTGCATTACATAAATACTTCCAGCAGAGAATAAAGACCCTGCTTTCTAAAGGTTGTTTATCACTTTCAGTATTTCTGTGAACATACCTCCAAATTCAGATGTTATGTCCATGAAGCCATCAGATGTAAAAGAGTTGAGTGACTTTGATCATAACATAATGAAATTCACTTCCACGGATGTATTTTTAATTAGTTACCTGGCTAGAAATCACTGAAGTATTTTTGGAGGTAATGGAATATTTGTTTTTCCTGATGGCGCTAATGTATGCCTGTTGTCTGTGTACTCTTTAATAAGAGATGCTGTATTCTTCAAGCAATAAAGGCAATCCTTCAGGTTCTGCTGGTTCTGTTATTACCTTTACAGGTGGGTAAGTAGTTGCTGGGGTTTGATTTGTTCCGCTAAATTGCTTTTATGCCTCCTAACTGCAGCACACTTAAAGGTGTTTTTCCTTTCCTTATGGTGTTTAGTGGAAGCTGTATTTTTTTATTAGACTCATTTGCTAAACCTGCACTTTGCATTACTTTGCTCACCTTTGCTTTCCTTTAAAACTTTTTCTATCTCTCTGTCTCTTAGCGAAGTCCAGCTTGCAAGTGGGAAAGCGGTACTGAAACTGAGGAGAAAGGCAGGAGGAGAACCTCTGCCAAGCACTGAACAGTCCTGTGTTGATGAGGCAGCGGGCAAATTTTGCATACAGATATGTATTGGCAGGGCTGCTCGCTTTCGTGAATGAGGGTCCAAAGGCCTCCACCTCCAGCACCCAGCAGCAGATAATGCTGAAGTAAAGGGCAGCAAGCCCAGCTGATTTTGGGCACTGATCACCAGTGAATTACTATTGCTTTTGTCAGAGGAGAGAAGTAATGAGGGCTGGTCAGACCACATCTTGAGTAGCGTCCAGTTCTGGGCTCCCAGAACACAACTCCCTTTAAGAAGGATGTTGAGCTGCTTGAGAGGGTCCAGAGAAGGGCGACAAGGATGGTGAAAGGACTGGAGAACAAACCCTATGGGGAGCAACTGCAGGAACTAGGGTTGTTCACCTTGGAGAAGAGGAGGCTCAGGAGTGACCTCATTGCTGTTTACAACTACCCGAAAGGAGGTTGCAGTCAGATGGGTGTGAATCTCTTCTCTCAGGCTGACAGCATCATAACAAGAGGACGTAGCCTTAAGCTACACCAGGGGAGGTTTAGGCTGGATGTTAGGAAGAGCTTTTTCACAGAGAGAGTGCTCTCTCATTGGAATGGTCTGCCCAGGGAGGTGGTGGAGTCACCATCTGTCCTGGTTTAGGTTTTTTTGCTCCTCTGACAGCCAGGGGGTTAACAGCTCAGCTCTTGCCTGGGCCTCAGTCACTGCCAGTGATTCAAGGTTAGAGAGACAGGCATGCCTCTGTGAATAAACATATTTCAGTGAGAAGAAAAAAACTTACTAGTAAGATGTTGAGTGCTGGGTCAGGACATGTGTAAGGAGATGGAAACTATGAAGGCATGNATTCTTCACTTATAGTTTGCTTTGCTTTGCCTGTTTGCCTGTTATTTTTTCCCCAGTTTTTCCTCCAGGAGAGGTTGTGGGTGAATCTCTGGCATCCAGCCAGGATCAAACCACGACACCATCCCTGCAGGTGTTTAAGAAAAGACTAGATGAGGAGCTCAGTGGCATGGCCTAGATGATGGGAGGCTTGGATGGATGGAGCGTGGTGCCCATGGTTCCACACTTGTGGGTCTGATCCCTGGGTGGGCATTCACTTAGGATTTGGACTAGATGATCCTTGTGGGTCCCTTCCAACTCAGAATAACCAAGTACTTGGTGCTCCCTTGAGGAAAACAGGGAAAGGGTGCTATTCTTGCTTTTGGGGCTCCTTAAAAAACTGCGAAAGTACACATAAGGACATTTTTGCTGCAATATGTTCAAATACCACAATTGGTAATCTTGGCCTTTGAGCAGTAGGCAGTATTCTCTCAGGTAAGAAGCGAAAGCAAACTGTTCAAAAAAGTAATTAGTGTTAGTAATTAGTAATTTGTAACTGAATTGCTGAAGCAATTTCAGCCTTCTTCAGCTATATTTGGCCAAAGGGCTTCTGCCATAACAACCTGGCTCTGTATTTGAGACGTTAATAAATACTTAAAGGATGTACCTACCTTAATTAATTTCTTAGAACTTTAATATTTCATGATGACAATTTATTTTTGAGTTTTTCTAACAGATCGTGAAAGAAAGGTTTATTTTCAGACATGTTATCACTGGGTTTAACTCATCTCCTTTCACCCACAGCTTTTAGAGTGGTCAAAACCCTAGGGAAAATAGAGGGATAGAACCAACCATAACCTGAAATGACAGAAGAAAGAAAAGAGTTACATTCAGCTTTTACACGGTGTGACCCATGGTAGACAGGTACACAGGGAAGTGGTAATGGAAAGGCTAAATCCTCTATTACCCTTCTCTCCAATCTCTCCCTCAGGCAAAATCTGCCCCTACAATACATTTCATTCTTCTATGGACAATTTTTCTTGTGTATAGAGCACTCTCTATTTATATCACTCTGGTTCATATTTGTGGTAAAAGAAAGCTTAATTGGGGTCACCAATGCAATTAATGCATAGATATAATTCCAGTGAGAAAGCACTATAAGGCAGGGCTGGCAGGGAGTTCTGTGTGGCTGTGACTGATGAAAGAAGAATGCTACTTGTAATATGCTGACACTGTACAGAATTAGGCTTTGTGTTCCCTAGTCATAAAATGTCTTTTGGGATGAAAGGCAGACATTTTGGGTTAGTTAGCTCCCATTTAATTATGTGGCTTCTAATCTCAAAGAGTTTATTGAAAGTATTCAAAAAGGGAGAATAATGGAAAGGACTTGTACATATTTTTAGTCTATTCCAAAGTTTTTCATTATGCAAGTACTCAGGCATCTCACAAAAATAAATTCTGAGTAAAAGCTAGAAGAGCTTTCATATTTTAAATAGTACTACAGTGTTAGGGAGTCCACAACTTCCTTTGGAAGTCTCCCTCGCCTGATTTTTTTCTTGTAGCAACTGAATGTAAGCCAAAGAAACTACTGCGTGTTTTACAGCATTTAGCCCATTTTTTTCTCCTTATTTTTAAATATAAAGTTCTCCTTTTTTCATTTAATATTTCTCTTCCATTTTTTTTTCTTTCTCATTATTGTTCCCTATGTGAGCCACTTTACCAGAGTCCTTAATGAATCCAGTTTAATTAATTTCAGGCCATTTATTCAATCTATGGTGACTAAACAATATTTATTCTCCTTCTCCTATGAATCTGCTATCCCTTGCTATGCATGACACATGTGATGTCCTGAAGTGAAGAAAAATGGACAATAAGATGCAGACATTCTAGGACAAAATTTGTCAGCAAGATGTAAAATGAGAAAGCTAGAAAATGGTCTGATTTGTGAAGCATTTTCGTGAAGACCTAGGAGGATTTCATTATGGGTACAACAGGAGAGTTATGTTTGTATCTTCTTCTTTATAATCCATGCAGCTTTTATTATAAGAACTGGGAGGGTTTTCCCATCAGAATCTGGATCCAAGCTTCATATTGGGTTGATATCAGATGTGCACATATATTATGTTAATTTGGTCTAATATACTAGGACAGATGAATACAATATTAATCATGCAGTAAATAAAATCATGCACACAGAGTTTCAGCTACCTGGGCATAAGTAAAGACCTATCTGAGACCGTAACATTTCAAACCAATTTCAAAATAGACAAGAAAATAAAAATAAAATGTATTGAAGTTAAAATAAGTAACTAAGTGTGTTGAAAACTTTTCTCCATATAGCTATGGTTTCCAGATAAACCATTACATGCAGACATAAGTTACTACTTTTTAAATGCCATTAAATTTTCCAGTGATTGCTGTGTTGACAGAGAATCAACCTGTCATAAACACTGAACAGCTAAAAAAAGGTTTTAAATGATTTTTTTTTCCTAAGCTCATAATGAATAAGGTAGAATAAAAAACAAGTACCTCATGGCACCCTTTTATTCATTAAATTCTTCTCTATTGAGTCACAGCCTCTTAGGGATTAGTACTGTGGACTAGATGATCCTTGTGGGTCCCTTCCAACTCATAATATTCTGTGTGTGTGTGATTTGGTAGTTGTTGGCTGAGATCTAAATTTCGCTTAGCACACTGCAATCTGGATCTAGCACAGTCACCACATATTTGTTAACCACGAGTTTAAATGTGTGCTGTTAGATACAAACATGTACACAGCAAGGGAACATAGTAAATCCAAGGTCAAGGAAACATGTATTTACTTGTTTTGTAATAGACCTATAGTAAGAAAACTACTAAATTGTTTGGATTATGCTGTAACTATTGGGTGAGGAAAAGAAGACAATAGGGTGTTGCTTGTTCCTTTGGGCCACTGCGGAAGGAGTTCCTCCTTTAAGACCATACTGCTATTTTCCCCATCCCAAAATTATTCACTAATTCTTTTTCTAGAGATAACCAAAAGATTGAAACTACAACTATAAAATAATTATCTTAATTGAATTTCTCAAAAGCCTGGCAATATTGTGGTTGGCTCACACTAATAAGAGGTGAAAAACCAGTTAGAGAATGTCTATATAGTCTTTAAGTCTGCCTGTTTGTCCGTTTGTGCTGAGCTATTGGCACAACCAAAGATCCACCAGATCCAGGTGCAGAGCCTCATCTTAAGAATTTATTGGACTGGTGCAAAGACAGGACTGTTTTATGGTCTGAGTTTGCCTTGATTTTGACACATTTAAAACACTTATGCATAATTTCTGGAAGTTTAAACAGAAAGGCAGCAAAGTTTCAACGTAAAATTGCTGGATTCATCATTTGCCATAAAGATGAATGAAGACTGTCTCTAAATGTTTTAAGGTGCAGGGAAAGAGAGCATTGGAGTCTGCCACAAAAATCTATCATGATGGGCATTGTGGCAAGAAGAATTTATCTTGTACTGACAGTAGGTCTGAATGACAATGAATGTAACACATAGGGCCAATCAGACAGTGTTGTCAGGCCTGAAGTCCCAATGGACCCTCAGATATGGACTAATGATAGTTTGATGTTTATGGCCCTTGCTTCAGTGCCGTGTATATAATCCAGCTTCTTCCTGCGTAAGAACTCTGCGGCGGTGAGAGTTCAAGCCTCCAAGTGTTCCTGTCTGGTTTGTGGAGTTGTCTGAGGATCACTAGAGAGTAGTGATCCTTACAGATCCTCAGTAAGTTGAGCTTGGTGAGACGAAGGCCCCAGTGGCTAATCAGTTAATCTCCAACAAATACCAGCAGTGGTGACCTAGGAAAGCGTGTAAGAGCAGAGCAAGCACATAGTGGTATTTCCCTATGGTGATCATATAGGTCTTTGTCATACCATTGCTGCAGGAGAACACTAAAGTTTCCCTATATTGTGTCTTGGAAGGAGAATTACTTCCATTCTTTTCAGGACCCATATAAATGACAGTCCTTCACTTATAGATTCATTCCTATGAGAATTTCCTTTGGTTTCTTCAGATATTAATAACCTCAGGCACATTACAGCAATTGCTCTTAGTTAAATTTTACTAATGTGGAGGATGGTTTCATTCACACACATCTAACTTTTTAAGAACACACTTAGAAGTTTAACAACCATGCCTTGTTTCAAGGTAAGCCATACTCTATTTTTGAGGCTAGCTTGGACTTATGTTTTTAATGCAGCCATGCAATTCTTGACTGTAAAACTAGATCTTTACATCTTTTATTCACTGCAACAATTCAATTTATATACGTATTAATGCCTGGACAAAATTCTTATAAGGACAGGAGGTCCAGTCCTCAAGTGCTGTCAAGGTTCTGGTTCCCTTAGTAGGATGTATAGTTTACTGTATTGGCTCCATAGTAGACTGCTAGATTGCCCAGAATGTACATTGTCATAGATGGGCCTATGTATTACCAAGACCAAATTGTTCCAGTTTTATGAGTCTTGTTCAGATTTTTTGAAGCTGACCAGAGTACTCTAAATTAATGAGTTTACCAGTTCATTTAAATGGAGCAGAGTGACTCTATCAAGACCTCAAATTTAACCCATTTCTAAGAGATTTTAATACCTTTCTGTTTCTGTCTGAAAGAGTCTTAACTGAGATACTTTACAATATTTTGAAGTGATTCAATGAGCTAGTCTCATGAAGTTTTGGGGTTTTTTTCATTGCAAGCCTGGATTATGAATTCAAATGTTTTGAAAAGTTTCCTTTATAATACAATTCTCAGGTAAATAAGAGTCATGACTGCTTTTTGTCTGCTAAAATACCCAAATATCCTGTATAACTTCGAGAATAAATTAGTTTCTTAAATGTAGTGCAGTATTCAAAATCTTATTGATTTTACGGGTAATTTAAAATTTTCTGCAGCAAGGTATATAAATATCATTTCCACAATGAAAAGAAAAAGACAATCAGGTGAGCAGTGTTTAGCACTGAATAAGGAAGTTTCAAATAAACAGCAGTAGAGCAGCAAGTAAGAAGTGGGTAATAGGTTGTATATCCAGTGTGCATACCTAAAGTATCTTCATCTTGTGAAGCAGAAGTGATACAGAATGAACACTAGAGGATTGGCAGGCGACTTAGAAGGCATGTCTCAATAACTCATCAGGCAAGATTAACAAAAACAATCAGAATATGCAAATCTTGAAATCCTATTTTTCTCGTATAGATCCTCTGTGTGCATTAGGACGGCGTGTAATTAAATAAATATATGTTTAAAAATTAAGTCACAGGAAGAATAACTGAAAACACACTTAAAATATGACAAGGGAAGTTTAGACTGAATGTTAGGAAGAGCTTTTTCACAGAGAGAGTGATCTCTCATTGGAATGGTCTGCCCAGGGAGGTGGTGGAGTCGCCATCCCTGGAGGTGTTTAAGAGGAGTCGATGAGGAGCTCAGTGACATGGTCTAGATGATGGGAGGCTTGGATGGATGGAGCGTGGTGCCCATGGTTCCACACTTGTGGGCCTGATCCCTGGGTGAGCATTCACTTGTGAGTTGGACTAGATGATCCTTGTGGGTCCCTTCCAACTCGGAATAACCTGTGAACCTGTGTGCAATTTCTTCCATCTAGTCTTTTTAAAGGGAAATATATTCCTCTGACTTTAAGGTATACAGTCAGTATGTCTAAGTTTAATGGAAAAAAATCTGGCTAATTTAAAATATTTAATGCATTTTTACTCCATAATCTTTCCTGACCTTCTGAAATCACATTTAAAGTGTAGGGTTCATGTACATAGGAATGCGAATAAAAAGAATGTTAACCATTATTCAGTCACAAAACCTCTGTAAAATTTTTTGAGATACAGGAGAAAGACTTATGTGATTAATTTTAATTTATTTGTTTTCTAAATTTTTCCAGTCAGCTGAACAGTAAAAGATTGTGTTTAACTCTGCATAAACAGATGATATACAAATCCAAATGAGAGAGTTTTTCTAATTAAAAGCCAGCGTGTGTATGATTTACAGATTTGCATTTTTCTATTTTTATGTCTTTTCTGTAATATCAATGTGGCAATCACACACTATGTCTAATTTCATTAAAAATGTTGTGATTTAGATTCCAGTTGAAATCCCTTTTGAAAAAAAACAAGAAAACATTTTTAAAAAAACCCCAAACTATTCCATGCAAGTTACTGCAAAAAACAAAATTACCTTTTAAAGACATCTGAAATTATCAAATATGATGCAAAACAAGGACTTTTATTTTCTATTTGAACTTGTTCATTCAATGAGTTTGTACTACTGATAAAGAGCTGCTTGTGTGTGCACGTATGTGCATGCAGACCCTTGCCTGTAAGCAGCTTGCAGCAGGTGAGAAGGGTCATGGATCTCATTATGAACAAATAAGAGGCAAATGACTGAAAATTATGCAGCAATAGATATAGAGTTAGCTGTCTCTCAGGTAAGATACAAAAAGACAGATTACTTTCAAGGTGGCTTGTATCTATAATATTTCATTAAAATAACAGAAAAACAACTTCTCCCATAAAACCAATCTTAAAAGGTTTGTTTCCACTACCGTATTGTATATGGTAATATACGTAGTAATATATATACATATAAATATACATGTATATCATATATACATATATAGCAAGATGTATATATGTAATCATACAAAAACACACCTACTCCATGCAGACATAGGACTTTTCATCCAGAATTTACCCAACTGGAGTTCAAGTCAAAGAATCTATTTTTTATTTTCAAAATATTCTCCTATACACATCTACACCAGTCTTACCATCCACAAAAGCTTGGAGTAACCAGAAATTTTCAAGAAGGATAAAAATCAAATCAAATAAATAACACAGCAAAAGAATTTACACTTACGGCAGATTTATGTTCTGTTTTCCAGTGTGACATTCAGACAATGCAGATTTATGGCAGATTTATGTTCTCTTTTTTAGTGTTACATTCAGAAAACACAGATGGCTCCATCCCTTCAATTTAGCGGTGTAGTTTCTTCATTGTAGTTTCTTTAGAATTACCAAATTAAAACAAGATGTAACTAGATTTTTTACTGGGAGAAGAAATCACCCCCAATTTCAAGTAGCCTAAAATTAATGTGAAGAGGTCATGACTGGTGGAGCTGGTTCAAAACCTGGGACCATACTATTCTACCTTGATGAACACTGAGATATTTTATCAATTAATGTTGTGACTTTGACTACTAGGACGATATCATCCACAGTTAACTTGTCGTGTTCATACAGAGGATCTGGAGCTGGATAGTCCATGGACAGCACAGTGGTGCATGACGATAGACACTCTGCTGTTTTTCTTCCTCTAGTGCACAAAAATTTGTTTGGACATTAACAGCACTTTAGGAAAAGTATGATGGAAAACAAAGCATATTAAATCTGTATAAAGTCAGTTCCATTTTCCTAATATGTAATTTTTATTAGTCTCCACCTTTACCTTCAAAGAATCATACTCTCACTTCTAAATGTTTCAGTTATCATTTGAGAGGCACATACGGACGAGGTGCTGAGTGATATGATCTAGATGTAGAGGATAGGTTAGTTGGATTATAGGTTGGACTAGATGATCTTCAAGGTCCTTTCCAGCCTTATCTATACTGTGATACTGTGATATTTGAAGGGGGAAAAAACCAAAAAAACCCCAAAATAAAGCAAAACAAAACTCATAGAGATATAATTGCCTGACAGCAGAACATGAAGAGCTTCATCCAAGACTAATGTGTGCTGGAAATGTGAATTTTCACGGAGGTGCTGGAACAGCTTGATTCAGTGTGAACTGTGTGAACTTGCACATATCTAACAGGGAAAATTGACTTTAATACCACTCTTTTCTTCTCTTCTCCTGTTCTTCAGGATCACACATTTTAACATAGCCGTATGTCACTTAACTACAATAAATTATCCTCACTCATGGGTTTATGTGTTCTGGGTACTTCGGACTCCTCAGTCACTCTGAAAGCCAAGGCACCCACACCAAAGATTGAAGAAAACAGAGCTTTAAATTGTACTGTGCAGCCCAGATCTATCATAAAGCTTTCACAGTCTCCAGGATATTAAATCAGTGTGGACAATAATGTACAAAACTTGCTCTATTTAACTAGAAAACCATTTAGCCAAGACTTGGTGTCCTAACAAGATAATAAAAATAAAACATTTGTAGTCTATCAGCAAGGATAAGGTCAGTTGTGTGTGCCTTCTATTTTTTCCAGTATTTTACAGAAGGTCCTGATATCCAATGAACTCATAATCCTAGATTCAGGTTATTTCAAAGGAGAAAATATTTATACAATATCTGATGAATATTTGTGTGTTATTTCTATCCAGTAGTGCAACATTGTGGAAATATTATCAGCAATTAAGATTGTAAAGAAAACTCAAATAATAAATAACAATCACAGGATTTGAAATAATAATGAAAAAAGAAAGAGAAAAAACTCTGTTATAAGAGCAGGAGGGTGCTTGATATGAGTGGTTATTTGAGGGACAGTTTAGAGTAGGGCAGGAAACCTTCTCAAGCCTTTAATTGTAAGCCTTTATAGAACTGAGAAACAGTCAATGATAGAATATTAACACTTTAAAACTTAAGCTAAAATGGAGGATTTTAAACATTCATGCTTACATTAGTCACTATGGGTTCTGTTAGATTTCCCATAGGTAGATTCACCTTTCATCATGGAGACCATGCTTATCCACCCTGGAACATCTGATACAGATCACTGCCAAAAATTAGGTAGAATAACCTGGGCCCCTTTGGCATGACCCTGTGTCCCAGTACTGATGATGGCTTCCTGACAGATGCATCGTTACTATTCAACAGCTGTTACGTCCCCACAATATTTTGTGCAGACCACATCCCACACCAAATCCTCAACAATGAGCAAGACTGTAATCCAGCACCTCAATACCTCTACTGCAGTGGGAGAATCTTCACAATGCACACATGGAAGGGAAAAAATAAAAAAAGAATAAGAAAAGAAAGAGGAAAAACTGAGGAAAACAGAATAAGATGTCAAAGTGTTAAAAGGGAAATTGCCAATAAATCAATACTCCTTGAATTATTTCTTTTTTTCCCTTCCCTCCAGGTCACCAGACCTCACCACCACAATAACTACTGGTTTGTGTCTTATTAATTTATTTTATTTATTTTGATGTTTTGCCCAGGTATATTAGCTCTTTCCAATCTTTCGTGTGTCCTTTATTTTATAGTGAATTAGGAATTCTAGTCCCTTCAGAGGTATAGGCCTGTGGAAATCTCTTCACAGACCAAGGTTTCACACAGATTTCACAGGTTACTCTGAGCTGGAAGGGACCCACAGGATCATCTAGTCCAACTCCTAGACCCACAAGCGTGGAACCACGGGCACCACGCTCCATCCATCCAAGCCTCCCGTCATCTAGACCATGTCACTGAGCTCCTCATCGAGTCTTCTCTTGAACACCTCTAGGGATGGACACTCCACCACCTCCCTGGGCAGACCATTCCAATGAGAGATCACTCTCTCTGTGAAAAACCTCTTCCTAACATCCAGTCTAAACCT
Organism: Pitta sordida; assembly: GCA_013390025.1. NCBI lineage: Eukaryota > Metazoa > Chordata > Aves > Passeriformes > Pittidae > Pitta > Pitta sordida. The sequence continues at coordinate 12,697 of WEKX01016989.1, read as the reverse complement.
CCCCTGGCATAGTTTGAGGCTTTGTCCTCTTGTTCTGGTGTCGTCAGCCTGAGAGAAGAGATTCACACCCACCTGACTGCAACCTCCCCTCAGGTGCATCACCATTAATGTTTTCATTGTGAAAGCACTATTGACACCAGCAGTGAGTGACAGGAACAGGGTCTGAGGAATGATCCCAAACAACTGTCTCCCATTTTACCCCAACCAGGCACAGCTTGTGGATTTGCCAGATCAACCCCCAGGTCTCCTGTCAGAATTTCTATCACTGGAGCTATTTTGTTGGAGCTGCGGGATCATGAACACAGCCCAGTTCATTTATGCAAGTTTTTATACATTGTTGCTTCACCTTTTTCAGTGGTGTCAGGGCACTTATATGCCTCACTAGCCCTCACTGCTTCTCTGTCTATGGCCCAGGACCTTATCTCTTTCCTGCCCAATGATATCATGGCACAATCGATCTTGAGCTCCCTGCAGCCCTCCTCTGCCTTGGGCCCTGTTAAGTCAGACCTACCTGCAGACGCACATGCTGGTCCATCCCAATCCCAAGGAGGACCTTGACTCTCAGGGCTGGGACTGGCCCTGGTGCTTCCTATCTGTCTTGCTCCTGGGTAAGCAGTGGGCTAGGCACAGGCTCCATCACTGTGGTCTCAGGGAGAGACCATGGTAATTGGGGACATTAATGTTATGAATCTGGTTGCTTGTTGTAAGACCACAGAAAAAGAGTCACCTGGAGGCAGAGTGCAGATTTTGTTAGCATCCATTTCTGTATTTAAACAAGTTAAAAGGCCAAACTTGACAGGAAATAGAAAGGAAAAAAAAGCAGAAGAAAATAAAAACCAAAGGAACATGAAAGAACTGAAGTGTACACCAATGATATCAGGAGCACAGTGAAACACACGCTGGTTCCCAGATGAAGGTAGTGCAGTGCCATCTAAGTTGATAACTTCCAGCAGTGAAGACGATCTTCTCTCAGGCTGCCAGTACCAGAAAAAGAGGACATGGTCCTAAGCTGTGCCAGGGGAGGTTTAGACTGGGTGTTAGGAAGAGCTATTTCACAGAGAGTGATCCCTCAGTGTAATGGTCTGCCCAGGGAGATTGCAGAGTCACCATCCCTGGAGGTGTTTAAGAAAAGACTGGATGAGGAACCCATTGACATGGTCTAGATAATGGGATGGCGGGATAGAGAGTTAGATTATATAAAAATAAAAATTAAAAAATGATGATGACATGACCCTGAGATTAGCTCAGATAGATAAAACATGGTGTTCATGGCCCCAGGGTTGTGGGTTCAGTCCCTATATGGACACACACTTGGAAGTTTTACTCGATGATCCTTGTGGGTCCGTTCCAACTGAGAACATTTGGTAATTCTGTCTCAGATCTGGAGGATTCAACTGCCCTTACATTGTCACCATCCAAACTGGTCAGTGGGCTGTCAACGACCATTCACATCTGAACACACACATGGTCTGAAATTGTTCCTAGGCATGTAACCAGAAGAGTAATTTCACTGCTTTAACTGAGAGGGTATTTCTCTGTGTTTTCTGCCTTCCTTTTCCCGCTGTGAAATGCAATTCAGTGGAAAAATAACCCAGTCTTCCCTCCAAAATCTCCCTTTAAAAGTATCTACTTGATATAGATGTGGAAAGAAAAATAACTCTAGAAATGGGAGATGAAGCCAATACTTTGTACACACATGCATGACAAATGATCACAAAATTCATCTGAGTCTCAACCTGATTTTGAGACAGCTTGCTGATAACCTGTGGGTGGATGGAGAAATAACAACTGCATTATTTTTTTATAATTAATATTGAACCTGCAAAAAAGTACACCCTTACATTATGATTTTCTGAACAGAACCCATCATTAAGACTGTAGCTAAAAGCTAGTATGAGAATAGGAAACACTCCTCACATAACAGTCCTGAAACAAGTTGCTCCTACACTCAAAATGGCAGATTCTAATAATGACTAATGCATATCTGTATTCTAAGGACACTTATAAAATATGACAGCTGGCTTGTCCTGACATTTAGAAACAGATGCTTAAACAGCCCAAAATAGAGAAACTCCCAGTGCTCTGTGAATCATTAACTTCCTCAGAAAGGTCTATAAGATAAAGACCTGGCAGGATCATTTTATTCCATTGATACAAAAACTTCTGCAGAGGAGTTACATATCAGGAACTCAGTACACCATTCTTAATGCCTCACAGAATTAGTAAGGTTGGAAAAGACCGTAGAGGTCATCAAGTCCAACCTATCACCTATTATCTAACCTAACCTGTTACCTAACTTGTTGTCATCCTGCTCCCAACACATCATCCTACCTGTAACACACTACCCTATTATCTAAGTCATGCCACCAAGTACATCATCCAACCTTTTCTTAAACACCTCTAGGGACAGTGACTCCACCACCTCCTTGGGCAGCCCATTCCACTCAGAGATCACTCTCTCTGTGAAAAAGTTCCTTCTAATGTCAAGTCTAAATCTCCCCTGACGCACTTTAAGACTGCGTTCTCTTGTTCTATCATTCGTAGCCAGAGAGAAGAGACCAAACCCCACCCGGCTACAACTCCCTTTCAAGTAGTTGTAGAGAGTGATAAGGTCTCCCCTCAGCCTCCTCTTCTCCAGACTAAACAACCCCAGCTCTCTCAGTTGCTCCTCATAGGGCTTATGTTCCAGCCCCTTCACCATCCTCGTTGCCCTTCTCTGGACACGCTCAAGGATCTCAACATCCTTCTTAAACTGAGGAGCCCAGAACTGGACACAGTACTCAAGATGTGGTCTAACCATTACGGAGTAAAGGGGGAGAATAACTTCCCTAGTCCTACTGACAACACTATTCCAGATGCAGGCCAGGATACCATTGGCTTTTCTGGCCACCTGGGCACACTGCTGGCTCATGTTCAGTTTTCTATCAACCAACACTCCCAGATCCCTTTCCACCTGATTATAGTCCCCAGCCTATAGTTCTGCTTGGTGTTGTTGTAACCAAAGTGTACGACCTGACATTTAGACTGGTTGAACCCCACGCCATTGGATTCCGCCCATCTATCCAGCCTGTCAAGGTCTCTCTGCAGAGACCTCCTACCTTTCACCAGATCGAAAATCCACTTTAGTTCTGTGTTCTGTGATTCTGTGACATTTATCCCCAGCTTGGTGTCATCCACAAACTTGCTAATAATAGACTCCATCCCTTTGTCCAGATCATCAGTAAAGATATTGAACAGGACAGGTCCCAACACTGAACCCTGAGACACCCCACTAGTGACCAGCCTCCAACCGGACACAGCACCATTAACCACCACTCTCTGAGATCTATTATCCAACCAACTCCTGATCCAGTACACTGTAAACCTATCCAAGCCACAAGCGTCCAGCTTCATCAGGAGTTTTTTGTGGGGGACAGTGTCAAAGGCTTTACTATATCACGTATATCACTTTCACCTATATCAGACCACTCTCTCATATACAAAGCAACACACACATCCCCTTCCATCTTTTTCCTTCTGCTATTTGCACTTACTAACCCTCAGAGTGTGATAAGTCATGCAAAGCTCACTGTGTAATTGTGAAGGGGATGAGGTTTTTCCTACCTGTTAAAGTATAAGCATAAATATGACCGAGGCTCATCTGGAGTTGTGCCTCATACTGAAAAGAAATGCTGATACAGTTTTCTGAGGAAGATCTCTTTATATAATAGCTGCTCCGAAAGCTCTGCATGTCTACTTCACACTCCCCTTAATAGGAAAATACTGTTCACTTTTAGTTCTGCTTGCCTTGATTTAATTTTCTATACAATGAAGATAATGTAGGGAAAAAAGCATTCATAGAAGAGGCTGGATTTGCAGATACCACTGCAAATCAGAGTGTGACACAGAGAACAGCCTTATCCTGGCATCATGAGATACATTATATTGTGAGAGGAAAGTGTCCAAAAGCAAGTTAAATCCCACTAAAAGTAGTTCATCTCACCAAGGGGACAGATATTTGTTCCTTGATTCATTGGTCTCTAACCCTGCAAGCACTTCTGCTCTCAAACTCCTGGAACTCCGCAAACTCTTTTTACCCTGCCAGATTTCATTGCAGACAACATAAATACATATAAGAATGATGGAAAGCATAGTTTCAGACTTTTGTGTGATCATCCAAAATAAAACTCTGATTTGAGGAAGAGACAAGCTCGTACTAGTCTTGGAACTGAAAATGCCCTATCTCATATTTAGTCTCATACTTTCATAGTGTCAACCTATAGAAATGGAGTTAATGTGAAAATGTGATCTTTGCAAAGGCATATTCTGTTATGGAAACTTGTGTGCTTCTTTTCAGATATATTCTAGTATCCTAGTTGTTCACAGTATGGTATCTTGCTATATATTTTGCTATATATTTTTTCATTAACATCCCCATGATTCCTATGAGAGTCAGGCAAGGGTCGAAATTACTATTATCCACATTTTACAGAGGGGAAATAAAGATCAAGGGGTAAAATAATTTGTTCCCAGCTGTATACTGGGTTGGTGTTAAAGCCAAGATATAGAACAACCTTCATTCCTTATTGGATGCAAAAGGGAACATAGTAAGCAGTGATGAGGAAAAGGCAGAATACCTTCTTGGCCTCTGTTTTTAACAGTAAGACAGACTGCCCGCAGGACAACTGGACTTGTGGGTTGATGGAAGGAATCGGGGTGCAATATAACCGCCCTGTAATCCAGGAGGAGGTAGTCAGAGACTTGCTGAGTGGCTTGGATCCTCATAAGTCTATGGGACCAGATGAGATGCATCTGAGGGTGATGTAAGAACTAGCAGTTGAACTCGCCAAGCCACTCTTCATAATTTACCAACTGTCCTGGCTAACCGGTGAGGTACCACAAGACTGGAAATTGGCTAATGTGACACCCATCCACAAGAAAGGCAGGAAAGATGATCTGAGTAATTACAGACCTGTCAAGCCTGACCTCAGTCCCATGCAAAGTCATGGAACAGATNGAGTAACAATTGACAGGAAACTCAATATGAGCCAGCAGTGTGCCCAGGTGGCTAAGAAGGTCAATGGCATCCTGGCCTGCATCAGGAACAGTGTGGTCAGTCAGACCAGGGAAGTTATCCTTCCCCTGTACTTGGCACTGGTCAGATCACATCTTGAGTGTGGAACTTGTATCCAGTTCTGGTCTCCCCAGTTTAAGAAGGATGCTGAGCTGCTTGAGAGGGTCCAGAGAAGGGCGACAAGGATGGTGAAAGGACTGGAGGACAAGCCCTATGGGAGAGCGGCTATGGGAACTGGGGTTGTTCAGTCTGGAGAAGAGGAGGCTCAGAGGCAACCTAATTGCTGTTTACAACTACCTGCGGGGAAGTTGCCACCAGGTGGGTGTGGATCTCTTTTCTCAGGTTGACAACACCAGAATGAGAGGACATGGCCTTAAGCTACGCCAGGGGAGGTTTAGACTGAATGTTAGGAAGAGGTTTTTCACAGAGAGAGTGATCTCTCATTGGAATGGTCTGCCCAGGGAGGTGGTGGAGTTGCTGTCCCTGAAGGTTTTTAAGAGAAGACTGGATGAGGAGCTTAGTGACATGGTCTAGTTGGTGGGGAGTTGGACTAGATGATCCTGAGGGTCCCTTCCAACTCAGAATAACCTGTGGACCTGTGAACTCAGTCTTATACCAAGATCTTTTCTTCAAGCGCATTGATTCCCAGGGACTCCCCTGAAGGTATGAGTACAGAAACACGAACGCACACAAAATTTTTTCCTCCCGCAGCTCCTTGCAACTCAGCTATCTTCTAACATGTAAAAATGACGTACACTCAAAGACAATATACCTGCCTATGAAAGAGATTTTAGGTGTCTAATCACGAAATTTGAAGTTATTTGGTTATTTCTCTGAAACCAATGAAACATGCTTTGATTAACTCTGTTTAAGGATAGATCAACCATGGCTAAGAGATTTTTTAAAGAATTATCCAATTCAATTGTGACATAGACGGGTAAAACTAAACTAGTGCCAGATTTAAGAAGAATTATTCTGAGCTACACATAATTGAGAAATGAAGCCTGGAACAAAAATGAAGAACTACAATAGGGTGCTACATGCTGTTTAATTACTTTCTTTTTAAGGATATTATACAACTATATGGCTTAAAATAATGTACATGTGTTATCACTTGGCAGCCATATAAATAAACAAATTTTAATGTGGGCTATGTGCAAGTCTGTCATATCAAGAGAAAAAAGAAGTGTCAAGAAAAAAGGGGGCAGAACATAATGTGCTGGTAGGTGAGGAAAGCTACTCTGTGTTTCTGCTGCTGTGTGTGGGAAAGCTGGAACACGAGCTGCAGAAGACTCCTCAAGGTTCAGGTCAGCTTCTTCACAGTATCCAACAAACACATGTAAATGAAACTGCAAAGAAGCACGCACAAGCATTTTTTCAAGTGCTCTTTTTCAGTTCAGGTTTCACTCCCATAATAACTCATTTTTTTTCTTTAGAGTGTTACATATTAGATCCCTAGTATTTAGTGCTGCAATCCCATTGATTGCATTGTACTTTTGCCTCTGCCCAAGTGATCACTCCTTCCCCTTTATTTAGCATTTCTATTCTTTTTCCTTTTTGTGTGCAGAAGGAGGAATATGACTAAGTATGCCTCTTAGTGTATCTTCCATGCCGTTCAGGTGCTAGTACTGCTGTCATCAACAGAGTACTTGAACTTCTTCCAAAAGTGCCCCCTGCCCTTCTTCTGAGTCACTCAATAGTCGTTAATGTTTAATGGCTAGAGGAATGGGTGTGAGATAAAAGACAGAGAAGCATGCGCAGCAGATTTTACTCTGCAGAGAAACCTGGTGACCCTTACTGTGTCTCTGGGTTTTTTCACAGTGCAATCAGGAACCCTGCTAAATCCTACTTAATGCAAGTGATGATGACTTAGGATAAAGCAAAATAAAACCTGAGAAGTTATATATAATTCCTTAATGGTATTTGCTCCCATATGTATCATCGTTTAGGCAATAGAGTTTTGATTAAAGAAGGTTAAACTCCTATAAGTTCCTTTTCAACACAATGATATAGTGCAGCAGTCCAAATTTTAAGCAAATATATTTCATTATGTTTCCCCCATCACAGCAATAATAGCATGCCTTCAGGACTTTCATACTGACTTTCAGGTTGCCCTTGTCTGCTAAAGAAACCTTTAAAATTTAAAGGGAAAAAAATCATTTGTACATTCTGCAAGCTGAGGAAAGAAATCTTACTTGGTATGATTTACTATAATGATAAATTTATCAGAGACTGATCATTTTATCTCCTGCAGAACTGCTCTTTGATGGCATTAATCTGCAGTAATGATTACAGGAAAGTAATTCAAAGCTGTTCAAAGGGAAAGGTGACATGTTTCTTTTCATCTCTTTTCTGAATGCTGCCTCAGACTGTCCAATAAATTACAGACATAGAAAGAGAAAAGATGGGCCATATGCAGCTGAATATTTTGGAAACTCTAGAGGCATGGAGCAATAAGAACAAGACTACATTTACAATATAATATGTGTTACAGATTCCTCATAGACCTTTTATAGCAATGAATCCAGAGTCTAAAATTTTGGGGATGTTCATTATTATATGTTTTTCATTAACTGTCAGTGAAGATGAATGACAAATTAACATTAATTATTGCTTCATAATATTTCAGATTAAGTATACTCATAGTATCTTTTTGCATGGCCTTTTCAAAATAAGAAGAGATTCTTTGACTTGTAAAGATCACTGGAGCTCACCTAGTCAGACCTTTGAACAGGGTTTCTAGGCTGTTAAGAGCCTAGGTCACATAAGGGTTGCCTAGCTGCATGTAAAGATACCCACTGATGGCGCATCTATGCCTTCTCTGGTGACCTGGCCCAAAGCAGTATTACATATTTGTAAGAATACTTTTCCTTTTATCTAGACTGAGTCTTCTAAGCTGCAACCTGTTGTGATTGCCTTTACCCTTACTGTTTCTCCTTGTTCTACCACATGAATTCTTAAGTTATTAGAAATCAATTCAATATTGACCCCCAGCTCCCAACATCTTCTTGAGGAGGATTTCTAAATTGTGCAGGATCATAAGATTACTCACAAGGTGATCAGACATGCAATATGCCACCATTTTATGGTCTACTTAAGGGGTAGTATTCTGTAAGAGACATGATATCACCACAGTGAAATTTAGGATTGGAGTAAATGTTACATCCATGTAAACATCCTTTTGCACAGCTTGATCAGAGCCAAAAAATCCAGCTGCTATGTTACACAGGTGTTTGAGAAGTATTGGAGGTCTGCCCTGAGACAGTGCCGTGCCCGTTGCACTCATACCACCAACCCATAAAACAGCTCTAGAAATAAGTACTCACACTTGTGCTTTCTCTAGTGCTGAGGGATGCCACAAACCCACAGGCCACTCAAGTCATGACCCAGAAAGTTTATATAGAAATTTGCACTCCACCAGACATAACACCTGTCTACCTCATAGCAGTGGTCACACTTGCCCCATCTTCTGGTTCTGAACATCCATCATTATCCTGTGGCCTGAGTATATACTGACAGGCTACAGGTAGATAGACAGAAACTACAGGAAGGAGGTTCAGCAGCTGAGGTGTACATGTGTCCCCAAAGCCCCAGTGAAGCCTGACAGTGATAACTACCCTTCCTGAAGTCAGGTTTCCTGCTGCCATACCTCAGATATCAGTATGCCCTTCCACTGGCCCAGCTTTATAGAGACCTCCAGTCATGTTCACAGCAGCAAGGCCATTCAGCTTACATCATATCTGGTCCTTAGCTAAAAGCTTGTATTACTTGTGTTTTCTGCTCAGCAGGGCAAACCAGGGATTGAACGGCAAGCCAAAGGGTAGGAAATGGTTAGTTACCCACATCAAGTCTTCAGCATGCTCTGATTTTCTATGGGACTTAGAAGGATAGGAAGTTGAAATGCAGGGTCTAGCCCCTTTTGAAAAGACATGAAAATAATCAAGTGAAGGAAATCTAATTCTCTTTTTAACATAATTTATAGGCAAACTCCTCTTGCCTTTTCCCTAGGAAAAGCCATATGAAACACGGCCCTTTGCCAAAACCACAGCAAGGACAGTACTCTCCCTGCTTCGCAGCCACAGTTGTAGAAAAATATCAATGTCCTTTTCATGATGGAATTTATTTTCTGGGCCACTGTACTGTGCTCTTTATCAGCCAGTTAACTTCTGGATGAAAAGCTTAACCTCTGGATGAAAAGCAGATCAAAACTGGATGCTCACTGAGCCAAGAATGCCAATAACTCACTGCAGCTGTGATTCTTAGAATTAAACCCCAGACTAGCATACTCTTTGGCATCTGTACCTGGTCCTGTAAAAATAGAACTTCATAATGATCAACACATTGCCCTTTGAGTCAAGTAGGAAATCAGAATTTATCCTTCAGATATTCATTAAACAATCTCACCCCAAAAAATCCAGAGGAAACAATTAATATTTCCACACATATAAATGATAGACACTGTAGGAGTTCTCTCAATTTCTTTCTGTCATCTTTCTTATAAGTCACAGAATCACAGAATATTCTGAGTTGGAAGGGACTGACAAGAATCATCAAATCCAACTCCTAAGTGAATGCCCATACAGGGATTGAACCCACAACCCTGGTGCCATGAACGAAATTATCAGAGATAATCTCAGGGTCATGTCATCATCATTTCTTTTTATTTAAAATTTATTTCTATGTAACTTAACTCCCTATCCCATCATTCCATTATCTAGATCGTGTCCATGAGGTCCTCATCTACTCTTTTCTTAAACACCTCCAGGGATGGTGACTCCACCACCTCCCTGGGCAGACCATGACACTGAGGGATCATTCTCTCTGTGAAACATCCAGTCTAAACCTCCCCTGGTGTAGCTTAAGGCCATGTCCTCTCATTCTGGTGCTGGCAGCCTGAGAGAAGAAAGACATTTACACCCACCCAACTACAACCTTCCTTCAGGTAGTTGTAGACAGCAATCAGGTCACCTCTGAGCCTCCTCTTCTCCAGGCCGAACAACCCCAGCTCCTGCAGTCACTCTCCATAGGGCTTGTTTTCCAGTCTTTCACCATCCTTGTCGCCCTTCTCTGGACCCTCTCAAGCAGTTCAACACCTTTCTTAAATTGGGCAGACCAGAACTGGACACAGTACTCAAGATGTGGTCTGATCAGCGCCGAGTACAGGAGAAGGATAACTTCCCTAGTCCGACTGACCACACTGTTCCTAATACAGGACCGGATGCCACCGGCCCTCTTAGCCACCTGGGCACACTGCTGGCTCATACTAAGCTTTTCTGTCAAATATTACACTCAAATCCCTCTCCATTTCACCACTCTCTAGCCACTTATCCCCCAGCCGATAGCAATGCATGGGGTTGTTATGTCCAAAGTGAAGAACCCAGCACTTATGTCCTGATGTTGTACCCGAAAATTAAATGTAGGCGGAGTATCATGAACTTCCAGATAAGGATCTGTATAGAAGAAAAAAATAATGAACGCAGCTCTTCTGCATATTTGTTTGAAATTATTGTCTCATGTATTTCCTTCCTGGCAAAGCTATATTGTAATCTTCTTGTGCTTGCCAAAGAAAGTGCAGGAGAATGAGAATGAGATATGGCTGTCTTTGCAGAGGGATGAAACAACTGTCAGGAGCATTAAGACATCCGAGAGCCAGGGAGATTGATATAGAGTTTGTAAAACTAATCCTTCAAAACTTTTTAATATGCACCTTGAGAAAAAAAAGGGACAAAATAGTTTGTGGGGTAGAAAGGTGGGACTAGAAAATTGCTGTAACACAAAAGTTTCTTCTCCTTACTAGTTTTCTACCATAGCCAACCTAGATATGGTTCAGCTGGCCAACATTCTTGAATGCCTTAGTCAGGGCCTTGTCCAGCTCATTGAATATGCAGTAACATAGTAATGGATTTATGGTGAAGCTCCTGCCAAAATTAAAAAGAGAGATGTGTATTCAGTCTGTTACCATTGCTCATCTCCATCTATCTGTCTCAGAAGCTCCTGCAAAAATGCCTACTAGTCCAGTGACATCTGACCAAGAATGCTCATGGAACAATCAAAACAGAGGTGGACATAGAAAGGTCCATTTTTCTTTGCAGGAAAGTGTTGCTTTCTGCAGGTGGATGTCATATCGAGTCCCATGGGGTCTCTCTCCACTTGCTGTTGTCTCAGTAGGTCTGAGATTTACTGAGACTGTCACTGAAAACAGTCACTTTTGGATATATGTGGAGTGCCTTAATTTATTGCATAGTGATATAGAGATGCCCTTTCAGAGGCACTAGACTGCTCTTTTGATAGATAGAAACTTAGTAAAATGTCTCTGAGTATGTTTCTCCAGACATATTATTTGTGAAATATGCACTGGGTATAGTAGCTTCTTGATGTCGGGACATGGCAGGAGGTGTGTGCTAACAGCAAATATCTTGAATTCCTTCTGAAATAAGTGCAAGTAGACATGACTCCTTCTGGTAGAGGTAAATATGGACCATCCTTGGAAGGTGATTCCCAAGTAAACATCATCTCTATTTGGCTATGTTCAAGCAGTCTGACTGTTGTGGTATGGTTGCAACTGACATTTGCCTTTATGCCACACTAGCTGAAGTATCATCTCAATCCTGAAGACATTAATGTAGTTCGACTTCGTAAGTAACCTGTACATTTGGCTTTGAGTATGCTTGGAGCATCGTGATACATACAGACACAACAAATGAGATTATAAAAATTAATTATTTCATTACTGTGTGTTTTATGTTGTTTCAAGTTATGTAGTCTGGAAAGAGAAAAAATTGAGGTAGTGGTACAGAATAAGCACAGTTTAAAACAAATCCAAGGAGAAGAATATTTACTAGTGTTCATCAACACTAAAAATCTTCTCTGCTATAAACATCAGAGGAGGTAGAGTTAAGTAAATGCCAGATGTTTTTGAAAACCATGCCCTAAAGGTTTTCTATCAGTGTATAAGAAAATATTTACAGAATCACACACAGAATATTCTGAGTTGGAAGGGACCCACAAGGATCGTCGAGTCCAACTCTTAACACTGTCCCCCTGGCGGAAATCGAACCCAGGTCTATATGCTTTCAATAACTACAACACCGTGGATAAGATTGCAAAGCAGGAAAGACTTGAGGGGAAAAAAAATCCTCATTATACCACAAAAAATCAAAAAGTAAAATACCCACTTTTGTAATTGTCATGGTTTAATCCCTGCTGGTAACTAAGCACCACATAGCTGCTCTTCCTCTTCCCCAGCAGGACGGGGGAGAAAATCAGAAGATTCAAAGTGAGAAAGCTTGTAAATTGAGATAAAGTCAGCTTAACAGGTAAAGCAAAAGATGCACATGCAAGCAATTCATTGCTTCCCATTGACAGGAAGATGCTCATCCATCTCCAGGAAGCAGGGCTCCATCATGTTTAACAGCAGCTTGGGAAGATAAATGGCATCACTCCAAGTGCCCCACCTTCCTCTTTCTTCCTGAAGTTTTGTATGTTGAAGATGAAGTCACATGGTGTGGGATGTCCATTTGGTCAGTTTGGGTCTGATGTTCTGGCTGTGCTCTCTCTCATCTCCTTGGACACACGCAGCCCACTCGCTACTAGCACAGTGTGAGAAGCAGAGAAGACTTTGGGTCACAGAATCACAGAATCACA
>WEKX01016984.1:0-25357 GCA_013390025.1 Pitta sordida | reverse complement strand
GCCTGGACGACCAGCAGGGGGTAATAGCTGTCACACTGGGACTCTGCAGAACTGGCTCCCAGGTGCTGTCTGCATTGTTCATGGGGACAACGTCAGATTCATACATCCTGCTTAATGTTTTTCACTCTTTTTTTCATCTGCTTTACAGGTGACCCTGTGGTTACTGGAATTGTACCAAGATCTGGACTAATCCACTGGTATCTGGGGAACAAGGTTGCTGGTAAGTTGAAGGAAATTGATGATTTTTTACCCCAGTTGTTACTTTTGCTATTGTACTGTGCATGTGTGTAGGTGAGTGTAGTGGTGATCATGTGTGTGAGAGATGGACTGACAGAGGGAAGTCCTCCAGAACACTTTCCTCTTTTACTTAGGAAGAGGGTATAGTTTATCTGGTTTTTATCATAGGTGACATCAAAAGTAATGAAAGGATAAATAATTTTAAGGCTTCAGAGAACAAGAATTTTAAAGAATAGGATCCTGAAGAATTGTAAAGATCTCTCTTGGAGATTTAGCTTCTTTAAATCCTCTAGATCCCCTTGCCAAAGGCAATAATATTCCATTATAAATCCTCCTATTAATTTACACTTGGTATTCCATTTTTCCTTTAAAGGAATAGTCCTTCAATGGTGTACAAAAAGGCAGTGATATGTATTTACTAAACTATAACCTTTCCAGTTAGTGAATTGCTTAGCCCAGATGCTTTCTTTCATAAATACAGTCATTACATATATGAAATTATTGATCTAATCTGGGAGACTGTTCCTTACAAAGAGCAGAGTCAGGTCTTTTTTTTGGCTGCAAGCTAGGGTAGATTTCATAATATAACTTCCATCATAAAAAGAGAAAAAATAAAAGCTCTGAACAATAACCTCCAAATGATACATCAATGACTAAATCTTTGAGAGAGCTGGCTTTTATTTTTCTTACAGGGCAACAGAGTAAGAAGATGCAGTTTTTTGCAAGAGACTCCTTTATGAAGAGATCATTCTAAAAAGCTGCTAAAGGGGTCTGCTATAATTCATAGAATGCTGTAATTCATAGAAAGGAGCTCTCATAACTATAGTCAGAGTTTATTGTGTCTCTCCTTCTCAACCCCTCTTCCAGCCCACGCCCTCCTCCATCCCCCCCCTCCACCCCATGTGTGTGTGTATGCAGAAACTAGAGAAAGCTGGCAGCGCTACCTCAATAGCTACTGAAAGAGTAAGACTTCTCAGTTCCTGCTTCATTACTGGATAGCAGCTATTCCAGTGTGTGCGAGCGTCTAACTGCATCCTCCCATCGAAAAGCCCTTGGTAAGTCCCTTTAGCCGGCAGAGCTGTGGATTAACTCAGCAAAAGGCAGGAAGGGGGTGACAGGGAGCTGTAGAGACACTAAGAGCCTGTGTACAGATAAGATCTATTAGATTTCAAGGATTTTGTGTAATAAATGTGTAAAATCCGTGGATTGTTGGAATGTGAAGGCAATTGCAAGGAATGTTTCGAGTGTTCAAGGGAAATGCTAAGTCCATTCAGGAGTACCTGAAACAGAGTAAAATTCTTCTAGTAAATGCTTCTCAGAACTGCAAGAAGGGTGGGTTTGTGTTGTTTGCTCTGTTTACCTCTATCATTTTTCTCTTGTTTTCCTTCCTGCCTCCCATCTTTATTGTGTTGAATGTGTTAATAGGCTCAGAAAGAAGAAACTGTATCTTCCTGGAGATTGATGGCATTTGAAATGTAGAACTTTTATCAGAAGAGGGATGAGAGCTGAAGATACAGAGGAGATAATGTGTGATTTATTTATTTATTTTTATAAATGTATTATGCTCAGAAAAAGTCCAAAAAGCTGCGAGATGTACATTTACTGCTCAAGATGCTGATGTTTGCACTTTTATTACCTGTTTTATTAGTCATCCACATGACAAGTAGCACTATCCAGGTAGCTCCTTTCAGTATATGTAGAAAAAATTCTTCTTGTCTACCAGAAAAGATTCTTGTCTACCTTGATTCTTGAATCAAGCTCATTGGAATCAGAAGAAAGTTATAGAGAGGTCACCACTGAGGTCAGGTCATAACTCTCCTTGTCCCGGCTGAGCAGTGGCATTTGAAACAAGAGGACGGAAAGGTGCTGCTATCTGAGGGTCCCCGTACCCTGGACTTGGCTGTGTTTTTATTTGAAAAGTATGAATGAGCTGCTCCAGGGACAAGCTGGAGATTATTGCCTAGCAATACAGAGCATTAGCAGAGTAACTGACTCCTAACTGAACCCACAGCTATGCCCCTGATGGATAATTCCAGTCTAGAAGAGATGACTGCCTGACTAGCAGGGCATGGGGCCGCTGGCCCATCTGTTACTGGCAGTCCAGTCTCCACATCTGTTTGCTACAGCTGTCTGTTGGATCATATATAGGTGACACAGCTGTATTTATAACTATGAGGATAAAAGCTGCTCCTTATAGAAAAATACACTTGTGATGTGAGACTTATGATCAGCGTCCACAGACATCATTTTCTTGGCTACTGAACAAACATGATAGCTCAAAGGATTAGGTTTTAGGTCTGCAACAGTTGCTTTCCAGTTAGTGTGAGTAAATTTACATCTGTTCTACAAGTCAAAAGGACAAGACTGACACTTTTTCCCACATTCAAAAGACTTCAGTGTTTCTTAAGGGACAATGTTCAAGCAAATATTAAAACAGGGATCAGACTTGTAGGCAAGCACAGAATAGGTATTGCTTCCTGAAACTCAGTTGTTTTATATTATGTTGACAGAGGTATCAGAGTAAGGGGTGCAGATGACTAGGGAGTTGAAAAGTGAGTTTATATAATATTACGCAGTGGAAATTACAAGCAGGATTGTGCCTTGTGTTCCAGGTTCTAAGAGTCATCATTACCTCATCAATAAATTAAAATGTCAAAATTACATCATTACGCAGGATGCTCAGTGCATTAAATATAATACTGGGGTGCAATATAGAGAATAATTGTTTCCAGGGAAAAAATAAAAGCTAAAAGTAAAAAACATGTTTAGGGATTTCTTGTTAATTTTTTTGGTGTTTGTGTCCATCACCTACATAAATTTGTTGCTACAATACTCTTGAATACAACTGAGAGCTGTCTTTGTTTTGCATTCATCATCTGCATGGATGTATGAAAGAGGAGAAATACCTCAGTGAGAATTGCAGTGGAAAGAGAAGTAGGAACAAGTAGCTCTATTTAGTTCTATGTCAAATCAAATTTAATCTTGACCATACTCATTTTAGTAAGTGGACTCTGCTGTCATCTATTTACTATCAGCATGGCAGGACGTTCTCAAAGATTCTTAATACCAGCTCATGATGGTAGAAAGATGCTGGTCTGATGCCTGTTCACCAGGCACCAGATGCCATGATTCTTCTGTCTATTGTAAGTGTACTCTGTGAGGATGATACAACCCAGTACAAGAAAAAGAAATTAAGAAAGCCTCCTCACTGGTAGGCAACATCTGTGTTTATCATGGGCAGTGTATGCTTTTCAGGACCTCATCCATGTGACAAGAAATCTACCTCCCCTCCCATCTCACAGGAGTGAGGAACCATTTGTGTCTTCCTATAGAAGGGACTGCATGCATCTGACAGACTTCCCTACTTGTGGTTGTGTACCCACATATGCATACAGCAGTAGATATCCTGGGCAGCAGATGTTGCCTGTTCTTGGGATGATCTGATTGTTTACATGTAGCCAGCATGTGTCTCCAGGCAGTGTCTTACTCATTCCACCCTGCCAACCCCAAGGGACTTATTTTCGCAGTCCAACCAGACACAGTCCTAAGATCTCACTGATAAAAACATCTTCAGACCTTGCCAGTGTTAGCCAGGGAGATCTAAACATACCTTCAAGTCAGCCTGGGTTTTCATCAAAAATTCTCTCTGTTACTTCTCTGACTTCAAATAATCTCTCCTCCCTGCCCCCCCATCAAGGACTATAATTCATGAAGCAGAAAATATCAGACACTCAAGCACTGGCAGAGTTCTTTTTAATTATATTTCTAGTTTATCATCCTTTTATGTGTCAAAATTTCTATTTCTCTTATCTATTTTTATATATAGCAAAAATATCATTCCAGACATTTCAGTACCCATCTCTTAGGTCCATATATTCCTGTCTACTGAACAAACAGGGATTTTCAAAGGGTATTCCCTGTGCAAAGAGTGGCTTTTTTTTACATTACTTGACAATAATTCTGATATTAGAAGAGAAAACCAAACCAAGCAGAGACTAGTTGTAATTCATAGTTTATTGCCCTAAATTCACAGATTCACAGATTATTGTCAGTTGGAAGGGACCCACAAGGATCATTGAGTCCAACTCTTAAACCACACCACTGCCTACCCAGCAGAAATCAAACCCTGGTCTCCCACATGGCAGACAGAGACACTCACCACTGTATTAAAGTGGATTTCCCTAAAAGCCCTCAATGTCATACTTGTTGTATTTCCATTTTACCCTTTTTCCTATGAAATCCCTGTGTCCATGACTTAGACTGGAGTTCTTCAGAAGAGATATCACATGTCCACGCATTGCACANTCCCCAGTAATTTATGATACATAATATAAATTAGATTATATATATATAAATTACAATAATATAGTATAAATTATATTATGGTGCCCCGTAATATAAATTAGATTAGAGGTAGTTCGCCAAGTCCCACTACAGCAAATTTTCCTTTTACTATTCTCTCGAAGGAAGATAATCTACAATGTATTTTTTAGAAGACAATTGCAGCATAAACAAGATACAATCCNTGGTAGGCAACATCTGTGTTTATCATGGGCAGTGTATGCTTTTCAGGACCTCATCCATGTGACAAGAAATCTACCTCCCCTCCCATCTCACAGGAGTGAGGAACCATTTGTGTCTTCCTATAGAAGGGACTGCATGCATCTGACAGACTTCCCTACTTGTGGTTGTGTACCCACATATGCATACAGCAGTAGATATCCTGGGCAGCAGATGTTGCCTGTTCTTGGGATGATCTGATTGTTTACATGTAGCCAGCATGTGTCTCCAGGCAGTGTCTTACTCATTCCACCCTGCCAACCCCAAGGGACTTATTTTCGCAGTCCAACCAGACACAGTCCTAAGATCTCACTGATAAAAACATCTTCAGACCTTGCCAGTGTTAGCCAGGGAGATCTAAACATACCTTCAAGTCAGCCTGGGTTTTCATCAAAAATTCTCTCTGTTACTTCTCTGACTTCAAATAATCTCTCCTCCCTGCCCCCCCATCAAGGACTATAATTCATGAAGCAGAAAATATCAGACACTCAAGCACTGGCAGAGTTCTTTTTAATTATATTTCTAGTTTATCATCCTTTTATGTGTCAAAATTTCTATTTCTCTTATCTATTTTTATATATAGCAAAAATATCATTCCAGACATTTCAGTACCCATCTCTTAGGTCCATATATTCCTGTCTACTGAACAAACAGGGATTTTCAAAGGGTATTCCCTGTGCAAAGAGTGGCTTTTTTTTACATTACTTGACAATAATTCTGATATTAGAAGAGAAAACCAAACCAAGCAGAGACTAGTTGTAATTCATAGTTTATTGCCCTAAATTCACAGATTCACAGATTATTGTCAGTTGGAAGGGACCCACAAGGATCATTGAGTCCAACTCTTAAACCACACCACTGCCTACCCAGCAGAAATCAAACCCTGGTCTCCCACATGGCAGACAGAGACACTCACCACTGTATTAAAGTGGATTTCCCTAAAAGCCCTCAATGTCATACTTGTTGTATTTCCATTTTACCCTTTTTCCTATGAAATCCCTGTGTCCATGACTTAGACTGGAGTTCTTCAGAAGAGATATCACATGTCCACGCATTGCACACCTTTATATCTACCACACCACATGGAAATACGAAATATTAACTACAGTTAAAGTATTTAGAGTGCAATCTCCTGATCATAATGCTCTTTTTTGTGTAACTCCTTGCACCTTACCAGAGTCAAAAGGAGAGAAACATTTTCAAACCACCACCTCTCAATATATTTTTGTTTCTGACACTGGAGAAAGTATTCAAAAATCAAAACACTTGCTACCCTCTTCTACTACAGGGCAGTGGTAAGGGTGAAAGGACTTTGAAAAGCCATAATCTTGCAGTTATCAGGGGAACTGTGAAATTTTGCAGCAAGGCATTCTCATTATTAGAATGGCTTACAAATTGTTTTTGTAATTTCTAGGAAAGAGTGAAAGTAACATTTAGTAACATATAAATTCCCCAGTAATTTATGATACATAATATAAATTAGATTATATATATATAAATTACAATAATATAGTATAAATTATATTATGGTGCCCCGTAATATAAATTAGATTAGAGGTAGTTCGCCAAGTCCCACTACAGCAAATTTTCCTTTTACTATTCTCTCGAAGGAAGATAATCTACAATGTATTTTTTAGAAGACAATTGCAGCATAAACAAGATACAATCCTAAAAAAATCTGAAAATAATTACTTCAATAGGACTTTGTAGTCAAAATTCCTTGCTGGCTTAAAGGCGAGTATCTGTATCCAGAAATGATACTGAGTTTGAGTGTTTCTTTCACTGTGTTTCTCTGTTAATTCTGCTAAATAATTAAAGAAAGGAGATGAGAGCAGAACAGATAACTAGGTAAAGGCAGGTATAATCACAACTAACCTTCCCATTCCTTTAATCCTAAATCTAAGTTCTTTGACTTGAAATGGGTGTTTTCTTCACTGAGAATCTGTGACAGGATACTTTCCTATCATTGCAACAGATGCTATTAAAGCAACTTCTTTTAATTATGAAAACAAAGCTGAAGCACTATAACATATGTTGTGTTGATTCATGTCTCAGAAAACATAATTCCGTGGAGATATATTTGATAGATGTAATAAGGAAACAGCTGATTCCTTGGAAAAATGCATTTGACTGCAGCATTAGCCACTTGTATATGCACTTGACAAGAACTCAGATGTTCTGTTTTAATACATTGTCACAACACCTAAGGATCTTCTTTCAGATGTACCATTATTCCTTTCTCTTCCTGAATGGCTTAAAAGACGTTACTTGAAAATGGAAAAGATCAGTAAACAATTCCTTTTTTGGGCATCTGATCCTGATGTTCAGTTGCTAGCATTCAAAACTTAAGATTTTATAGTTCATCATGTGCAAAAGACAGACAATATTTCTGCCTCCTCTTCCATCTATACACCTTTCATCTGTCTTCTTGTCTGACACAGCATACTGAGGGCAGGGGCTGTGCCCTCAGTATGCTGTGCCTTACGTGCAATACCTTCACAACAGCACCTACACAGATCTTGTCTGCAGCCTATGGGTGCTCCTGTGTAAGAATTTTCCCCATATACCACAACTGATATTCTCAGTATCAGTCTCAGACAACTAGATATTACCAATGATGCTGGGGAGCATTTTCCTCCAGAGTACTAGGCCTAGAACCACTTGCAGGCTCCAAACCCCTTCTAGGACTGGTGCTGCAGTTCCAGGAAACTTCAGTTCCCCCATCTACTGTTGAGTCTCCAACAAATAATAAGATCTCATCATTTCTGAAGAGAAAGCTAAGTATGCAATTTCTGGAATCAGTATCTGGAAATGGATGTAGTAGTTATATCAAGAATACTGAGAAATACCACTTTCTTTGACAGTTCTATCACTGAACAGAACTGACTTCAGTAGGTGTTAGTTTCTGACAGTTGACTAGGTAAGATGAATCCACGGTGAGCTGGTAAGTGTCCTAACAAAGTATATTCTCACAGAATTTTTTCTCTGACCAGAAACCACTCACATCACTGACAGCTGGCACCTTCAGTATAAAACAATAGAAACAACCTCCCACAATACTGATGCATTTATGTTCCAGACCAAAGTTGGTGCATTGGCTGGAACAGGCTGTGTAAAACAGGAACAAGTTTCAGAGTACTGCCTGCTCTAATCTTCCTATTTAATGTATTTTATATTATAATACATTCTAACAAAACTTAAAAGGTGCTCTCAACAAACCATCTCTGAGCTGAAGTAAAAACATTTGGTGAATTGATCCTTGACTAATTTCATCCACTACAGAGCTGTCAAACTTGGTTGTAGGGACAGAACAGAGCAGCTGTTCTACACCCTTGCCTGTCTCATTGTTGCACTGGGAAAACCAAGAGTATACAAGTTACAGAAGCCCAGCACAGGATAGGTAGAAGAGTCAAAATATTGGTCTAAAAAAAGAACACAAAAGCTTCACTGAAAATTTTATATATTGAGAAAGACAGAATAAAGTTGACCACCTCTGTAAATCAACTAAAAGCCTAATTTATGGTAACAGTCTTTGCATAAAGATGTCTTTCATTGTGTTCAAACCTGAATTGCTGTACAGCACCTTCAGATAAAGTCAGATCCCCCCATCTCATAAACGCCTCTTGTCCTTTATCTTCATTCAACTAGAGGTCAACAAGGTGACTCAAGCCGAGACAGCACTGAAGATGAAAACTCCCAAGAGGTTTTTCTCCAAGTTGCTATCTTCTTTCTAGAGATTTAATCAACTTATTATCAGAGCAAGCACCCTGACTCTGGCACAGAAAAGGCCCTCATGTCTTTTCCTTACAGACAGTTGGGAAATCTGCCAGCTCCATATGTTGAAATTGCTGCTTCAATCCTCTTTCTGGGGCATGTCTGGCGTCAAGTTGCTTCCTATTGCAAAGTCCAAATGTCCCTCTTCAGTGCCTCTGAGATCAGATCCCAGGATCCAGAAACCCACTAGTGGAGCTCCAAGGAAGCAATTATTTTGTGTCATTCTTCACTCCCCATACTTTCAGATTGCAAATTAATTTTTCTCTTGAGTGACACAGTATGGTTGGCCACTTTCATAGCAGTAAACAAAGTTGTTTGATTGAACTCCCCACAGATATTGCCTGATGTTGCTGAAGTTTATATGATCAGTACCATCAAATTGAACAATGCAGCCTTAGAAATTGTAAGTAGGTGCAATGGTACATTTAAAAATGAAAGATTGATTTCTTTATGAGAATGGTGTGTAAAGCAGGCAAGCATTTATTCTGCTTTGCTCATTGGGAAGCACAATCAAAATATGCTTTCTGAGGAAGGGCAATACAGATAAAATGTACTGCCTTACTTTCACCAAAGATCCTGTTTGAATTTCCTGAGCATTTTCTATCTCAATATCCTGCTACCAGGTGTGTCTGAGGAAAAAAATTAAGGACCACCACATTTCCAAGTAATGTATCTTAAGAGCTGATCTCATAACGCAAGGGTCAGATCAAATCAAAATGCTGTTTACAGTAGTATTCTTTCTTCTCAGCTCTGAAGTTATTAAAGACATTTAATTAAAAAAAGAGGAATTTTCTTCTGACTAGCTCAAGGAGTAATATGTGGCATGTAATTTGGATTGCTGAGTGATTTAGACAAGTAAGCTGCATTACTCATCTGTCTAATCTAAGATATTTAGATTCTGTAATCTTCCATCTGGATTTGCAGACAAACTTGAAGGTACTTTTTGGTGGTGTGTAGAAGGCTGGAGAAGACAGTTTATCTTAAAATGAACAAAGGAGAGGGAAAGTTGTCCAACGGGAAAAAAAAAAAAAAAAAAGAGCGTATGACAGAGAGCAACCCTGGGCTACAGCAGTGTACAGAAATCTTCAATTTATTTTCAGTGACAGAATGATTCTTTTACTTTGTTTTCTACAGCAAACAATCTCTGTATATTTAGTACAGGTTCCATGTAGAACCAGAATGGCACATTGGTATACAACACTCACAAGCATTGTCCGCTCCCCTTGTTCCAGCTACAGTATCATCATAAGAACATATTGGGGATCATGAAGGAGATCCAAGGGCAAGAAAATCAGAACTTTCTACTCTCAGGGGATTTTAAAAAAAGGGGGGGAAAAGATTTTTAATGGAATTTAAGAGAAAAAACAACGCTACATTTAACTGCCACCCTGAAGTGCGAACACCATTCATTCAAACACGGCGTAGAGATAATGCCCTGTTGCTTGTAAAACTAATAGTTCTACTAGTTAAGATACCTGTGTTTCCATGCATTAACTAGTGCATTAGGGCATTAACTAATGTACTGGGGCTATGTTCAGACACTCACTATCCATAATTCGGTGGAGGCCAATCTGTCCAAGCAACCAAAAAATCCTTAGATCTGTGTATCTCAGTATAGGTGAAAAAAACCTTCCCATGATAAGCCTGTAGCTAACCAGATTTGAACAATTTGAACAGTTTGCAATTAAATGAAATGAAATTAAATTGAATTAAATGAAATTAAATAAACCAAAACCCAAACAGAAAAAATACCCCCAAAAACCCTAATGCTCTTCAGAAAGATTTACAAACTCCAGGAAAAAAAACATCAAAGGCACTTGAGCCGTGTTCATATGAAATTCATCAGGGGAAAAAGACCAAAGTCTTTCTAATGTGTTAGGTTTTGGAAAACAACTGCAAAAAATTCTTAGTCAAAATAATCTTTAGGAACAGATGTTCCACTTCCAGAGAGATAAAAGAGGAGATAGAGACGTGCATCCAAGTACCATTCTTCTCCCCCTTCCTCAAGTGAAAGAGAAGTAAATAGGAGTGGCAGCTTCTTCATGCCAATTTTTCCCTTGGCAAATTTCTCCAACAGCAGAATCCCAGAAAGGCTCATTGAAGTGTCCTTATAGATCTTGTAGGAAGCCTGGGAACACCTGCTGCATCAAGATGGATCTTTGTGTATCTCTAGACAGACTGTCGTGGGTGGTGCCTGGAAGGAGACCATTAAAGGCTACATGGTAGGTACAGTTCATTAGAGCTCCACAATCCCTTTATAATTCAAAGGATCTAGGGGATAAGCTTTGAGCATTAAAACTAAATAAAACTCATTAGGTACTCTTGGCAGTATTTGCTCATTTGGCAGACTGGCACACAATGAGGTGAGATCAATAGTGCAGTTCAACCATCAGTCCAATGTCTTGCTAAACCCTTTACTGTTTTAAACACATCAGGCCTCCAGGGGCTGCTGAAGACAGAATCTGTGAAGGCTGGGTGTATGTAAGAGCACACCCACACCAAGAGCCAGAGGCAGTATCTCTCTGAGGGTGCAGTGACTTTACAGGGGTAGTGGGCTGACCCAGCTAGGACTGATGCTAATGTAAATTGCCATAGGACAGAAGACCTTGGTTCTGTGGCATGGTGAGACTCCTACCTGAGCCACCAGAATGGTGAAGCTACACCTCATTACCTTGATTCTGTTTTTGCAATTTCTTATTGCCTTAAGGAGGGTCTGAGGGGCTATGTGTCCCTTTTTCAGAGACAGTTCCATGAGACTGCGACCATCCTGTAGAGCAAAGAAGGTGGCAACTGTTCTCTCAGTCTCCCACATCACCCCTTGGGGCTTGGCAGTGTGGCTGAGATAAGGCATTGCTTTTCACAGGCTGGGGTTTGCATTGAAGGGAAACTGAGACCTATGACATCAGCTGATGTGACAGACATGCCTCCAGAGCTACAGGAAGAAAGATGTTTGTTACCAGCAAGATCACAAAATCTGCTGAGACACATAGAAAACTTACCTGGCTTTCTGGAGGTAAAAATGAGGAGGATGGAGGTTATTTGTCTTGCCATTGCTGCCTGGAACCATCAGGTTGCAACAGAATCCAAGACCTACAGTGTTTTGTGTCAGGCAACCAGGGGTGACTCTGAAGTATAGGAGATGAAATTTTGTAGAAAGCATGAAAATCATGTGTGTGAAAGAGTGGTACAGTGAGGTTAGTGCTACTGCTGATTAAGAAAGAAAGACATACAAAAAAAAAGGGTATTTTTTCACGGTGTTCCTAGTGATATTTTGGTTAGCAGTAACTGGAATCCAGGCAGAAATGAGGCAAGGACCAGAAGTTTAAAAAGGGACTTTAAAGCGCAATTTCTCAAGGCAAGTGTTTCAGAAATTTGCAGCCCCACAAATGTAGCCAACACTAACACATCAGAACAAATTTGAAGATGTTTTCCCACAGATCCAGAATAAAAAAAATAAATAGAAGTTGTTATCAGTGTGAGCCTTGGGGAATTTGTGTCTGACTTGGCCCCAAAACCATGCTGTGAGATTCTTGACCTGACAGCATCAGCTGTGATTTTTTTATTGAGAAGATCTATGCAATCCTGAAAGTGAGGATTTGGCAATTAACAGGAACAAGATTGTCAACTATGCTACCTTGTTTAGACATTGCAGGAAATCTTGTACGCACCATGTGAAAAAAACATGTATCCTGTTGGTGGCAAGAAGGTGCTCAGACAATATCACCGTTAATGTTTATATCATTAAATTTCCGGTATTGGGGCTGATGTTTTCATTTCAAGAAAGGTACAAGCTTTGAAGAAGCAGAGAAGATTGAGATGCAGCAACCTAAAATGTGAAGCACTTTCGTGTATTAGAATTTAGATACGATTTTTCTCTTGCTAGGGCTGGATGACCCTGGCCCCCTTCCGGCTCGAAGTGGCCTGCTAGACTGTGAGGGATCTAGGTTGGTGTTACGCTCTGGGATGTGCTCTCGGTCTCTGTACGGGTGTTAGATGGTGAGTTGGACTAGATGATCCTTGTGGGTCCCTTCCAACTCATAATATTCTGTGATTCTGTGATTCTGTGATATATGTTACAGTTTCTTCACGTTTTTTTTAAAGCATGATTCCACTTTTTAAATAGGATGTAATCTGTTTGAAAACATTAATCTACATGATGTCTTGCATATTTACAGGAGTATGTCTGGTTTAACATATTTAAATAGAATAGTATGACTATTGTCTGAGTCTTTTTGTGCAAAAGGACTATTGTGGGCAAGGTTTTCAAAAACAAGAATCCAAACAGACCTCTGAGATCTGTGATTCTCTATGTAACCTCTCTGAGAGGTGCCTATATTGGATTTATATATATATAAAACCGCTAAATTCTAAATAAGACTTTCTAGGTTTATCATTAAGAAACAATATCGAGAGTGACATAGCTGCATTAGGAAGGTATGTTCATGTGGATGAAGACCTTCTGAACAGCTCCATGCTGCTCCCAGAATACGCACTATCCTTCATACTTTTACAGACCCCTGTGTCATGCATAACTTATGCATCCAAACAAACTTGGCTTGAAAATGTGACATTCAGATCAGCAGATTCGTGTTCGGTTTTACCATGTATGTTTGAGGATAGTCACATTTCTTACTGTTGTGGTTTTGGCTGGGACAGTTTACTTCATAGTAGCTGGTTCCGGGCTGTATTTTGGATTCAGTATAAGGATAATGCTGGTAACACACTGATCTTTTGGTAGTTGCTAAGTAGTACTTACCTTAAGTCAAGGAGGAGCTGCACAAAAAAGTCAGGAGAGAGCATAGTTTGGACAGCTGACCCAAACTGGCCAAAGGGATATTCCATATCATAGAACATCATGTCCAATACCTAAACTGGGGGAATTAGCCTAAAGGAACCAATCTCTTCTCAGGGGCTGGATAGCAGTCAGAGTGTGGTGAGCAATTGTATTATACATTACTTATTTCTCTCGGATCCTGTTATTCTCTCTCAACCTCCTTATAATTACAATTGCTATTATTATTTTTATTGTTGTTGTTGTCCTCATGTTTATAATTATATTTTGTTTCAATTATTGATTTATTCCTATCACAACCCTCAAGGCTTACCTTTCCTTTTAATTTTTCTCCCTTCCAGGGGTGGGAAGGAGGTTGTGTGAGCAAGCAGCAGTGTGGTGTTTTTTTGGTGGCTGGAGTTAAACCATAACACTTATTGTCACTATGATGGAAATTCAGGATACAGAAGTTTTTTGTTCTTCAAGACTTGGCTCCTATGACTCATTTTTGATGGGTTGTGATATTGTTAATGCATAACAGCTAGTAGGAATAGTAAGGATAATGGTTAACTGCAGAAACAGCACTTTTGTCTGGGCTATTTTTGAACAACTGCTGTTTATTGTCACTACTGGTTTGAAAAACTGACTTCCTTTGTTCTTCTTCCAAAGGACAGGGTAAATCAGGTCTGACATTTGGAGCAGTGTATTTACAGCAGCACAGAGCATGTGGCTCTGGAGCACGACTGCAACGAAAAACAGAGAGCAGCAAAAGCCCTGATTACATTTGTCACCCAGGGGAACTGGAGAGGGGGATGGCTTCCTCACCATTTTATTTTACCTTGTTTAAAAAAAAATAATTTTGAAATGGAATATTAAACTTGTTTGCTATTCCTCTGGATCTAAGCCAGAGGAATTCCATATGGAGGTATTAGTAACTGAATATTGTGTCCGCATGAATTTGGTCCCTGTCTCCTGTCTGTGCAGGAAGAGAGGAAGAGTCTATTGTCAGTGCTTCATTAATTGTTCCATTTCTCCCAGTGGTAAAGGGGAAAATTCTAAATGCCAACTGGAACAGTTTGCAAGAATGCATAACTTATGAGATGCGTGTGAGAAACTGGAAAGATAGGTACAGTCAGTAGGAACATAAGATAAACATCCAGCTTGACTGTCCATGCTTAATTATCACACTGCACATATTTTTAATTTTCCTGAACTTTAATTCTCAAGGTTGGTTGGGGGTTTTGTGTTTTGTTTTAGGGCCTTTTTAAGGAATACATATCTCTTTTTTAAGGCTAGAAGGCTTCTCAATGGAAAGAGTTGCAGTGTGGAGAACACAATGTTGAAAAGGTATAAAAAAATCTTCTCTCTTGCCAAAAGCAGATCAACAGTGTGGAGTATTGTGGAAGGCAGAAGGGATGTGAAAGCAGAGGTAGAGTTCCCACACTAGACATCTCCTTACTGGAAATTAAAATGATCTTTAAAAAGACAGTCAAGGCCGGCAGCCATTCACAAACAAGAGGGCAGAGGAGAGGACAGCAGAAATGTAGGAATCATGGATGCACAGGACTACTGCTATTAGTTTTTAACTTTTCTAACCAAGCCATCTGCATTATTGGCAATATCACTAAAACAAAAGCCAGCTGTGTGCAGATTTGCATAGGTCTACATATGCTTAGTAATATCTGAACTTTGTGCAAAAGCACGTTAGATCATATACCAAGGGCAAATGGAAATACACAAATACTTCAGGATTTAAATTCATTTTTATACATAGGTATTCTCCTTCCTTCTGCCTGTGAATCCTGATTTGTTCCTTCCAGCAGGAGACTTTCATTCTAGTGTCATGTCACTCTGAAAACGTTCTGCTTGATGAACAACCTCACAGCCACATCTTCATACCTAAGTTAACATATTCCCCTAAGTTCACTATACTATCTATGTCAGAAAACCAGGAATTCCAGCCCAGTAAACCAGCCTTGAGCTTGGTACTGACTAGCCAGATGTGAACCCAGATAATATTTGTTCCTTACTTCTGTATGTTTCCAATAGCTTTCTTAAATAAGAATCATCTGGTTTAAACAACACAAAGCACTGGTGCCAGCATCACTAGGAGGCATTTGGCAGGAACTTTAGTCTCTGTTCTTGGAGGTATCACAGGCTACAGACAAGGATTTATGTGGTCATGGAAGAGTTCTGACCTGGCACATGGTTTGTTCGTGCAATTCCTTGTTACACAGAGAATCACAGATCACAGAATATTCTGACTTGAAGAGACCCACAAGGATCATCGAGTCCAACCCTTAAATGACACCACTGCCTTCCCGGTGGGAATTGAACTCTGGTCTCCCGTGTGACAGGCGAGGACACTCACCACTATACTAAAGTGGAGATTGCCTTTATTTATGAAGAATTTTTTCCTGGAGATGAGGAATTGAACAAAGGTGAAGCAGACTTCAGCTCAGTATCTCCACTGTGTGTGCATAACTGAACAGTGACACCTCAATCTATGCAGCTGCATGTCCTCAGAGGTAACTTGACCTCAGACAATCCCCTCTGCAAATGCATATGGGTTGACTGGGAGAAAAAGTTGTTGTTGAAGGGGCCACAGGGCCAGTGTTTAAGGTGAATCTCACTCACAATCAGAGTTGAAGCACTCTCACAGACAACTGAGATTTGATTTCATCTCCATCACCTTTTGTAGAATAATTTAAAAATTCATTTCGTTTGACTTAATACATTTTTAATGTGTATCTGAATTTCACCCTTAAATAAGAATAATGTTCAGCAATCTTTCACATTAAAATTATATACCTCTCTCTAGAACATAGAATACACACTCGGANTCGAGTCCAACCCTTAAATGACACCACTGCCTTCCCGGTGGGAATTGAACTCTGGTCTCCCGTGTGACAGGCGAGGACACTCACCACTATACTAAAGTGGAGATTGCCTTTATTTATGAAGAATTTTTTCCTGGAGATGAGGAATTGAACAAAGGTGAAGCAGACTTCAGCTCAGTATCTCCACTGTGTGTGCATAACTGAACAGTGACACCTCAATCTATGCAGCTGCATGTCCTCAGAGGTAACTTGACCTCAGACAATCCCCTCTGCAAATGCATATGGGTTGACTGGGAGAAAAAGTTGTTGTTGAAGGGGCCACAGGGCCAGTGTTTAAGGTGAATCTCACTCACAATCAGAGTTGAAGCACTCTCACAGACAACTGAGATTTGATTTCATCTCCATCACCTTTTGTAGAATAATTTAAAAATTCATTTCGTTTGACTTAATACATTTTTAATGTGTATCTGAATTTCACCCTTAAATAAGAATAATGTTCAGCAATCTTTCACATTAAAATTATATACCTCTCTCTAGAACATAGAATACACACTCGGAAGTGATGCCCATGGCTCCAGGATTGTGGGTTCGATCCCTGTGTGGGCATTCACTAGGGAGCTGGACTAGGTGATCCACGTGGGTCACTTCCATCTCAGAATATTCTGTGATACTGTAAACTGGAAATGCTGCATAAAGTGCTGCACAGTCTTAAACTGCTAACCAGCTTTGAAAATCTTAATCTGTACATTTTTATACTACTCTTTTTCAGTCATTGACTGGAATGTCTTCCTTGACCTTAAAATGAGAGGGAAGAATTTGCTTGTAAAATAGGGAACAAGATGCAACTCTTTGGCACTTTAGTTAAAACACTGAATGTGTAAGACTTATGAAGAGCAAAAATGTTTTTAATAAGGACGGTCATCCTAAGGTAAACATTCTTACAGATAAGGATTCCCTGCTCTTTAGACATATGCACAAATTGATGGACATATTAAAGTAACAGGTTTTCTGAAAAGCTGCAGCCAAAAAACATATTATATAATATAGACATGATATCACAATACGATCCTTATGTTTTGTAAAAACAGAAATACTTTTAAAATGCCACGATATAGTTGATAGTACAACCATGTAAGAGTGTTGTCACAAATAAACTAATCACAGGTCTTTTGGCAGTATGACTGTGCCTGGAAATTGCAAATTTTCTGTAAAGAAGAAAAGTCCAAATCCTAAATTAATCAATATATTCTATTGCACTATACCTACACATACCTTTTTCTCTGTGTGTTTCTGAAAGAGACCCATAAAACTAGAAGGCAAGCCATCACACATTTTGATATATGACACATTGTCATGTATCTGGCAAGAAAACCCAGTCTCAATCTGGACATCTCTCATTAGATTGGAAAGAAAATGGCACAAGTTGAAAGCTGCAGCCAGGGAAAAAATAAATCATCCAATCAACCAAGCAAACATCCTTACTTGGATCTCTCTTGATTTGTGTCCCCGTATGCCACTGCTGCACTTTTGTGGCCTTAGTACTGGGGATTATTCTCAAGATATTCCCATTGCTCCCAGCTGTGGTCTCCTACTAGAGTATTTGTAACTCAATTTCCTCAGAAATATTGTCATCTTGCTTGAACAGTACCTGTGTGCTCTGCCTTGACTGATTTGTATGTAACTGATCTGACATGTATTAATCCTGCGCCTAGGACCTGCATTTTTCTTGGTTCTGTAGTTCCTATATGCACAGAGTAATTTTTTCAATATCCTGACTCAATAAAGCATTTCTTTTTAATTTCAGTTTGACTGGTCAGAGTGAGCCCAAGCTGTCTGCCACTATGCCACTTCTGTTTGCTGGAGACATATTCAGCAAAAGAAAATGTAAACTGAAAAGCTTTCTTCTGATGTTATTTTTGTGCTTTTTATCCTTCCGGTCATGTACTATTTTCCTTCCACAATCTGGACCCTCAGGTTGAGCTCCATTGTAGCTTGGACAGCAGAAGACATAAGAACTTGTGGATCCTTCAAATTCACCAAGACAAAAAATAAATCGTGTGTCCTTCATTTATTAAAAGCAATGTAATTTTCAAATTTCCAAACACTGATAAAGGCTGAGAAAATATAGTTTAGAAGACAAAGTCTTTACATCCCAGAATAATCGTAGTTAGGAGGACTCAGTTGTTTTTCAGTAACTGTATAGAACATGTGTAAAAAACTGGTAGTCTGAAATACTGGAATGCTGTTTAAAAATATTTGGTACTCACAAAGTAAAAGTAAACATACTAATAAGATTTTCAGCAAAGCAAGATCCACTCCTATGTGGTCCGATAAATGGCAGGGTTCATTGATGCTTCAGGACCTGAAAGATCAATACTGAAGGGAACCAACAGTCTCAGTGGTGACTCTAATGACTCAAAATGCTAGGTAAAATCCCAAATGATTATTTGGAATCAGGCTGGCGTGTGATGTTATTCTGTGTATTTAGCTCACAAAGCTCTATTTCCTTCAGAAAAGTAGAAGTACAACGAAAAAAAAAAAGTCCCAAATTCCCAAGATTATTTCATCTGTCATTCAGGCCATTCACCTCGCCACCATGCCAGTCCCTTAGGCCATGTTCTCAGTGCCTGCCCAAGCTATATCTCGTGCATGCTTCCAACTTTTCATTGCCTCCTACTAGTAACGTCCAAAACCGTAACTGGCTGAAATCACATGCCTTTCATGTCACTTCATTGTGGATAACAGTTGAATGCCTACATACAAAATGAAGGTCACTTTTCTTCATGAGGGACAGTACATGCGTTTTATGCTTAGCTTAAACAAAGGTCATCAACTTCTTTGTCCCATCCCAATTCAGTGGGTGGATGGGATTTCTCTTGTATCTCAGCTCAGAGGAACACTTCTAGGGTAGAATTCATCTGATTATTCAGTTGTCTAACCTAGAACTTGCATTCTAAAATTTTTACAACAGGAATCCTGCATGTTCTGCCTAGACATAAACAGCTGTGTTCTAAATGTCTAAATTTAGCCGGAAAGAGTCATTCAGTGGCAGCCCGAGGAGGCTGTCTCAAACTGATGTAAAACACAGAGGTAACATAGGATAACTCAGGATATAGACATTCCATCAACTCTAAGGAAATGTTAAACTTTGATGATATACTGTCACTGTTATGCCAGGCTATTGGAGTCTTGAAGAGACACTTACCCCATGAAAGCTGAAAAACATAATTATGTGTGGAGAAATATGTGTCTGGGACAGTCATTGACTCCTGAAGTGCTCTGCTCATGGA
The DNA here is from genome assembly GCA_013390025.1 of Pitta sordida. Classification (NCBI taxonomy): domain Eukaryota; kingdom Metazoa; phylum Chordata; class Aves; order Passeriformes; family Pittidae; genus Pitta; species Pitta sordida. Next base: position 5,885 of record WEKX01016984.1, on the reverse strand, counting down.
CTGAGGTTATGAGACAAATTGCATTCACTTCTCTCAACAGCATGATGAAAATTATGTCCCATTATATGTCTGGAACCAAGCAGAGCATCATTAGACTATTGGTCATGCCAGCAAATATATAAACATTGTATAAATATAAGATGGAATAGAGGAAAAGAAAATGGAAGTGAGAAATTAATCTGAACTCAGTTGAGGGAGTTTGGAAAAGGAGAGCATTTACAGACAACTGGATGGGAGCTGAGGAGACAGGGATTCAAGGGAATGAGTAACAAAAAAGCAAGAGGGCAAAACAAATATAAAATGGTCATACTAGATATGTGCCTGTGCCCTGGATGCCTGGCATCTTGTTTCTCCTAGAAACCAGGATTAGATGCTTCAGAGGATGGTGCATGAAACTCGTCTACTGAAAACCTAGGATGTAATTAGCCTGTCAAGGAGGTTTGCCCTTGTCAAACAGAGGTTATTTGAAACTTGAAGGATGAGTGAAAACTGAGGTGGAAATAAAAATATAAGGTGGAGGTAATGTAAAGACTGAGTAAAAGAACAAAATGGCATAGAAAGATATTCCAAAGGGTCATAATTTATTTTCCCTCAGCGCTGTGCTGAAAAGATGATCCAACTCAAAGTCTTCATATTGGGTTGCTGTACAACATACAGGAGAGCATGTTATATTTGATAAGAATATTCTATGTAGTTTTATGTGGTGCTTGCTAATGTACCAGTTACCCAATTTACTCTTCTTTGTAATTCAGTTTATTTAAACAAATTTAGGCCTTTTTGAACCTTAATGATTCCATGATTCTATGTGTCACCCCTTAATCCTCACAAAATCTTTCAAAAAATGGTCCCTATGCCTTTTGTATATCTTGTCTTCTTATTATTAAAAGTAATCTGAAGTACATTGAGTTTGCTATACTTAAGTTGCTCATTGTCCTATAAAGCTCCTATTTCAAGTCTCTATAGTTATAGAGATTTATATTAGATGCTTACCTCTGGTGAGTGCTGTCAGGGCAGGAAACTTTCTCAACAAATATGCACTGTATATAGGCAGATATCAAGCAATTCCACCATGAGAAGCAATTGCCCAAAGGCAGCTCCAGGAGGGATCTTAGCTCAGGCAATCTCACCTTTCCCTAATGCTTGTCACAGATCGGGAACCTGTTCAGGGCACACCTCTGTGGACTGCAAAGCAGATGCTGCACTTCGTGCTTACTTAGTCAACACTGTTCCTGGTACCTGAAATAAGATACACAGAGCTCAGAGAGACTGCAGGAACAGCATTATTCCAGGATTTTTACCTTAGCAATTCAAGACAATGCAAAACCCAGCAACCCCTGAAGAGTAATCTCTTCCAGATGAGTTCCTCTCATGATGGCTCAAGCATCAAGATACAAGGAGAAGTGACAACCAGACCAGGTCTTATGCACCTCTGCATGTCAGATTCTTCTTAAAGAGGAGGGGCACTGGGGAAGAAAAGCTGCTGCCTAACAGCATTCAGCCTGTGCAGATAGAAGGAAGCATATTGGATGGTTTAGTGCAAATATATTAGCTCCTTGCAGAATATTGAAACCGATCAGTGGGCCAGTGATCACTGCACCAGAGCTGACTGCTGAGCCAGTAGTGTCAGCCTGTTATTAGGGGTAATTTTTCTTGTGTTTATGGTTATCACTTCAGCTTAAATATGAGACCTACTAAATTTGCAGCATTGTTATGTCGCTGTGGATATTAGCTTTGAAACATGCTTTGGACAAAAGTATTATTACACAGGAGGAAATTTTTCCTATATACTTCCTATATGGCCCAGATTACCTCAGTTTCTGCACTGCACTTTTCTTACCCTGTAGTAGAAAATTTACTTTCAGGGCAGTAACTGGAATACCATTATAACAAGGAATCCTATTCACGAAAACATGCAGTTTTTTCATCTTCAGAGAAACAAAGCCTTTGAAAGACAAAGTGAAAAGGAGAGTAGCTGGCAAAAATTCCCATGCTACCATAGTGGGCTGACCCCTTAACTTGCTGATTTAGTTGACATGACTCTTTTCATATTGCATTAGTGTTTCAGTTTCTGCCCCTCCTTGAGTTTAGCTTCGGGGATTTTGCAATTTATAGTCCAGTGTTCTGATTTTCATTCCCTGTTCTCATGTTGCTTACTTTGCCTAAGCCTGTAAAACTAGATATTCACCTTGCCTGGGCAAATTTGATCAGGATCAGCAGGATAAAATGTCTGACAGAGGTATGATAAAGAAAAAAAAAATGCACAAATCATGAACACAGTTCCTCCTTGAGCACAGCTGAGTAAGGTCTAGGCTCGGTCTTTGTTTAAGGCAACACTCAACACAAGCAGCTACCACTGTTTGTGCTTTGGGAAGGAAAGTGAAAAGTACTGGAAGAATTTGAATAATCTGCACAGAAAACAGACTTGTTTGCCATGCACCTGGTAGACCCCTGCATCACATGTGTGTCTGAGAGTAACAGATTGCTTTTTCTCTGTGATTCAGATTGGAAACACTTGGCAAGTGAAATAAAGGAATTAATGTTTTCTAAAAATAGCCAATTTGTCTTTTCTGTGGCAAAGATTTATGTGACCCAAATTAATATTTTTCACATTTTCTGGTCTGACTGCTACGTATTCTCATAAATTGATATCTTTATTCATAGAACACAAAAAATAAAAGTGCAAGAGGAGCATTTTTTAGAGAATGAAAGAAAGAGGATGGTGTTTTTAGAAAATGAAGTTGTGCTTTGTGCAAGAGGAGCATTTTTCAGAGAATGAAAGAAAGAGGATGGTGTTTTTAGAAAATGAAGTTGTGCTTTGTGCAAGGAAGTGCAGGAGCTGAGGTACAGAATGAGAAGTGTTGTGTACCAACTCTCTTCCTCCTAAAGTGAGTTGTGAACATTTGCATCTGGTTTAAGGCAAACAGTGGTGATGTATTAGCCTCGCATGAGCTGAGGAAGAAACGTTCTTTTGTGGAATAGATGGTAAGCCAGGACACAAACTCCCTCCACACTCAAGCTTGAACAGGTTTCCTGTGTGATACTCTGCATGTCACTCAGGGATGCATCCCAGCTGCCGTTATCCTCATAAAGTTAGTCATCTTCCTGAAGCTAATGCCAATGGCATCCTGGCCTGTATTAGGAACAGTGTGGTCAGTCGGACTAGGGAAGTTATCCTTCCCCTTGGCGCTGTACTTGGCGCTGGTCAGACCATATCTTGAGTACTGTGTCCAGTTCTGGGCTTCCCAGNGCGACAAGGATGGTGAAAGGACTGGAGGACAAGCCCTATGTGGAGCAGCTACGGGAACTGGTGTTGTACAGCCTGGAGAAGAGGAGGATCAGAGGCGACCTAATTGCTGTTTACAACTACCTGTGGGGAGGTTGCCGCCAGGTGGGTGTGGACCTCCTCTTTCAGGCTGACGACAACAGAACGAGAGGACATGGCCTTAAGGTATGCCACGGGAGGTTTAGGCTGGATGGTAGGAAGAGTTTTTTCACGGAGAGAGTGATTGCACATTGGGATGCACATTGGGGCAAGAGGTGTGTTCCCAGAAGTTTGTCTGACCCACAGCAGCCCATCTGAGGGAGAGTGACCAATGGAGGCTGCCATGTATCATCTGTGCACTGGTACCTGTAACCACACACACATTCCCAACTTTCCACAAAAGGAAAGGAAAACCTGCTCTCGGTAAACACCATGGTGGTGGCTTCAGACAATGTTATTCAGCAACTGTCGTGGGAGTTTAGCACAGTGGCAAGTGGTGAAGACTCTGCTGGCAGGCAGAGTGGGCAGACCACTCTTGCTTGAGAGAGCAGCTCCAATGACATATGTATGATGTTCAGAGCATTGCCCCAGCCTCTGCTCAGTCTTCCTGCGTGTCCTTAGATAAAGTTCACCTGCCCCATCTCTCCACCTGCAGAAGAGGATAACATAATTTTATTTCTTCTTTTCCTGCCTGTGTTCTCTGTCCTCTTTGGGGGCCCATTCTCCTGCCATGTTTTAAAAGGTGCAGCACAGCATTCATAGGGTCACCACTAAAATAGAGTTGCAGTTAGTTACAGCCCCAGTGCTTTAATCTGACTGGTTCCTACTTCCATGGGCCAGATCTACCAAAACCCTATTCCCATTTCTGGTACGGGCTGGTGTGGAGTGAATGTAGCTCTCTATCAGATCTGACATAGATCACCAGACAAGTGACTTTGGCAGGCACAGTTTAACCCCTCATGGGATCTCCTTTCAGGAAAGTCATGTTGGCTATACCTGTATTAATGGTACTTGACACTTAGCAAACTCAAAGCACTGGAGCAGTGGTAGGTTTTCAGATCAGCCTACTCCAGCAACACATTGAGAGGAAATGTACTCTGCTTCTCTGTGCCTCCACATGCTTAATTCTCATTAGCAGTGCCCACTTTATACAGGCAAAACTAAGGCACAGAAATTGAGCTGAGAAGAAATGTTTGCCCCTATCACAGATCCAAATCATTCTTGTCCTGGCCTTGAAATTGTCAAGCTCTTCTTATGTATGTTGACATTTACCTAATTTATTTCCTGCCTCCATTCATAAAGAAGTTAAATTTTACAGAAATAAAAGAAGCATATTGAGAATGGATGCTTGTTTAATTTACACTAATTATACACAGTGAAAAGTTTCCATTTCAACAAACCTCATGGATATTCTGCTGTGAACTTGACTGAGGGAAAAAAATAAAGGAGATTTCACCAGTCAATTAACTTTAACAGAAAAACCCACTTTTATGTATTTAAGAATTTTTCATTCTTCATTTTAATTTCCATCCCCTCTCTCTGTGACTGGTGTAATGATAAAACATCTCTCTGGATTACCCTGAGGTTCTGGGGGAAGGGTTGTAATACCTGCAGTATATCTGATACAGGAACTAGTGTTATTTTATGGATTAATTTCAAGTAGCAGGATATCATGTGTCAATATTGCTCTGGGTTTTATGTTGTATGTGAACAGGCCACCTCTTAGGCCTCTGAGAGAAATAGTAATTTCTCTCACAGATGTGGTTAAATCTTTCAATATTTCATGACCCCTGTCACTAATACACTTAGAGTCTATGTGATCTTTACAAACAGTGTTCATAAGAATTACATATACAAGGATTTAACACATCTGAGAACAAGCTCAAGAATCATAATGAATGATTTATTAGAAAATAGAGAAAATCTCAGAAAAAGAAACAAGTATTTTTTACTTTAAAATCTTATGAACATTGTTCTCTTGGATGTAGAAACTTAAATTCTGCTAAGATTGTCTTTATCACTACTAATAATGCACAAATTGAAAATAATAGCAGCAAATTTTGCAAGTGTTTATATCCTTGCTTCCTTCTCAAACAAAAAAACCCCAAACATCCCACTAATCAACCAAAAAACAAACCAATTTTAACTAAGCCTATTGTAGTAGTTGGCTGTGCCATGCCAAAACCCAAGTTGTCATGAAAAATACCACCCTGATTTACTTTCTGCATTCCCAGATATGAAAAATGCTTCTTATTCTTGATTTAAAATTTTTAATTTGTATCAGTGGCTTAAAGAGGATAAATTCTAATAGCATTTTACTATTTAATTGTTTAAGCATCAGAAATACAAAATTTAAATAAAATCAGAAAGCATTGTAATCACAGTAAAATACAGTCAGAGGAAATAATGCAATAACTTGAACTGGATTTTTATACATGATCGTTGTTCTCTCAAATTTTCCATCTACAGTCTTGATTGAGACACTGGATAGAGCTTCCCTCTGTCCAGAAATATATGAGCAAATCATATACCTGAATTGTGCAGGTACAAATCTGAGATGAGTTTGGGAAACTTGCCTTTAATATCAGTAGGTGTTAATCTTTGTTCACAGGTTCACAGGTTA
>WEKX01016946.1:0-10909 GCA_013390025.1 Pitta sordida | reverse complement strand
TACAGCTACCTGCGGGGAGGTTGCAGCCAGATGGGTGTAGACCTCTTCTTCCAGGCTGACGACACCAGAACGAGAGGGCACGGCCTCAAGCTATGCCAGGGGAGGTTTAATCTTAATGTTAGGAAGCGGTTTTTCACAGAGAGAGTGATTGCATATTGGAATGGGCTGCCCAGGGAGGTGGTGGAGTCGCCGTCCCTGGAGGTGTTTCAGAGAAGACTGGACGAGGAGCTTAGTGACATGGTCTAGCTGGGGGGTGTAGGGCTGGATGACCCTGGGCCCCTTCCGGCTCGGAGTGGCCTGCTAGACTGTGAGGGATCTAGGTTGGTGTTACCGCTCTGGGATGTGCTCTCGGTCTCTGTACGGGTGTTAGATGGTGAGTTGGACTAGATGATCCTTGTGGGTCCCTTCCAACTCATAATATTCTGTGATTCTGTGAATAAATGTTAGGCTGTTTGTTCTGAAACATGTCTGTGTCCTACACTGAGTGTACTCAAAAGCTGCCCATTGGAAGTATGAGGGTATAAGATTTGGATTGTCAAGTTTATCAGATTTGCAGTTATGTCAGTCTTTGCAATTTTAAAAAAATATTTGTTTTTTTTCAGTCAATTATCACATGGATATACGTACTTCATACAGAATTTATATGTAGCCATAAGTTTGCTGCCTTTCCTATGACTTATCATGAACAACAAATGCTTTGGCTCAGGCAGGTTTTGGTGGGTGGTTTTTTTTGAGGATGGAAGGCCCTTGAGGCATATTTCCTCTAAAAGTTAAATACATAGATGGCATCTGATGAAATCAGTATTGTTATTCCTGCCAACTTTTAAAATTTTTTCTTATTCTACAAGCCCCATAATAACTCATGGAATCTTGGTGTGGTTTGCATGTTTTAATTACAGTTAATTTAATCTGGACCTGAATTTATTGCTGAACATTTAATTCCTTAACACTGGTTTGAAGACCATTAAAAAAAATGAACTATACTGCCTTTATGCATTCTAGAAGTGTTACCCACTGTTTTGGAAGGCATGATGCCAAAAACTTATGCTTTTTTTTCCCTTAATTTTTCTTGGAGGAACCACAGCTGTGTCTTCTCAAGGGTGATAGTTGATGGGGATTTATTTTGGGTTCTGACTATAAATGTAGACATAAACATACTCTGAACTGACTAACTGGAGCTAATAATTTTATTAAGGGGTAAAGCTGTCTTGTAAATATACATCTGGCATACAAATTGCATGTATGGATGAAATTGAATAAGCAAACCTGGAAACAGAGCCAGAAATATGCAGATATTATATAATACAGAATGTATTGGAGAATCCATGTAGTTCATAAATGAATTGTGGAAGAGAGTGTCCTGTTGAACTCTGTTGCAGTTCTCCCATGCAAAGAAAACTGATGTAAGCTGAACATAAATTTTAAAGTGTTAGTGAATAAGTATGGGACAATGTTTCATATTTTACAACTTTCCAGCAGAGGCAAAAGGCAGTCATGCTGCTGTGCATGCAGTATTTCGTTTCTAATGTCTAAGAATTCTTTCAAATTGCATATGTGCTAATGTAGACCTGTCTGACAGACTTCTGGAAATGTGAATTCAGCTTGTGAATGAGCTCTGGCTCTTTTGGAGCCTCATCTCCAGGTACCTTCACCTTTGTGTGAGCTGCAAAGATGTCCCATCCACGTGCTGAGGTTGCCTGAGCACCATGGACAGAGACTGTGAAATCCCGGAAATGTTGATTCCTGGAGGAATAAGAAATGACATCACATGTAATCTTCCAGATCAGAGACATCAGGAAAATTGTTAATGTTCAGATCCTTGGCCACCAATTTGTCAAAATGGATGCCCTTTTAATGGATTTCAAAAAGGCCAGTTCTTCTTGATTAAGGCCTGTTATCTCTCAAGGTGGGGTTTTTTTTAAGACTTGACAAGAGATTTCCTCATAGTTACCTACTTGTCAGAAACTTCTTGTGACCTCATTCTCTGTATAATCTTACTGAGATGCAGAGGAGTTTAGGCTTTCAAAATTCTTCCTTTATATTGGAGGTGGCCAGATGGCTAACTAATGACTATAGCTCATAGAATTCTCTTTGTAACCGTCTATAAAATATCTGTGATCTTCAGATATTCTGTCAGGTTCATCCTAAAGAGGTCTTAGTACTTCATCTTGGATTGTCTGTCTGTCAAGAGTCATAGGTTTTTTTCAAGAGTTCTATTAAGAACACTATTTTTTTCTTTAAATCTCTTTTAATGCAAATCTAAACTTTATTTAATGTACAGAAGGGTAGAGATTTCTTGAACAGAGAAATCATAAGTGGGTTACACAGTCCACTTGTTTCTTGTACCTTAATGCTTGCATATCTTCTCTTTAGAATATTAAGATTTAAATGCCAGTATTTGGAGATCGACCAAGTGGTAGACTGGAACAGTGTTTTCTCAGACCTACCTTTGATGTAGTTGTCATATAGTGTGCTGGGAGAGCTGCATTTCTGATACTGTGAAATACTGTGAATTCGGGTACTATGACTAACACAGCTGAGATGCTTAATTCTCATGAAACCGAAGAGACAATTGCATGGGAAGGAACTGCATTGAAGCATCTTCAAAAAAGAGAGTCTCGTTGCTACCACAATATTGTGTGGTCTCTGAGGGATTTATGGTTTACTTTTCCGGATCTGTCCTGCCATCTTGCCTGTATGTTCTTTGTTTGCCTCAGGCTTTGAATGACAGAATGAAGGAATGAATTTAAGCTCTTGATACTTTGTCATTAAATAAATCAGACAGAAGGTACAATCCACATTTCTAGCCCCAGCAAACGGGGCCTTTAGGAAAGAGAGATCTTGCAAGCATGAGATGAATTGGCATTGCAAGAACTCATACTGAGCTTCATAGTTTTTGGATGTTAATGACATTATTTCCAACGGATTCATTTGTGTTAATAGCTTTTAACATGTCATTATCAAAGGATCATCCAGAATTGTAGGTTTGTATAAGAAAATTGTAATGAAATATAATATTAAACTTTTTTTTCAGTGGTAGGTTGTTTTTTTCTGCATTGAAAGTTAACTATCCTGGATTTAGAACTTGAAGCCTGTGATATGAGTCATTGGGTGTCTGATTTGTTAGTTCTCCAAGAAGAATTGATAGGAGACTCATTAAATATGTGTTAATTCTACATTTTAGGGCACCCATGGGAAACACCTTTCTTACTACATAATTCAGCTTTGTGGCTAAAGGGAGAAATTGTATTTTTATGAAGCATAACATAGTGACCACAACTCTGGAGATAGCATTTCTGAGCGGGATAAGATGCAATAGTGTCATTTTGGGTTCAATTAATATCTTATATAGTCATATTTAAGAGTAAAAGCTTACAATAAGTTATTTGAATATATTCTCCATCAGAAAAAACTTGTAAATGTGTAGCTTTTCACAGTAAATACTAAATGATACAAAATTTTACACTCCTCAAATTAATTATAGACTTACTACTTTTCCTGCTTCCTCATTTAATCTCTGGTTTGAATATTGTATTTCCAAAAGATGTGCTAGAGGCTTCCTCAGAACACATGTGTGTATGTATGCGTCATGAGCATAATTCCAGCTGCAGAAAATTGTTAACTAACTATACTCTGATTCAAAGCTCTTCCTATGGAAAATAATTTTTTATTGCTGTAGATTTGACACTAGCTAATTAGCAGAAACTATCAAACTGAGACATTTCTCCTGTGGTAAGGAGATAGCCTTGTATTTGTATCAAGCTTGTTATTTTGTATTTACTTGCATTCAACCCTGATCAATGGTGGTGAACATGGCTTCCTTTTCAGCATGGTTTGCCAGAGTATTTTTATATACCTGGTGCTAGTCAGAGAGCATGGTTTCCAGTGAAAGTGTGTCCCATACTGTTATCTTATGATAAGGAAGTAGTTAAAACAAACAATATTAATGTACTGTATCTGAACTTACTGTACATTATTTGTTTGCTTTTCTTTTCATGGAATTTATATTCTTATATGAAAACCTTAATGTCACTGCCATGGGGATTTCTCCATAATACCATTGAAGATCCTTGCTTGATGATCTATTTCTTTTGAGTATTATTACTATTTGGAATAAAAAAATAAAATAACATTTCCTGTATTTTGACTAGATCTTAAGCATATGGAGTACATTGCAGTGAAGTTTTATATGAAAATTAATGAAATAAGCTGAAATATACTACTGATTATGTGTTTTAAAGGATTTGAACCTTTAGAACTTTTTATACCTAACCAGAAACCCTAAAGTCTTTACTAATTCCTTTATAATGCCTCTCTGCTCTTACACATGATTAACATGGTTCAGTAATGTGAATAAAAACCTAACAAAGAGAGCCAGGACTTGAGTCAAAGGCTGGTAATTTTAGCTCGGTCCTGACTGCCATCACTTTACCATGAAAAAATGACACATTCCTTCTAGAAAATTAATACAAAAGAACTGGAAATGGAAAAGAACAATGCTAAGTTTAAGTTAAGATTATCTGCCTGTAAATACGTGATATTTCTCAGCAGTATCTGAATAAAATCAAAACTTCTGTTGGATGCTGGGGGTTTGCTGGGCAGGATAACCCTTCCCACATTTTATAGGATTCGTGCTAGATTTCTGTTGACCAGTCCTTCTGACTGTAAGGTTTCATTCAGGTTGTGCCTTTCTGTTCTTCTAATCCCTCTTTAGAGACCTGAATTAAGATGTTGTCACAGTACTTGTGTGTGATCTAGTGCTTCATCAAGCTTCTTGCACATTATCCAAAATATGTACAGTTTATGCTGCGTCAGGCAGTCTGGCCATAATTGCTGAATGTTTCAGATTAACAGGATCTTAAAAAGTATAAACCCCAAGTAAGTACATGCAGAGAAGTGAGAATTGGCTTGTACAGACAGATGGTAACAATATTTTGTTGTAGTTGAACTCTTGCTTACCTTCTGAATGTTGAGAGGAAAAAACAATGTATACTGTTCCTACCCCAGGATTAATTTATTTCCATTGAATAACAAATGAGCTAGTAGTCCCTCTTCTGGAACTCTCTAATTTTCTCTTAGCCTGTGTGATAAAGTTACTTAAAAGTGAACGATGTAGATTTTATACAGAAAATTTCAGGATCCAAAATTAACATAATTGAAGTAAAAACTTTAAAGTGATGTGAACATATATTTTTTGCAAAATGAACTTGATATTTCAAAGCATCTCTTTCAAAACAGTTAACCTTTGCAAGTGAAGAGAGAGCTTTTATGCTTCCCTTATAATTCAAGTGCAAACAATTGGAAGAAAAGATGCAAAGAGGAGGGCATGCAAAGGAGCTTACCAAGGTGAATTGCCTGTGCATTGTGTAGATTGGTGTTCTGCAGTGTGTGAAAAGGAATTTTTGGTACAAAATTGTTTTCACATGTTCACAAGATATTCCGAGTTGGAAGGAACCCACAAGGATCATCTAGTCAAACTCCCAAGCAAATGCCCACCCACGGATTGAACCCACAACCCTGGAGCCATGGGCACCACCGAGCCTCCCATCACCTAGACCATGTAACTGAGTTCCTCATCCAGTCTTTTCTTAAACACCTCCAGGAATGGTGACTCCACCACCTCCCTGGGCAGACCATTCTGCTGAGGGATCACTCTCTCTGTGAAAAAGCTCTTCCTAACATCCAGTCTAAACCTCCCCTGGTATAGCTTAAGACCATGTCCTCTTGTTCTGGTGCTGGCCACCTGAGAGAAGAGATTTACACCCACCCTACTGCAACCTGCCTTCAGGTAGTTGTAAACAGCAATGAGGTCACCTCTGAGTCTCCTCTTCTCCAGGCTGAACCCCAACTCCCACAGTCGCTCCTCATAGGGCTTGTTCTCCAGTCCTTTCACCATCCTTGTTGCCCTTGTCAAGATGTGGTCTGACCAGGGCCGAGTGTAGAGGAAGAATAACTTCCCTAGTCCTACTGGCCTCACTATTCCTGATACAGGCCAGGGTGCCATTGGCCCTCTTACCCACATAGGCACACTGTTGACTCATATTAAGTTTTCTGTCAACCATTACTCCTAAATCCTAAACTTCACCACTCTCCAGCCACTCATCCACCAGCCGATAGCGATGCATGAGAATAAAAAACCCAGCACTTGGACTTGTTAAATCTCATATTATTAGAATCTGCCCATTTCTCTAGCCTATCAAGGTCCCTCTGCAGGGCTGTTATCCTCTGGTTGTTCAACATTTGCCCCCAGCTTGGTATCATCTGCAAACTTGCCATTGATGGACTCAATTTCCCCATCCATATCATCAATAAAGATATGAAACAGTACCAGGCCTAGCACTGATCCCTTTGGGACTCCACTAGTGACCGGCCATCAGCTGGATGTGGCACCGTTTACCAGCATGCTCTGAGCTCGTCCATCCAATGATCCTTGTGTGTCCCTTTTAACTCAGAAAACCTGTGAAACCTGTGAATTCCTAACTCAACACAGAATGCTCCTATCCAATCCATGCTCTGAGAGTTTCTTCTGAAGCTTACCATGGGAACCGTGTCAAAGACTTTGCTAAGATCTAAGTACACAACACCCACAGCCTTTCTATTGTCAACTAGGTGAATCAACAGTTTGTAAAAGGCAATCAGATTGGTCAGGGAGGACCTACCTCTCCTAAATCCGTGCTGACTAGGTCTAATGTTGTGGTTATTTTGCAAGTGCTGTGTAATAACGCTCAGAATTATCTGTTCCATGACTTTACCTGGGACTGAGGTTTTCAGATTAGAATGTTCTGTATTTGTACTTCTCCAGTTCAACGTTAGACAATTTCTTCATTTAATGAGTGTCTTAAACATGGAAAGTTTTGTGTATCATCTTAATAGGGATTTCTAAACCTCTCAGGGGAATGGTCTACCCAGGGATGTGGTAGAGTTGCCATTCCTGGAGGTGTTTAAGAAAAGACTGGATGAGGAGCTCAGTGACATGGTCTAGACAATGGGAGGCTCGTATGGATGGAGTGTGGTGCTTGTGGTTCCACGCTTGTGGGCCTGATCCCTGTGTGGGCGTTTGCTTGGGAGTTGGACTAGATGATCCTTGTGGGTTCCTTCCAACTCAGAATATCCTGTGATACTGTGATTTTTCTGATTCCTTTACTTTTTAGGGAGTAAAATAAATTAGCCGTGCATAATGCTTTATTACAAGACTGGAATATCTATGTGAGTAGTATTCTACTAGTCAGTTGCAGTGAGCTTCTGGTTTTTCTGGGTCCATGTCTGAGCCATGAACCCTGCGAATCACAAAGACAGAAAACTCATGAATATACAATTAATATGCATGAATATACAATTAAGCCCCACCCCCCTCCCCCCCTGCTCTGGAGTGGTGCACGGCCTTCCCAGGACCGCCCTGAGCCAGCTAAGGAGACTGAAGGGGATGACTTCTCCCCAATCCTGTCCAGGGAGTCCTGAGACTCCTGCCTTTTGCTGCCATACCGAGCCGGGGCTCATTGAAGTATGTGTGTGTCTTTAACATCAACTGAACTGGATAAACATGGCATGTAGGCTCGGGTTACCATGGCAGCAGGGACCCTGGCATTGCGGTGGAGATGGAGTGTGTAGCCTCTCCCAAGGAGGATAACTATGGTGGGGCGAGCTGTTGTTGTGTCCCCAGCAGCTGGTGCTGCCTGGCGATGCACAGCTGGGGCCCAGATACACAGAATGCCTGATGAGAGGAAGCTGTAAGGAAAGTGCTCCCCCTGTGCCGCTCCATTCGCCTGCCCAGGGACCTTGCCAGGAGCCGGGGCTCTGTTATTGTTGGGCAATCCCAGCTGCTGGGGGGACACAGTGCACACATTCGCACAGGTTGTGACACAAGGAGGCTGCAATGCGCTGTCCTGGGGGGGAGCAGGGCTTTAACCCCGCACCACAGGTTTTTCCTGCAGCCCCACTGGCGAGATTGACCCAATCTGTAATGCATACATAAGGGACACATACTCCCTAACCTACCAGTGACCACCCAGCTACCTTGTAGTGCTGGAGGTTGGTGCACCAAATTTGCTGCCCCATCACTGTGCATTGGAAAATGCCAAAGAGTTTGTGGCCCAGTTGCAATGTAGAAGTGGGTTCTGTGATGGTCCTGTGGGCAGCCTGAGATGGTGGCAGGGAAGCGCCCCCAGAGCCCCTAAACATGTAGTGAGTTCTCCAGTGAGTGGAATGGTGCTGACACACCCAGTGCTCCAGGGCTGAGGGAGGCAGTATGATGGGGGGGCTCATTTACATGTTCATAAGCTCATTCACATATTCATGAGCTGTCTTTCTTTGCAGCATTATCTGCATGTGCGCAGACCCCACTTTTTTTGTTGAAAAATGAATCATGAAAGATTGAAACTGCAAAGATGAATACTGTGAATAACAGGGGTTTACTGTAATTACAATTTTTTTGTCTGCCTTTGGTTTTGTTCATAAATTGGTTGTGTCAGAAGTGCTTTTCTTTGCTAAACAAGCCTTAAAAATTTCTTTTGCCTATTCACTATTTCTCCCCCACCCCATCCATTCTGTTTTTTCTGGATAGGCTCATGAAGTTTTCTCCTGTGCTGTTTTTATTCTCCTCAGGCACACCCTTCTGTGTTGCTCTTGGGTCAGAACCTTCTTTTACATCTATTCATCACACGAACAAGGATGTTGAAATTGCAGCGCAATTTCCAGTAACTTTCTGTTTATGACAGTGCTGTGCTAGGAGAAAAAGTCAGAACTGATTATCAGTAGATACACTAATTAAAAGGTTAAACAGCAACGAGGTCCATTTCTGTTTAAAATAAGTTTTAAGCCAGACACATTTTAATGTAGTTTTGTCCTCTCCAAGTCATAACTAACAATGGTACTTTGCTGAGCTCAGTGTTGATGAAGATCTCCATGTAAGACCCATCTCAGCAAAATCTTCACCGTGGTGTGTGAGTATGAATACAGGAAGTGCTAGACCTTGTCTGTTCCACTCAGAACTTGACACTTTTGATCCTTTGGCAATTTTTCGTCTCCCTCCGCCATGTGTTGTTTGTTACAGACTCAAATGAAAATTCAGAAAACAGCTTTTGAGTCAAAATATTCAGAATTAACACTTAACATTCTTTGGCACTATAAGCAAAGGCATTTTTTTTGCACTCTTCATAATATGAAGGCCTAATACACTCACACTTCAGGTAAAAATTGCTTTTTGGATCAGTCGGGAAAGCTTGGTGAGAACAATTTATATTTAATTTCAGATATATATATTTATATACCTCATTTTCTTTGGTGATTTTTAATGTACACAGAAGGCAATTCCATTCCATAGATTACCTATGTCACAGACCACTCAGGGTTGTTCTTCCAATACACACATGTATGTACTAGCCTGTGCATACATTCAGATTGAAGGCAGACTTCAAAATGGCATCTTGTGTGTTACACAAACCAGTCCTTTCTTCCCTAATAAATGATGAAATATTCATCAACTTTGTGGAGCAACTCTGCAAGGCAAATTCTCCTACTCTCAGTCTCCAGTAGTAAGAATTGTGAAATGGCAATAGAGTCTGCTATCTGAAGCATAGCCTGGGGAGTCTCTCTCCCGCCTTTAAGAAGTCAATGCAAGCTGGCTTGCTATCTTAGGTATCTCAGGTTGAACAGCAACCAAACCTGCCTCTTTGGAGGAATGTCTCTTTTAAAAGATGAATTCCTGGCGTATTCTGAGACTTTCTAAGGAAAAGATGGATGTTCTCCTCTGTAGTTAAGCAAGTTTATGAAGTTAAACACTAACCAATTTAGTTCATTNTTATGTTCACCACTCTGGGGTGTGTGTTTGATCTCTGTACGGGGGTTAGATGATGAGTTGGACTAGATGATCCTTGTGGGTCCCTTCCAACTCATAGTATTCTGTGATCTTAATATGAAACTCAAATACATTCTCTTTTTAAACTGACAGCTTTACATAATTAAAAGAATGTTAATATCTAAAGGCTTTAAAAACCCAGGCTCCTAAAGAGAATGAACTCTGGAATATTTTTTTTTAAAGAAATTAGAAGAAAGTTGACTGAAGTGGCTTCATCCAAACCAAAATTATATGTTTTGAACTGTTGTTAATTCTATGTCATTGCCTGGAGTTCTGGCAGTCTCAAACCCATGTTTCTGAGGGTGGGAGTGAAACAGTGCTGCTTTCTCCAGCAAGATCTGGCTATTAAAAATAAATTTGGAGCCACTGATGGAGACAGCATGGAAATATGGTAGCTGGTAAATGGGTTGTTTCTGCTGGTGACCAACACTCAGAAGAAAATTAGAGGATTTTGATGATGAAATAAAAAACCTCCAAGGTGCTTCCTCATCCTGATTGTGCAGATGTTGACTTATGCTCTAGGTTTTTTATAAATCAAGGTGGGTTTTTTCCTTCTCTTAATAAATTTGTCGACATTTGCTTGTTAAATCTCCAAACCAAACAGAACAGTTTTGTCTTTATATAATGAAGTAATTCCATGTAACTTTCTGTAGGTCTGGCCTTTGCTGCTCTATCCTCTGTCCATCCAGTTTTTGGTTTATATGGCTCCTTCTTCCCTGTCATTGTTTATGCCATATTTGGAATGGGACGTCATGTTGCAACAGGTAAGTGTCTATTTGCTAAAATTATTTTCAAAAATAAGAAATAGGAAACTGATGTTTTTTGTTTTAAGATCAATGGGAGGAAAATTTTCTATGACTAAAGAGAAATAAGATAGTATTATGCTTTCTTTACAACTATTTTTTGTCAGTTTAAGCACTTTAAGAGCCTCATTAAGAAGACATTGGAGTTACTTCTGCCATTATAATTTAAAATTGCACTGACATTTCCTTTGTGAATGTAACAGACTAAGTTCAGTTGGATAGATATTGTTCAGTTGGATGGATATATACTATT
>WEKX01016915.1:8862-26495 GCA_013390025.1 Pitta sordida | reverse complement strand
ACTCATAGTATTCTGTGATTCTGTCATCGACACCCACTTCTAACCAGTGGGTAAACATACAAAACAAGTCTTTATAAAAAAACAGATTATGTCGACATTCTCCAAAAGTTTCACGTCAGTGCTTCTCTCACTGACTCCAAATTATGAAACTCTCATAAAACCAAGTAGACCTGCAACACATCTGGACATTCTGTAAGGAACAAGCTTTCCACCACTAGGCACAATCCTGATCAGTTTCCAGATCATTACCTTTAACGGTTAAATGTCATGAAGAGTACATTTCACTGATCCCAGAAGGGATTTATATTTAAAAAGACAGACATCTATGTTTTTTTAATGTACTTTTTTTAATATACGTATATGTGTTCTTGAATGTGTCTATGTATACTTATTACACACTGTGTTACATAAATTAAGCAGAGAAAGAATAGAATCATATCGAGTTTCCTGAACTGCAACTCTCCTGCATAGAGGACAACTAATGGCTGTAGTTCTTGGGACATCTATGCAGCCTTTGACCAGACAAATCTACTAATTTGCTGATTCTTTCTATTCAGGCACTCAAGCCAAATCAAATAGTGGTATGAGGACCAAAAGGACAATTATCATTCTGCTACACTTCAGATGTGCCGACCTAAACCAGAACTAAGGAAACATGAACAACCACTCCCTCCACCCCCCACTCAGGCTCATGAAGACGATGAGCCTTTCTACTGCACTGCTCCAACAACCTGGAAATGCGGGAGCAAACCATAAAAATCCTTCCAGGTATTGACATGTCCCCCAGATTCTGCTGTTTCCATCAGCAATCACAAAGAATTTTCTCCCCACTCCTCCCCACCCACTTTCAAAAGTGGGGAGGAAACAAATTGACAAAAGGTCCATTAAAAAAAGGGACAGATAATAAACATGTTCACAGCTACAAAAAAACCTTGGATCCAGCATGGAATGATATAACCACTTAAAACTTCTTCATATAAAAGCCATTCTTATTTCTCACCGACGACCATCACCTTACACCAGCAACCAACTCAATTTTAAACAGTTACAAAAGGAGTCACATAATAGTTTTTATACTTCGGCCAAGAAAACTGCCAACATTAGGTTAACACCATCTGCTATTATAAAAACACAAGTCATGTCTCTAGCAAGAAACAACAACACTGTTCTTTGCGAAGAGAGCTCAGGAAGAATTGAGGAAAGATAGAAGGAATATGCATCCTCACGTCCTAAAATATTGGAACATGTGTGACTAAAGTGGTTAATGCCTTTTTTAAAATTTTAAACAATGTGTGAATTTGTTTAGATTTTACAAGAAGGTGAAGGATAGCCTAAGGAAGACTCATAGTTCAGCATATGAACGTGGCTGGCCAGGTACTGGTAGAACCCGCAAACATCAACAAGGTGACCTCCAGATGTCACTTCCAAACTTAAGCATCACTCACTGCTACATGTTTTACTGCAATGTTCAAAACTCCCCATAGCTCAGGTTCTTGTAACCTGGGAAGGAGGTAATAGCTCACAACTGGTGTTCGGAGTTATCAGTTACCAGATCAGCTCCAGGACACACACACTGTGAACACTGGAAAGTTTTGTTCTGTATGTCTCGTCTCTCCACACTATGCAATATTACTTAGGAAAGTATTTTGAAGCACAAGCAAAACGTAGTAACTGAAAGGTTACGCCTGGTTATCAGTACCAGTGGGTGCCCAATAAAGCACCAGTGAATCAGATATTACAGTGTGGGCACAAAAGAATTCCACTACACAAGGCTCCAAGTTCAGCCCTTTAATGTGAGATTAAGAAAGCATCATTGTGGTCTCAGCTGTAAATTAAGCAGGCGTAGTATTTTTCATGCTTGCACTCATGAGGAAACAATGCTTCTACTCAAGTCACATACTGAATGGAAAAAACTGTACCAGCACTATTTTAGAACAGTAATACATGTACGATAAGACCTTCATAAACAGTAAAAAGCACTAACACACTGTGGATTTGGAGGGGGTGTAACAAAAGGAGAAAGAAAAAGGCTTTAGCATTTCAGATCAGAAACACTGTCATTAACACAACTTTCAAATCAAAATAATCAGTCAAAAAAATTATGGTGTTCATTTGGGCTGTTAAAGGAAAAGATTCATTCACGCGTTGACAATCCTATCACACTGACAGAGACGACTTCAGACAAGATACAGTTAATTTTTGGTCCTACACAGAACTTCACATTGCATCACAGTATCTGAAAAATACAAATACAGTTATACCTCCTCCATCGCGAGGAAAGGGACAGACGACAGCCCTCGAGAAATATTACTCCTGCAAAGAACGGCAGGTCGTTAATATGCATGCAGGCCACGCCCATTGCTCCACCCCCCCAGAACTCCAAAGCGCTGCAGACAATTCTTTGCTCATTCCCGTAGTCTGTCTTGGCACAGGGGAGCAAAGGGAACAGTTTCTGAGCGGCTGCTGTGACCGCAGCCCAAACCCTGCGCTGCTCCCCCCGCAGCCCCCCGGCCCGGCCCGACCCCAGTGCTCACACTGGCTCCGGGGGACCCACGCCAGCCCGTGCGTGCTCGCCCCGCCTCCGCGGCGGGGAAGGGGCTCTCTTCAGCATTCTTGGAGCCTGGAAAAACCTTAACTTTACAACACTGCAACACCCCGTGCACTTATGGCGGGGGGGAGGCAGGGGCAGGGACCGGGGGAGGGACCGAGTCAGGGCTCTAAACGCCACTGCGAGCTGCAGTAAATCGCGTGCGCCGGGAGAGCCCGCCTCTCGGCAGAGCAGAGTCAAAGTGCGCATGCGTCAGGCAGCTGGGGTTGCGGACGGCTAAATCATATTTGCGAAAAAATTGCTTCGCAAATGGGCGAGGTCGTGAAGGAGAAGTCACGATACAGAGAGGATTCACTGTAATCTACTATTCATCTCCAGTACTGGAGCACAACACTAAGTTATTTGTGCCAATTGTGAGTAGCATCCACATTTACTAGAAGTAGATTAGTAACGAGAAAATACTTGGTAGCCAGAAGAGATCTGAGATTTTTCATGCAGCCTATAATACACCAATGGATGGTACAGTTTCTCATCGGCAGAAATTGCTATTCAGTTTTAATGAAGAGCTCTTGACAGTGGTATATCTCAAGCAGATTTGCCTGTGGTCAACTTATCCCATCTTGATGGAAACATGCCATGTTAAACTGCATGAGGTCGTACCAGAGTAAACAGACAAAGTCTTCTGCTCTTGTTTCTTTTCAAAAATCACAACTTGGAAACCACAAGTGAAAGACAGGATAACCAGCAAGCTTGTATCTAAGATTATTTGAAGGCTGCTGTCTTTGTGGATTGCCTGACTTGGAATACCCCAAGCAGTTTCTAACTTCTTCACCTAAATCTTCCTCTTGCCATTAGTCCTGGGCAGGAAAAGGAGGCCAAAGAAGCACCAGAGACTAGAACATTTAACTGCTTTTTCCACCTCCCAAGTCAGACCAGTGTCAGGTTTAGCACATATAGCACATGCCATATAGCACATATAAATTCCTCAGAAAGGCTTCACAACAGTAGCTTTTCCTCACTGCAGTTGGATAGAGTACTGAAGTTGGTTTCAGTAAATTATAGAATCACAGAATAGAATGACAGAATATTCTGAGTTGGAAGGGACCCACAAGGATCATTGAGTCCAACTCTTAACACTGTCTCCCTGGCGGGAATTGAACCCAAGTCTCCCACACACCAGGTGGGGACACTTACCACTGTACTAAAGTGGATTATACCATCATAATGTTAAAAAATATCCAGAGCCTAACATTTTCAAGCTCCAATTTCTACAAGGAAATGCAGAAATGGGATTCTACATTTAATCCAGCTGCTCACATTTAAAACTGCTTTGTACCTACCTATTCTGATACTGAGCATAGCACTCTTATCACTCAACAATCTCATTAAGAACAAAACAATTAGAGAAGCCACCTCAGAACTCTTTCCCCAAGAGGAACTGACAGACAACTGTCTGTGCAGCAACGGATCTCTGCCGCCACCAGCTGCAGACAAAGCAGATGCTTACAGGAGCCCTTCTTCACACACCTTCTGCAGTCCTTCACTGCAGCTCCCAGTGTTACTGCCAAGCTGGATACATCCAACAACAACAGTCTCTCCTTTCCATCTCCCAAAGATTAATTTGGCCACTCAAGTATAAACCTTGACACAGAATTTACACAGCTCAAAACATACATGGGAAATGAGCTTATTAACTTTTGCTTTTCTAATTAACTTTATCCAGAGTGTGGATAAAATAAAAATTACGCATTATAGAAAGTTACCAAACTACAGCAGAATTAATACACATTTTGCCTCAGATTACATCATGATTTTTAAATACGACCTATTATCTCCTCTTTGAAGAACAAGCCTTCCACTTCCCCTTCCGGAATGAACTTTCAGACTCTTGTTCTCACCACCAGGGACTGACATTTCTAACGACTTGAATTAAAAAAAAAGTCGAAGATGTACTGCAAGCATAGAGTAACTGCACAAAATAATCTTGCTGCAACGCTGTTTCCCCCTGGTATAACAGTTACAACTTCTGCAAATAGCCTGTATGGGTACAAGTGTGATAAGGTGAGATAAGGTGTGATAAAGAATAAGCTAAGTATTAAATGCTGGCTGAAGGACATCAACCCATGTCAAACATATCTTCTTTAAACATTGTTTTTTGCAGCACCTTAACGTTTACAGTCATAAAATTCCCAGGTTTTGCCTAAGAGTCAGTTTGATAAGGTGTTTTTTGTGTTTTAATGCTTTTATCTAACCAGTTGTGAAAGAAGTCACCTTTCTACACAGGAACAGTTGAAAAGACCATAAAACCAGAAAAATAATTCTGTAGTAAGTAAATCAAAGAGGAAAAAACCCACAACATACATCTCTGGTATACACAAATTGTAAATACTGCATGGAGTCGTAGTCCTTCCTCACCATTCCTACTCTACCGAAATAAAGATGTTCACAGGGTTATAAAGTTTGGCAACTAAGAACAAGCAGGCACAAGCTCCAAATAATACTTTGTAATATCCCTCATCCTGATGAAAGAGCAATGGAAATGTAAATTCTAAAAGTGAAAGCAGGTTGTGACTTCCTGCATCTTAATTACATCATTAATGTAACACCTCACCAACAGATGTAATACAGTGATCCCCCCGGAATTCGCTGGGGGTCGGGTCTGGGCAGTTCCCGCGAGTTATGAAATCTGTGCAGATACCCATGAATATTCAACTACTCCCTACCTGTAGCCACGCACCCTCCACTAATAAGGTCTGGAGGTGGAGTCCTGAAAGTGTGGCTAGCACTGTAGCACCTCATTAAAGCAAAGGAAGTGCCCTTTGGTGCTTCCCAGCTGAAAAATTCGGGGTCTGGAACATTCTGAGCACATGCGCGGTCTCACAACTCACTGGAAAACCAATGACGATTAACTGAATACGCAGATATGTGAGCCGCAAATATGCGGGGATCACTGTAGTCCAAATCTTTGGTACATCAAACATGGTTCTCTCTCATTTGAAAACAGCTACTCATTAAGCCAATATCTTGCACAGACACCTGGAACAGTTTATAAATTTCTGGTAATTCATTAGATAAAAATAATGTAAAGTTAACAGAGCAGATTCAGATGCAGAGGTTTTTCAGGAGTTAGATGGGAGGCTGGATTGAATAGCATTGCTACTAGTGGGGAAAAAACGCCGCCATATGCATCCGGGTCTCCTATATCACGGACTCACAGTCTTAATCGGGTTCTGCGAAGCCCTAGTTCTGCACTGAATGGTGGCTGCGCTGCCGCCGCCCGCACTGCCGCTGCTGTGGCAGCAGGTCACGCATGCACAACTGTGAAAACGGGCCTCCTTCATCACCAAGAAATCATGCCACTAAGATCTGAAGCCGCAATATGGGTGGCGCGAAGTGCAAGAGGGCCGACTGTAGCATAAAACCAGAAAATATGGCATAAGACTATGTTCAAGATATCCCACTCTGCCCAAACACTTTTTCAACAATTTCTGCAAAAAACAAACTCAAACCCCACATCATACTATCAGGGAGCATTGTTGTTAACAACAGTTCAAAATTTCAGCAGTCATAATAGGTTACTACTTTACTTTTTAGTTATAAAACATGACTAAATTATAAATTCTATTAGGAAATTTGCCACAGCTCCCACCCTAGGATTTCTAAACATATAACCTAAAAAAGCCTTCTAACCCATGAAGTGGCATCCAGAAGTTACCTGGAACAACAGGAGATAAACTGGCCAGGCAAAACACAGCCAGGTTTTAACACTCAGAATTTCTTGGAATCCAACAGGAACAGCTTCAACCATTGGTTACTTTCCTCAACCAAAGGAAATCCTTGCAGGTTTGCAGCCAAGAGACCAAAACCTAAGTGCTTTGGCTATATTACCTTCTCTACAATTACACATTTAAAATATAGCAGCAAATGCCTTTGGCATCCACTTCCAGAGATTTTAAAAGAGATTGCATCAAACACAGCACACTAATGTTATCTTAAACTGAAATTAAAGAGTGTTGTACTTTGATTACAGCAGAGCAATTTTAAACAGAAGAAATTTATAGTTGCAATTAACGTGTCAACCGAAAAATTAGCTATGTGTCTCTGCCATCAGCTTGTATTTCTGTCTTGCCCTCAATAGTGATTTTGATAAAGAAATGTTCAACAGCAGGCGTTTTGTGTTTATGTGTATATACATATATACATATACAAACACACTGATTTTAAAAGCTGTTTTTACTTCAATCTTTTAAGGCATAATCCTCCACTCATCCTTCCAACTGTCACAGCAATATAATGCACTAACCACCCTAGTAAGACTTAATCAAGAAGCTTACTCAGACAATTGATTTCAGCTTACGAGTAAACCCCTGTTAAGTCAAGGTAGTATGCTTACAAAGAATAGTCAGGAGCTTTGTTTATGAAGATTAGCACCACTTTAATGTCTTACATGCACCGGATTTTCTTGCTAGATCTCTAAACTTACATGAAAGCTACAGGCTTTTCTCTTTTGTATCCACCCTATTTTT
This sequence comes from Pitta sordida, assembly GCA_013390025.1. Taxonomy (NCBI): domain Eukaryota; kingdom Metazoa; phylum Chordata; class Aves; order Passeriformes; family Pittidae; genus Pitta; species Pitta sordida. The sequence continues at coordinate 19,421 of WEKX01016915.1, read as the reverse complement.
AGGATGGAAGGATGATAAACATTTCTTTAACGAGATGATTATCACCCCTCTGTCCTAAAACGGGATGGATACAAAACCCAGTCAGGTATGTTTTCTGCTTGAACAGACTGGAATCAATTCAGAAATGAAGTAACAGCAAAACTATCCATACTTAATAAGTTTACCAGGTGAAAGCAGACAGAAACTGGCTCCTGAGTGACCTTGATGAATTTGATTGTCATGGCAGCATCCACCAGCCCCTAACCTCTCATGTCACCGAAGTAACTCAGGCATCAGAACCCTGTGCAGTGCTCCAAGGGTGAGCTCATTCCCTCTTCTATTTGCTTTCTCTACTGCATAACCAGGAATTTTTTGAGTTTTCAGCCTTTTATAAGCAAAAAGGAAGATTCAAAGCTTTCTGAAGCATCACATCAAAATTAAAAGTCTCCCTTCAAGGTAGAGCACTAAGCACCGCCCCTGGAAACACTGACAGAGTCAACATTGTTTCATCTACTGTCATAAAGTTTAGAATCAAATCTGAATTTAAACAATCTCTTTCCTGACAGGAAAGGACTAGCCATATTTCCAGAAGAAAAGTTGCAGAGGGAAACACTGAAGTCTGAGACTTGAAAGCCCACAGCCAGTACGGTATGACCAGAAGAATTCCTTTGAAATTGCTTTTATATGTGACACAGCACCAAAGTTTTGTTGACATGTGCAGGTACGCAAGAGCAGTATCCTTCCTATCCAAAACATAAATAATGCTTTTCTTCCTCCATACCGAAAACATTAAAAAACAAGAGCATTTTGTAAAATAATAGAATTCGCTAATCTTCACATCTTAATTCATACATCCCCCACCATAACCACGGGATGATAAGAAAACTCTGGGTGAGCTGATAATGAGAACTAGAGATGAATGAGAAAAGGCCTCTTTGCAGTGTGGCCACCTAATGGAAGAAACATACTCCCAGAAATACGGTAGGCGTAAGTCAGGTCTTCCTGTTGAGAAACAGTCAACATGGCCTGACACTGCAAAAAATAACAACAAAAGCAAACAACCCCCCCCCCAAAACAAACCAACAAAAAACCCCCTCAAGCCTCCCCCAAACTTCCCTTGCCAGTCATGCCACTTCTCGTTCACGGAAAATGGCATCACTAGTCTGAAGAAGGCGTCACTTCCTGCACAGGTGTATAGACAACCAACTCATTCAGCTTAGGAGGAAGAAATTGGTCTGCTTCATGCCTCAAGAGCACACCTTCCCTTCTGCACTGATTATTTGATCCCTTCCAGAAGAACCACTGTACCCTGAATGATTTATTCACTCCTTACTGTGCACTGACTGACTCCAATACACCTTCTGATATCCACTGTCCTGAAAGGAATAACTACAGTCCTCAGGAAAATGGATCTAGGCTCTGAACATGGGTGATTTTCACATGAGTTTCCAAAACTGATGTGTATGAGTTTCCAAAACTGATGTATCAAGCCTGATACACAACAGAATGAAGCAGATGCAACAGTTGATTGCATAAGAGCTGAAATAAATCCAATTAGCAAGACTCCTGCAGAGCAGTTTTGCATACTCAGTTATAGTCCCAGAAATACAATGTTCTGTAATTAAGTACGAAAGAGAATCCATTTCAGTCGTGTCAGGAAGTTGTTCTGAACACACCAAAGTTGCTGTGGTTTAACCCCAGACAACACCAAGCTCCCCAGAGCCGCTCACTCACTCCCCCAACCAGTGGCACTGGGGAGAGAACTGAATGGCAACAGGTCAGGTTAAGTAACAGGTTTGACTAGATTAGATTAGGTAACGGGTGATAGGTGATAGGTTGGACTTGATGATCTCTATGGTCTTTTCCAACCTTACTGATTCTGTGATTCTGTGAAAGGGGAAAAGCTAGAAAACCCAAGGGTTGAGACAAAGACAGTTTAATATGGAAAGCAAAAGCCATGCATGCAAAGAAAGCAAAACAAGGAACGAATTCATTGCTTCCCATGGTTGAGCAGAGCAGGTCACAGAGCAGGTCACCAACCCAAGTACCAGTGACTTGGGAAGACAAACATCACTCCGAACTGCTCTCCCTCCTCCTTCTTCCCTCCCATATGCACAGAAGGCAATGCCATACAGTCTGGAACATCCCCTTGGTCAGTTGGGGTCATCTGTCCTGGCTGTGTCTCTTCCCAACCTCCCATGCGCCCCCAGAACTCTTCCAAGCATGGCCATACAAGGAGCAGAAGGCTCTGTGCAAACTCTACTCAGCAATAACAGAAGTACCTCTGTATTAACAGCTCTGTGTTCAGCCCAAACCCAAAACACAGCCGCTGGGAAGAGAATTAATTCCACTGCAGTCAAAACCAGCAGACAAGTCATTTTCTACAAAAAGAGGTTAACTTGAGGCATTCTTGCTCTTAACACCTGCTGGTTTTCATCCACTTTCGCAAAACAGAATGATGCGCCTTCAAGAGGTAGAACACAGAGAGCAAATGACACTATGGCGACCTAATGCTGTTTACAACTACCTGAGGGGAGGTTGCAGTCAGGTGGGTGTGGATCTCTTCTCTCTGGCTGACGACACCAGAACCAGAGGACATGGCCTTAAGCTATGCCAGGGAAGGTTTAGACTGAAAGTTAGGAAGAGATTTTTCTTCCTAACATTCCTAACATGAAAGAGTGATCCCTCATTAGAATGGTCTGCCCAGGGAGGTGGTGGAGTTGCCATCCCTGGAGGTGTTTAAGAGTGAGGAGCTCAGTGACATGGTCTAGTAGGTGGGGAGTTGGACTGGATGGTCCTGTGGGTAGTGCCACGGTTTAGACAATGGGTTGGTGTTGGGTTACAGGCTGGACTTGATGATCTCCAAGGTCTCTTCCAACCTTGTTAATACTGTGATACTGTGAAACTCACTGAAACGTACCAGCTTCATTACAAGTCTAGTTCCAAGAGCAGCAAGTTCCTGAAAAATTACATTCAACCTACTGTCTCACAAAACACTAAAAAGCCTATTGAAGTAATCCTACAAGTCGCTTAAGTACTGCCTGAATTTTTAATGTCACGTTCTGAAGCGGTGAATGCAGCTACAGCAGAGCCCCTGAGCCAGCGCTGAGCAGAGCTGGTACCTTCACACCGCAGAGTGAGTCGCACCGGCATAGTCAAAGTTACCAAACAGTTGAAAAGCAGTATTACTCAGAACACTCTTGGGAGTCTCTGCCATGTAAAGTGTCTGACTAAGTTGAAACATTGCCCTAGCACCACAGTTCCTTTACAGCTGGAACAGACATGGCTAATTTCTCTCAATTAAAAAAAAAAAAAAAGCCCAAACAACTGAATAATCCAAAATAGAAGCAGTTAATTCGAAGGAAAGTTAACCAGCAAAATGAATATGCAAAGAGATAAGCCTCCTTATTAAGACAGAATTATAGGAATTTTTTTTACTCTTTTTATTCCCATATCCTTGAGTCAGTTAAGTTTATAAGGCTCAGGTAATACACTCCAATTTAGTTTCACAAAAAGAAATTTCAGTGTGTCTGTCAGGCGTAGTCATTACAGTGAAGTGCAGAAACAAACTGAAGACCTTCCACGCACTTCAGCTACAAAAATTGGAGACCTTCCAAAATAATGAAAAGGCAAAAAATTTGAAGTGAACTATTTTAAAATATTCTTAGTAAAGACAAGTGTCCATAATGTGACAGCTATTACCTATACCAAGAAGTGGGGGAAATGGGTTTGTGGTTGCTCATGAATGAATATTATACGAGGCTTCAGCAAAAATCTGAAGAATTCAACAGAAGATGTAGTACACTGGTTTAAATTACTCCAAGATACTGATCTTGCCAAACTCCTCCTCTGCAAGAATGTTCTTCAAGAATGAAAATCATCTGGGGACTAAACAAGTGGAGTACCAAAAGGGTAAAAAGTTAATCTGAAGATGGAAGATTAATTCAGCAGCACCTCCCTCTTTAACTAGTTCCCAAATAGGTTATGCTGAAAGAAAAGAGGTCTAATTAGAGAGCAGTTACTGCTTTTCTTTTAGGTTCTTGTTTGCAATGTTAACAAAGACGAAAAAGACTTGAGAGCGCTTACTTAATGTTTACATAATTCTTGAATTTTTATTTTGCATGATGCACAGTATTTGTTCAGCAGTATGCGCATATATCAGGAGTGCACATTCAAAAACTTTTTTTACTGATATGAGTGTGCATTCAAACAATCAAACAAATGGGGAACAATCACCACATCCAGTGCAAGACTCTGCAGTTGAGGGGGTGCTGGCTTTCTGCAAGCCAGATCAGCTCCCTGATACAGCTGGGATCTATGACAGCAAAGAAGTTCATCCTTTTCAGCAAGAGTCCACACTTGTGCTGTGAAATTACAATCGTGTCCCCTATATCACAGACCCGCGGTCTCAATCGGGTGCCGCAAAGCCCTATTTCTGTGTTGAATGGCAGCTCATTAATATGCAAACTTGCCCTGCACCCTCATATGGACACCTGAGAGTGTATCAATCTTTCATAACTGCATGGCAGTGGCTCTAGGGGAGTGGCCCCACTGCGGGGGGAGCAGGGGAGGAGCGCCCCTGCCACAGCCACACCAGCGCCGGGACAAGCAGCAGTGCCGCTGTGTTCCGGGGCTGGGGAAAGAGGGGGTGCCGCTGCCACTGCTGCCGTCCCAGGGCTGGGGCAAGCCGCGGTGCCGCTGCCAACGCTGCCATTCTGAGGCCGGGAGGAAGCAGTAGAACCACTGCGGCAGCTGTGTGGTTGGTTTGCATATTCATGACTGTCTAATTGAATATTCAATTAGGTCACGCATGCACAGTTGCAAAAAGGGGCCTCCTTCGTCATAAAAATCATACCGCTAAGGTGTGAAGCTGCAATATGGGGGATGCGAAGAGCAAGAGGACCAACTGTATAAACTGTTAACAGGGTTCAGTTATTTCCAGATTCCCTGGAAGAGAACAAAAACAATGTAAGTAGAACAATATTAGCAGTTTGCTGAACACAGTTCATGTGTTTGAGTATTCCACTGGTGTTTTGGACTGAAGACCTACCACAAAGCAATCAGAGATAGGAGCATCAAGCAACATAAAAATACAGATTATAGCCTGGAGCACTGACATTATTTACTGCTACAGACAGAGCAGTGTATTTTTTGTTTCCTCTTGATAAAAATGGTTGTAATTAGGTGGGATATCAGGGTACACAACATGAGGATTCTCCACATGAATTGAAAAAGCAAAGAAACATCATCTTGCATGATGCTGGTAAAGCCTCACCTGAGCGCAGACACGTGCAGGTCACCTGCTATTCAAATGCGATGGAAGAGAACAGATAGAAATTCCAGCCTTCTGGGATATCCAAGGGCACAGAGACCAAGTTCAAGAGAGTTTCTTGTTTTATTTCACTACAACCGAGTTCAGAAACAAACTTCTAATTCTGCCCACATATATAAAGGACAGCAGGAAGGAAAAGCTACCAGTTTTAAAAGAGAGACCCACTAACTGCAAATAAGTGATTTGCACTATGATTTAGCAACATAGTGCAATAAAAACAATCTGCAAGGGGGCCTCAGTCTTCCAGGAGAGGGGAGGAAGGAGCTTTGAAAGACAGACCTTACACAACATTCATGGTCAGCTCACTCGATGACCTAGAATCATCTTTTAACCTTTTATGCATCTTTAAGTGAGTTCTGCTTTCTTTACAGGCTAAGCAGACATAAAACAAGAACTGAAAGAAAATAAAAATAAAAAATAGACGTGAAGCAGTTGTGTAACATTTTCAACACAGAATATATTCTTTGTTAAAAAGCAGAGCCATACACAGCCTTTTCATTGTTTATGTTAAACTGTTTAACATAAGCACATTTTCATTGTGCTTATGTTAAAGAGTTTAAGTTAGCAAATAAGGAGGAAAAAGTGCCAAGCGTGAGAAAATACTTATCAAAGCCAGAAGGAAAATTTGTTATCATTAGAGTCATCTAACTTGAATAAAAACAAAAGAACACCTCAATTCTGCATTAATACCTTCTTATGTCTATCTCCAAATTCAGATGACAGGTGCATGGATTTTTATGTGGGAGGAAGCAATGCACATTTGTATTTTTAAATGTCTTTGGATTTCTTTTTGTTTTGCTTTATCTTTTGAGCCGGAGGCGGGGTGGGGGTGGTGTAAAGATCTCCCCCTGAGATCACCACCTTGCAGTCTGTCAAGTGATCTCGGCGAGTATTTAACTAACTACAGAGCCGAGCTGCCAGCAGAGGGCCTGGTTCACAAAGAACAAATTAGAAACGCCCGTCTACAGCGAAATTCAGTCTTAAAAAAAATCTCAAAAGCTCCCCAATTAATTCTACACAGAGAAATCATAAATTAATGCACAGCAGAGGACGACACTGCGCAGTTCCGAATATTCTGTGAGTATCTGTAAGGTCTGTGACATTACAGCACCATAAATGATAAACTGAGAACACCGTGACAGGTGGAATATCTTCCCTAGGCTGAATCTTTATGTACAGCTGCAGCTCACACAGGCAAAACGGACATTTCTAAACTAAGGCTGGAGAAAATTAATTAAGGAAAGGAAGGACACTTTTAATCTTCCTACTTTGTGAAGGCAGATCCCCTCAGGAGCGCAAGGGACACTACAACTACAATAATAATAATAACCTGTCTGCCGTGGTGTGCTGGTTTCCCTCCCACTTTTTTGCTAATAAACATCCCCTCACCTCCACATCTCTTGCAGCCTAAAGCATCCCATTCATCTACTAGATAAGCAACTGCAACATTACCAAATTCCGTCTCTCATCTCTCTAAGGCAGAGCAAGGTTAGTGCACACCAATGGGCAAGGAACAGACACCACCATGCTCTAATGACACACTGAGGGAAGACCCCTCCCTTGGAATTTAAAATGACCAAGATCAGTATTATGCAATCCATCCACCCCAGAGTAGAGCAGCATCACCCGTGTTTCCACCACTAGTTTCAAGAACAATCCCCTTTCCACACAAACCGCTACCCTGCCAGGACTGCAAGGCAAACCACTGAGAAATGGTACCCTGTGCGTACATGGACATGCATCTTCCTCAAAACAGTGCTTTTCTGTGGGAACAGAATCAGTAGGAGAGTTAAGACATATGCAGATTTGTAAAGAAAACTAAAGGGGGAGTGGGGGAATCTGCTCTATGTTAGGCACTAGCATCAACAATGCTCCAACGCTCCTTGACATTTATTTACCTATTAAAAGCAAACAGAATAGCACCAACTCTTTAACTGCAAGGTGAAATCGCTGCATTCAAAGCAGTGAACCACACTGCCTCCAACAGCCTTAACACAAAGTAACTGCCAACCTTGATTCAGCGGGTCAAGAGCAGAGGCGTAACAATAGGTATTCACACAGTGCAAACTTTATGTAAAGGTATGAGGAGGTTTGTACCAGCTGCCCTTGACAGACACGCTGTACCCACTAAATTAGCACAAAATCCACAGCTAAAGAGCAAGCTTAACTCTTTAAGTTACCCAAAGCCACTAAAATACCTTCTTTAATGCATGGCATTAATCAACAGTAGAGACCTTGGCACTGTTAGTCAGCAGGGACTGAAGTCACTTTAGGAATGGAGACAGTAAGCCCCTAGAAAACAGTGGGAAAAGCACGATAGCTCTGTGAACATCTTACATCTAGAAGTATGGCACCATCTTGATTTAAAAATGTTGAGCACTCTGAGAACAGAAATCAATAATATAATCCCAGATGTGATGTGTTTCATAGCGCTGAGATTGGGAGAAACGCGGGGAATCCATGCCATTAGTATGCACGACACACCATTATGAAAAGCTCTTGTGTTCTCAATTTTTATCTTGGAAAATGTTTTGCTAAGTTGGAAGCAAAAATAATGGCTTACCTTCTTCCTAGAAGCCTAAATAACTGCTGACACATCAACTGCTCTGGAAACTAAACATCCTACAATAGAACAGTTGAGCTACTCCACTGAACTTCAACTTAAATTCTGAAGTCTATACCCAAGACTATTCTTTAAAGTATCAAACGCAACCAAAATCACATATTCTGTCCCCAGTATTTTTTGAGGAGAAGAGGCTCACAGCAGACAGGACATGACTTTAAAGAAAAAAAGCATCTCCATGTATACATCCATCCACACTGCAGAACAAATTCATGACATTTAAGAAAACACGAATTTGACTTAATGCCCAAAATGGAATTATTTTAATAATGATACGGTAATTAGGTTGTCTACCTCCTCCTCTATTCCAGAAACAACAAAGAAAATTCCTTGCCATTAATTTCTTTTTAAGGAAGACACTACACGTTCAGAAATTAGAGTTCCAGAATACATTAGACTCTGCACTCAAACACCTCGGTGACGTCAAAGAGCTTTCCTGACTCCTGCAACCTAAACACTCCAAAAAACCCATCTGCCAAGCTTAGAAATTCATGCGACTTTCTGCTTACAAGGCAGGGTACACAACACCTGGTCATCCCATCACTGGGCAGAAGTCAGAAATTTGGGGGAGGGGGCAAGAAATTGGTGTGTTTTCACGTACATTATGAGCACACACACACACGTGTGTTTTATTTATAGTGCACCTCATCCATGCACGAAACAGTAACCTCCGATTTCTATTTCACACTGACTTCGAACGCGGCTACAGAACACCACTGAGCTCCATGCATCAGGAGGGGACCTGGAAGGCACGAGTAGTTTGCAGTTTTGGGTAGTAATTATTTTGAGATCTAATCTCAGATGTCACAAGAAGGTATCTTTATAATACACCAAACAATTATTTCTATCAGAACAGTTCAAGAGTCGGGTTCAAAAAAATGCACTTAAATAGTCACCACAAACCTCTGTCCCCACCTCTCTCCCCAAAATACAACCCCCCAGAGAAGTGCTGATGCATTGAGCAGCTTAATAATGGTGCGGAACAGGGGAGTCTGGAAAGAACACAGTTTTCCTCGTGGATATCCACCTATAAGGAGTGAAAGGTGGGATGAAAAAGGTTCTGGGAACGATATATTCTCCACTTTACTGGGACATGGCCCACATGTTCCTTTATTTCCATAAACCCAGTAGGAAAAGCCACTGGAACACAGGTTTCTTCGAGCACAGCCAAACACCAGCCTTCGAAGGGCAAGGAAACTATCTGGCCTTAGTTCAGTCATGACAGTTTTAAAAAAATGCATGAAATTAATTCTTCACTCGGCTAAACCTTGTCTCATAGTAAAGACAGCCTGCAATGCAAAAGCGGCTTTCACTGTGACTCCTCTCGAATAACACTCTGACCAAGCAGCCCAAAATAGAAGAAGACTGAGCTTCGAAGCCTCGATGCCCAGGCAGGGGCCGCTCCGCACCCTGGAAAGGCTCGCTCAGGACCAGAGCCTGTGCGGATCCAGCAGCATCTGATCCACACCCGACCAGATCCAGTGGGCTCTGCAGATGCTTGGGAGAGACAAGCCTCCGGCCGCTGCTAAAACCAACCGCATCCTTACTTTTTAATGTATTTTTTTCAGCGTCCCTTTCAAACATTTTACGTCATTCCCCTTCCCAGAGTAACACCTACAGCATGCACCCGAATTAATTCCTTATCTGGTGGAGCCAGTATGGAAGTGGAAAACCTGTTCGGTAAAGGACGAACAGACCTACAGCTCTAAATACCTTTCCCACACTGGGGTGCGGGTGGGCACCATCACCTAAAAACACGTGGGGAGGGAAGGGAGGGGGTAGGAGGGGGCGGCAGACGGACATCACTGCGTCACGAAAAGAAAGAGAAGAAAAATTAGAAATAAGACCGAGACGCAGACGATTCATCCGCGCTGCCGGGGCTTCCCCGAGACTCGGCGACCTTTTGGCTTCCGCCTCCTTCGGGGGGCCGCTCTCACCTTGTCCAGCTCATCGTGCAGCTCGGCCAGGCTGGGCCGGAGCAGCTTCTCGCCCAGGTCGGCGGCCGTGTGCCGGTAGTGGTCGATGCGGGGCACGGCGTCCATGGTGTTGTGCCCGAAGGTGCGCAGGTAGTAGGTGTTGGTGTGGGTGTCATAGTAGTAGTGGTGGTGCCCGACCGAGTGCAGGCTGCCCTCGCTCATCACCGTGTCGCCGCCGTTCTGGACTCCGCTCACGTTGCCGCTCTCCGAGCCGCCTCCCCCGGGCTCGCCGGGGCTCTCGCCGCCGGCCGACGGGTCCACGAAGTTCACCCGAAACCTGCCCTTGGCTTCCTCGCCGCCCTTCCCCGCCGCGCCGACATCCCCGCTCGCCTTGCGGGGCCCCTCGGCCACCAAGTCCACCTGGAAGCGGCTCTGGCTCGGCGTGGGACCCAGCGCCGTGCCCGGCGCATCCTGGGAGCCCACGTCGCCCTCAGCCTCCGCCGGCAGCTGCCTGCCCTCCATGCCCGTCCCCTCCCCGTTNNNCGAGAACGGCGCGCCGGCCGGGGTTGGGCCGCGCGGGGTCCGTTACGCAGCCCCGGAGCCCGCTCGGATAACCCCGGAATCCCTCGGGCATCCCCTGTCCCTCACGCACCCCCAGAACCCTTCACACCGTCCCAGAGAACTCCGCCATCGCCCCTCGGCACACTCT
>WEKX01016881.1:0-16132 GCA_013390025.1 Pitta sordida | reverse complement strand
CTGCCTCTTCCTCCTGATCTGATGGTCTATAACATACTCTGAGCAGAATTTCAGTTTTATTTGGTATCCCTCTTACCTTGACCCATAGACTCTCTACTTGATCATCCTTTGTTTCAAGTTCTATGGTATCAAGGGTTGCTTTAATATATAGGGCCACTCCCCCACCTCTTCATCCTCTCCTATTTCTTCTGAAGAATGTGTAGCCTGCCAGTGTAGCATTCCAATTGTGTGTGTCATCCCACCATGTTTCCATGGTGGCTGCTGTATTGTATTGCTCCTGTTGCACCAAAACCTCCAGTTCTTCCTGTTTATTACCCAGGCTGCGTGCATTAGTATACATGCACTTCAGCTGGGTTGCTGAATATGTTTTTGACTCATTTTTGCTAGTTTCAGTGTCCCCCCGAGTGACTGCTGGATCACTTTCCTCCTTCAAACCTAGTTTAAAGCCCTGTCAATGAGCCCTGCCAGCCCGCGGGCCAAAACCCTTTTGCCCTTATTTGATAGGTTCTGTTGTTGTACATGCTTAGAGGAGCCTTCTCTTGCCTTCTTTTTGGGTCATTGAAATCTCTGCTTTTGAGAGGCTTTTGTACTTTGTTTTTATGTTGAGGGTATTTTTGACAGGGAGTCAATGCTCAGATTGCAGTTTGAGTTACTATGGAGAAACTTTCCCACAGAGAGGCTTATGCTCTATTTTCTGAAGATGGTTAAGCACTGAATCTGCCCAACTTCCTCTTAACTTGCAGGTCTGTAGTTCATTTCATACCAGTTTTCTTTAGACTGAAAATTCTTTTGGCTCAGACATACTTTTTAGCCTTTGTAATCTGTAGTGTCCTAAGGGAAAAAGGAAGAGATGAGGATCAGGACAAAAGAGAAATCCTGAAAGCCTGTTTATGACAAGGGAAATGAATGTAGGTGTAGTCTGATTGTTGGATTTTGTTGAAAGCGAATTATTGCACAGCTGTCTTGGAAGTGAGTTTATTGGAGATTTATGGTATATATTGATGTATGTCTGTTAGTTCTTCCACTTGTGGATAAGGTTTCCTTATGAAGGTGCTAGATTGTGGTCGTTTTGGCTTTGTGTTGTGGAGCTGGTAAGAGTTGTTTAAAGAAATTTGTTTCCATGGGGAAAACTTCCTGAGTCTGGGCTGAATGGCAACAACACGTGTACTTTGGTTCATATGTAGTTGTGGATTTTTTTTCTGATGCTTTCTGTAGTTTTTCTTTGTGTCTGCTATATTGAATACTGTTTGAATAGGTAGCTACACTAAGATGTAGTTCAAAGAGGCAGAAAACCATATGAAGCTGAGAACTTGATCCAGAAATAGATTGTGAAAGGTTCTGAAAGCATTTTATTTTCCCCTGCTCTGTTAGCGTCTTTGCTGAATGAATACTTACTCTTAAGCCCACTGTTCTCTGACTGGTTAGGTTGTGTGATTTTTATTTTTTTTCACCTTCTCCAGCAATAAGAAGGCAATACTGCAGACTTTGAAAGGCCCAAAGGTTTGATAGCATTGTGCTGCAATGCAGGCTTTCCTCCTGATCCTGTGCAGTCGCTGTGATATGAAGGGTAGGAACCTTTTTCTCCTGATCCTTTTATTTCTTTTGAATCACCTGTTAAATACCTGAGAGAAAGCAGATTGTTGGGAAAAAAAGTTTTCCACATAATAAGAAAAGTTGGAGAAGAGATTCATATAGGGAACAGTTTTCTAGGTTATGCCTGGAGGATTATTCAAATTCAGTAAAGACTTCAGAACATAGCACTCAGCCTCAACATTATTTCAAATTCCTAGCTAAATTAAAGACAGATCAATTTCTCATCAATTATCTATAAATATAAAGGCATTTGAAGGACCTTTTCCCCTGGCTGTTGTCAGAGTCTAAAGATACAGTACATACCGTACAGGTCCCATTTTTTTCAAGGCTTTATATGGGATGAGGATGGAGTAGGCTTCTATAGAACGTCTTAAGGTTTCAAAAATTGGAACAATAACAATATTATCAGAAAACCCATAAGGAAACAGGGACGTAAGAAATGCAGGTCACCCTGCAGCTAATCTTCAAAGGTTGGGATTAGAACTAAGGTGGTTTTTTATATCTCCTCTTTTTTGTGTCTGTGTAAATATAGACATATTTTTATTCTGGCGTTTCAATACTGAAATCCTTAGGTTAAATACGAAGTTCTTAAGCTGCAAGGAATTGTTTCCTGAACAGGAGACAGAGTAATCATAAGGGGTGCAGGGTTTTGATTCCTCTTCTTCTCTTTTGTTGCTCTGTCTCACTGAGTTTTGCAAGAAAAAGTTTGTGAACTTTTCCAGAAGATAAAGGCTGAAGCCTCTAGTGTGTAATCACAAGAGGGCTAATGGACTGTCACTTGGTCAAAGTGACAGTTATTGTGTATAAGATATTAGTGATAGACAGGAAAAATTTTATTACTTAGACTTACCCAAATTGTGAACATTTTCAATTGTGTGACCTTTTCTGGTTTAAGTAGTGTAACTCATAAAAGCAGAGGGCGCCATGATTACAGAAGATAAACATTTTTCACAGGTTCACAGGTTACTCTGAGTTGGAAGGGACCCTCAGGATCATCTAGTCCAACTCCCCACCAACTAGACCATGTCACTGAGCTCCTCATCGAGTCTTCTCGTAAATACCTCCAGGGATGGCGACTCCACCACCTCCCTGGGCAGACCATGCCACTGAGTGATCACTCGCTCTGTGAAAAAACTCTTCTTAACATTCAGCCTAAACCTCCCCTGGTGTAGCTTAATGACATGTCCTCTTGTTCTGGTGCTGGCAGCCTGAGAGAAGAGATCCACATCCACCTGGCTGCAACCTCCCCTCAGGTAGCTGTAAACAGCAATGAGGTCACCTCTGAGCCTCCTCTTCTCCAGGTTGAAAACAACCCCAGTTCCCATAGTCGCTCCCCATAGGGCTTGTCCTCCACTCCTTTCAGAATCACAGAATCAGTAAGGTTGGAAAAGACCATAGAGATCATCAAGTCCAACCTATCANCTCATGTTAAGTTTTCTATCCACCAGCACTCCCAGGTCCCTTTCCACCTGATCCTCCTGCAGCCACTCCAACCCCAGCCTATAGTTCTGCATGGGGTTATTGTAACCGAAGTGTAGGACCTGACACTTAGACTGGTTGAACCCCATGCCATTGATTTCAGCCCATCTATCCAGTCTGTCAAGGTCCCTCTGCAGAGCCCTCCTACCTTCCTCCAGACCGACATTTATCCTCAGCTTAGTGTCATCCGCAAACTTGCTAATAATAGACTCCATCCCTTCATCCAGATCATCAATAAAGATATTGAACAGGACAGGTCCCAACACTGAACCCTGAGGCACCCCACTAGTGACTGGCCTCCAACTGGACACAGCACCATTAACCACCACTCTCTGAGCTCTGTTATCCAACCAACTCCTGATCCTTTTCGCCCTTCATCATCCTTGTCGCCCTTCTCTGGACCCTCTCAAGCAGTTCAACATCCTTCTTAAACTGTTCAACTGTATTGCAGAATTTATCCCATGAATTTGGTCTGAGGTCTGATATTTCCTGCTGGGTTTCAAAACTGAAATTGACTCTTAGTGAGGGATCATTTTGAAAAATGGAATTCACATCCAAGTACTAAAGCCAACCATACCTCTGGTATTTTTTCTGCAAAGTCAGATTGTATTGTTTTGTGTAGAAGTCTTTGAAATACCAACATTGCAATTAATGTTTATAAAGAAAGCAGCAATTCCAATATACATAGCTGAAAAAACGTTTTCTGCAGTTGTCCCAGCAAACTGCAACCTCTTTTGAATGCTTGATCCTCAGAAAATATGTGTGAAAACAGAATTACTCATTCATATCCAACAGGGACTAAAATACTGAAGATGCATGATGCCATGAAGCTTAACTAACTCACTGTGTTTGTCCCATTTAATAACTTCTGATAAAGTGTGTGTAGTTTTTGTTCTGTCACTGGAAATGCAGCTTATTTGCTTATAAAGCAATGACTGTATAATAACTGCAGATAGACTCTGGTGGCTGGTGGTACTCCTGTCTCCTCCCCTCTAGTCTTTGCTGCAGGTGTATGTGTTACAGCAGCGAAGTTCTCTCTTCTACATAATGAAAATTTGTGTTTTCTTTCCAAAATTCTGGACATGATGCTGGGTTGTTTCTTTATAATGAACATTTAAATAAATATACTGTGTTAATTGACACGAGTCTTAGGTTAAACCTTAATATAAAAGCTTGGGAAATGTAGATAAGCACAATTTTCATGTACATTATTAATGCTTCTTAAATGTTGTCTTAATAGTTCATCACAATTAGAGACTATTCTGATGGGAAAAGCTTACAAGACTTCATAACTGATTTAGAATTATGTGCACGTATTTGTACAGTGTTCATTGAATCAGAAGAAAAGGAGTTGTGTGCCATTTTAGATTAAAATGCTGGGGTTTAATACTGGTTTATGTTCATTATGCAAATGACCTTGTATATACCTTATTTTACTTTTCTGCAATACCAAGAAAATAACATTTTTAGGTAGCATTTTAATTTAGTTGTTCCATTCTGTACTTACAAAAGGGTTAGCTGTGGGAATGTGTTTTGTAGAGGTTTTTTTTAATGACTTGGCATTGTGTAGTTGAATAAATAATTTGCATTTGAAATGTGAAAAAATCAACACCACTTAGACAAAAAGGCTGACCAGCTTGTTAGAGTGAAGGAGCCTAAGCTAATTCAGAAGAACATGTTGGCATGCATATAAGGAAAGCCAATATCCACAACTTGACAACAAAAAGGATTTTTTTGCATAAGTGGTTGGCCATGTTTAAACTTGTTCCACGGTGGGTCAGCAGTTTTGGAGAGCAGTGAGATTTTTGAGGTTTAGAAGGCAAATATTACCAAGACTTTTTTTTTTTCAGAAAAAAGTTTAAATGTGAAAGAATAGTACATCTTTCCTGTTTACCTTACCTAAGTAGACTTCACCTTACAGCTCCTCAACCATGTGGTTGATAAAGGAACGAGACCTGTCCAAGGCCATCCATGTAACCAGCGTGTTAGGCTTGATGACATCATCTCTANTCTGAGCCTCCTCTTCTCCAGGCTGAAATGCTTAGAGGTCTCGCAGATTGAGCTGAGTAGAGGTATCAACACGACAGTAGATCCTCACTGCCCACAAATGAACAACTTTGTTGTGGCATCTGCTGTATTTTGACAGCATACATTTTCAATTATGGCAGATGTATAATAGAGACAACCAAAACTCTCTGGTTTTCCCATACAGCCTGGCATACAGATCAGGAACTCCTGTGTTGAACCTCAGTGCCAAATGGGAGTTGTGTAGTTGTCAGCTGTTTCCAGACGTAGGTCTGCACTTAGTGTGCCATTAGTAATTACTAGTAACTTATTATTGTCTCATTAACTAGTTATTTCTTTTTCCTATTTTAGGTTTTGTCGTCTTTGGTGATGTGGTTTTCTTAAGACCTCATGAGTCTGATCTCCTTTCTAAGGCAAATTTGGAAGACCTGATATTTTGACTGCAATTTTTTGTAGCAAAGCACGGCTTGACTGACTACAGCCTAATGACAGAGCAGTTTGCTTTGCAGTGGGGTTTGGCATAGACCAGGAAGGACTGATGTGGCCTTGTTGAGGGAAAGGTGATGGAGGAGCAGGGAATATTTTGGACTACTCATCAGCTGAATGTGTTTGTATGAACAATGGATGTCTTCCATGCCTTGTATGTGCTGCTGTGTGGATCGTGCTGTCTTCACTAGCAGTAGACTTCACTGGAGTAGGAAATGGATATTAACAGTAATGTCACTTACCACAAAAATGCCAAGAGTTTTCATTGGGGAAAAACCCCTTGTGCTTCAAGGCTTAAAAATGGCTATGACACAGATTAGGGTAGTGGGGGAGTTTTTTATACATGTGGACACTGATGGGTCTTAATTTGTTTCTGAAGCATACAATTATGGCTGTTGACTGAAGGTATTTGATTAGATAAACCATAAGTGTCTAGTATAGCAGGATCTAAAGAATCCTGAAGGATTTAATATGCCAGTTGCTCTTTTTTAATGGGAATATTACCCTTTGCCCCCTTGCTTATCACGTATGAAATGGATTACATTTTCAATTATACTAAATAATTATTTCAGGAGTTGACTCTAGATGCAAATTAAACTTTTGATTAATTCTTCATTGATTTCATATGATGTATGAATTTCAGTCAAAGTATATGAAAGTAATATTTAAAAATGCCATTTCTGTAATGCAGTAATGACAACACAGGCTATTTTGCTGCTCTCCTGGTGATTGAAGAAGCATGGTTTTCATCCCTTGGTATGCAATAAACCTGCTGAGATGCATTCTGCCTGGAGAGCATTATAGCTTAAATACAGAATAACTGTGGAACTGTAATTAAATACAAATTGCAGTGCTAGAGCACACTCAAGAAATTATCACTTGATAGAGGTTTCATGGTTCTGAGGAGGCTCTTTTAGATCTAGGTAAATTTGAATGCTCTTGCTTTAATTCTACACTTCTGTTATAAATATTTACTCTGTTTGGATCTTCCTGGTTTTTATTTGTACTATAGACTTGTTTGCTTTTCCAAACAATTTATCTTTTTTTTTTTTTTTTTAAATTTCCTTTACCCCAGACTCAGAGAAGTACTTGGCTGTGTGTTTTAGTATTTTCTTAAATCAAGCTTTCATCATCAGGCCATGGCTTTGTTTTATTAAACTGTAACTGCTGGACAGTTCTTGGGGGCTCCCTGAGTTCACATTCACTAGTAAAGTGCTCCAGGTTATAATGGCAGCCTTTGCTACACACTGACGATGTTTGATATTAACAGTATTTAAAAAAATTACACTGAAGAATACCCATGGAAGATAAAGAACTTGTCTCAGCATGAGATATTTGTTTAAAAATTGCTAATTATAATCTTAAGAGTGAAATTAAAGAGTGAGCTATACACTGAAAATACAGGACTTAAAAGCAAATACAATTTTTCACTTTATTTTCATTTAACTTTTCACTTTCTGATTTGTAAACAGTCTGTTTGCTTAAATTGAAATAAGAGCATTTAGTGCAAAATGAACTTCAAATTTCAAAGCACTTACAAAAAAGAATCTGAATAATCAGGCCTTTGATGGTACATTAATATTTTATATTGAACTATTTATTAATTGCCAAAGAGATTTTTTTCCATTTCCTTTGCTTCTGGAAAATTAAAATATTTGCATGAGCTTTGACAAACTGTGGTAAAGATCTTGTCCTCTGAAAAATTCTGGTAAAACGAGACCAATCTGAATAGGATGTTGTGGGGGTCTGTAGCTGTTGGGTAGTAATGTAACTAAAGGAGAGTGGACTTGCTAATCAGAAAGGCCAAAGTTTGTATCTGTTGGAATTCTCTGGAAAAAATGATGCATCTTTCATAGCTCTTTTTTTTTTTTTTTTGAATATTACTCCAATTTAAAGAATTCACATCAGGCTTGTAGATCAAAGACATGTATAGAAGCACATCACTATATGACTATGTACTAGGAGAAAGATAGCACAAGAAATTTCTATTTAAAAGGGAATTTTAGTAAAAAGATATGTGTACATCTGATGATTTTGGAGGACAAGCAGAGAAAATTGCATGTCTCTAGCCTCAACTTAAGTACATTCAGTGGCTGAAATACTAATTAGGAAAACAGACTGGGTGATCAGAATGTTTTAATTTCAAATGTTGAATCTTCTGCTTTCTCCTTTACTATGTTGTGCCCAAGATTTATCCACTTAGTGATGAAGAAGATTCCAGCATGGGTAGTAGAATGGTAAGTTTGGTACTGTATCTTGCAGTGTTGCCTAGCAGAAGTTTTATTTCATTATTTGTCATCACCGTGCAGATGACATTGTGTATATGTGTGTTTCTTTCTTTTTTTCCTTGATTGTTCTTCTTTGGTCTTCTTCAATGCATTTCTAGAAAGTCTTGTTTTAATATATTATAATAATTCTCATTAATGCATCCAGTTACTGTTAGAAGATTCCAGGCTTAGATATTTATATTTTCTTTTAGGGGATATATTTTAGTTACAAACATTTGTACCTATTTTTCCTGTAGTTCTCTGTAGCTAGTAGACATGTCATACAATGTCTTTTAGCTTTTTCATATTTCACCAACTGCAAGACACTTGTGGTTTTGTGCTTAGAGCCATTCCAACTATCAACTTTTTTGACAGCAATTATTCTAAATCCACTTCAAACGAGGATGAAGTTGCTTGCAGCTTTGTCCAATTCAATATGCAGAAATTCTTAAATTTCTGCTGGGCTGAGAAAAGGATGAACTGTATGGTGGCATATGCTTGATCTTTCTATTTTCATTTTAGTTACTAAGTGTTATTTTTTTTCCTTGACATTTCCTTAAAATGTTTTCCAGTCCTGTTTTCCTGTGAGGTTGGTGATGTACTGTTCTTGGTAGCTTTCTCTCTTTAGCTTTTTGTTGAGTTGCTGGATGAATAACTGCTGAACTGAGAACATTGCAGATACAGATTTCAGAAAATAAAATAAGAAAATAAAATGCAGCCTCTTTCCTTTTGATAATATCACAATGAATTCCATTGGGTGTATAATATGAAGTATATTATTTGATTAGGCTTTTTCTCTGTTCCTCCCCCTTAAAAAAAAAAGTCTGTGGTGAAGTCGCCAACCCTGGAGGTGTTTAAGAAAAGACTGGATGATGAACTCAGTGACATGGTCTAGATAATGGGATGATGGGACAGGGAATTAGGTTATGTCCACGGCTCTGGGGTTGTGAGTTCTATCCCTGTATGGGCATTAGCTTGGGAGTTGTACTTGATGATCCTCGTGGGTCCCTTCCAAGTCATAATATTCTGTGATTCTGTAAAGTGGAGTAGTAGTCAGGGGAACACAGACCAATTTTAAATATTGTATGTTTTCCTTTAGACTGCAACAGTTTGTCATATATATATATATATATATATATATATATATCTTGAAGATCATCAGGTGCAAACCTACAACTCAAATATGGTCTGGTATTTGAGTGGAAAAAATAGTGTACCTTCCACTGGAGTGACTGTTTACAGTGCAAGCAGACCTTAATTTAGTACTGCTTTGGCTGGTCAGCTTTCTGCGGGCAAAATGACTGTGTTGTTAGCAGTAGAAAAGAATGTATGTTGAAGAACTGAAGGAAGAAAGCTAATAATTTCCTGCACCCAACCTCACACAAAAACCCCTTCCTTCCCCCAAGCCAACTATGATAAAATACCATAAATTTTCTCCATATGTTCTAGATGTGCTTAAACGGACACTATGGAAGATTTGAAGCTGTAACAAGATACTTTTCGTCCTGAAGAGTGGGACCGAATTTCACCTTGTTCTTTTCTGAATGTTTTCTTTTGTCTAGACATTCGGGTTGTTTTACTCTTTTTTTCTTCACAGGATATCTGCTAGTAAAGGGTAACTTTTCAGTTGCTGACTTGTTGGATGTACATTTCAGCATTTAGTTTTTTGGCTCAATGACCCATAGCTCCTTTTGTTGATGTTTTGGGAAGAGAATAGATTAGTGTTAGTGGCATGTCATATATGAGAAAAGCTTCATCACTTAGTGTTCAAGCCTAAAGACAAAGATACAGAACAGAGACGGTGGAACATTAACTTGCAGTATTTATTTTGATATTGATGTGTGCAGGTTAAAGTTGTTTTCTCTATGTAACATTAGCCAAAACTTTATAACATGATTTGCAGAATTGGGTAAAATGTATCATACTGTTATATGGTGATAGAAATACCTTTTAAGAAAGTTCGCTTTTATGACAAGAGGCCTGGTTGTAAAAATGCTAAACTAAATTAGTAAGTTCTTGGTGCAGGTCCTTCGGGAAGTGCTGTTACACTTGCGGAACAGCCACTTCAGTTTGCCTCTGTTTGTAAGATGAAATTCTTCTGGCTTGTTTAGCATCTATCATTTAAAAAGAATCTATTGGGTTCCTACTACAGTCAGGTCTCCTATATTACGGACTGCGGTCTTAATCGGCTGCCGCAAAGCCCTACTTCCGCGTTGAATGGCAGCTCATTAATATGCAAATTTGCCCCACACGCTCACGCGGGCCCCGGCGCTGTTTCGGCACTGTGTTGCTGTGTATCAGTGTCTGTGTCGGTCCTTCCCGGCGCCTGCATCCATTCCACACTGGGAAAAGCCCCTTTTAGGCTCGGCCACAGACACGGGTGTGGGGAGCTGCCTGCGCCGCTGTCCTGGTGTCTCTTGGGGTGGGTAGACCTGGTCTCTCCATACTCGGGGTAAACGAGTATGTCTTGGAGAGTCACTCAAGAAGATCTCAGACACCTGAGAGTGTGTAAATCTTTCATAACTGCATTGCAGCAGCTCAGGGAGAGCAGCCCGGGCGCCACTGCCTCACCAGAGGGGGAGTGGGGGAGGAGCAGCCCTGCCGCCGCTGTACCATGGGGTGAGTGGGGGAGGAGTGGCCGGGGAAAGCGGCGGTGCCACTGCCACTGTCCTGGGGCCAGAAAAAGTGACTGTGCGGGTTGATTTGCACATTCATGACTGCCTAATTGAATATTCGTGTGTGCCAGTTTGCACATGCGCAGTTGCGAAAAGGGGCCTCCTTAATCGCTAAAAAACCATGCTGCTAAGATGTGAAGCTGCAATATGGGGGGCACAAAGTGGAAGAAGGCTGACTGTAACACATCTCTTTGAAAAAGTCACATCCAGATCTGGAAGAGTGGGTCTCGGTGTTGTAGTTGCCACAACAAATTCTTATCATAATACTGCAAGAGTGAAGAATGCCTGTTGTCCTTCCTTTTTGAAGCAGTAAGATACGTTGTGTTTTAGAGCTAAGAAAAATGTGCTAGTGAAGTCAAAACTGATCTTTCCTTGCCTTAAGTCTGTTTTAGAAACTGGTGAAGCCAGTCAGACATTGGCACAAGTGCCCAAGACCAAGGGTTTGAAAGTGGCTTGTAGCTCGAATTTCTGCCCATTTACTATATTCAGTAAAATAGGAAAGAAAAAAAAGTTTTTCATTACTAAAATTTGAAAGTTAGATTTTGAAGCAGATTGAAATGTTTTTAATAATTGTGAGCTAGGTCTCTGTCTAGTTTCAAACTCCAAGCTACTGTGCTACAGAATGGTTTGAAGTAATAGTAAATAGTTAAACTACTCTAGAAATTACTCCATTCAGTTTTACATGCTGAAGAATTTTGGATATGCAGAGGAGCTCCTGGATGTCAATGAGAATGTCAGCAAAGTTGTTTCACACTTCAGGTCTGTCCTACAAGGAAAGGCCATTGCAGTCTGCAGTGTTCCTCCTCGGGATATGCTAATGCACTGTGAAAGTGCACATCATGCCTGGATGGGCCCTGCTGATAAAATACCGCCTGGAGATCTTGCGAAGTGCTAATGTGTCAAAGCCCCCGCAAGCAGAGGGTGAATAATACTGCTTTCTAAAGGTCACGTCTGTTGAGGTTAGCTAGTGCGTCCTGTCCTTCCGGCACGGGGCTGCAGTCCACTCTGAAAAGTTCTGTTGTTCTTTGTAGTCTCAAAATCCACAGTTTGGTGGGTAGAATCAATAGGGCTGGTAAAAGTGTCTTAATTTAGACAGCAGGAAAGAAAAACAAACATTAAAATCTTTAAAACCTTAAAACTGCTTCTTTGACTTGGGATGGCTGGCCAATCCTGCTGCAGTGTTCACCAAAATGTGTCACCTGTTCTGGGAACTGCATTATTCTTATTTCCAGTCTTTGGTTCTTTACCTTCTATTGACAAGAACACTTCCACTTCTTGGAATAATTCCTGGTAGTTACATACGATCATTTGCCAGACAAAGCTACTAGTTATTTTCTCTAGTGGTTGGACATTTAAAAAAACCCCAACTATCTTACTTTTTTTTTTACAGAAATGTTTGACTTTCTCCTCCTGTTTAATGCATTGTGCCTTTTTTCCTCTTGGGCTTTTAATATTTGATATAATTCATAAAGTATTTTGAGCATGGTGTATGATTTGTGTATGTAACATTAAATAATAAAATAGGTGCACCTAAAGTATAATTTCAAGTAGCTTACGTATCTTTATGCTCTTGCAGTTTTATTTGGGACTTTATAATGCTTAAAATCTTTGGATAAAACAGGTGTTTCTAAAACCTGCACATGTCAATATAGCTAAAAAGAAAAATCTTCAAATGTCTTTTAGTGGTAACACTATATATCAGACTTGTCAACTATTTTTGGTGTCTTGTGGGACATTTGCATTCATAGATAACCTCGTCCTGGACTTAATTTTTTATTAAAACATGTGTCTGTCATGCAGGCTGTTTAATTTAAGGCTGAAGTCTCTGAGTTGTAGATGCTTTGGCCATGCATTTTTTTCTGCTGTGAGGAAGAGACTTTTCCTATTTCATGAGGAAAATGTTTATGTCATCTCTAGAGTTATGGGACTGCAGTCGGAAGTGAAGCTCTGCAAAGAACAAATACTCTTCTTCTTTTTGTTTCTTCACAAATAACTGCTCCTTCACCCCACTTTGTTAGTTTAGTAGTTCTGGTTCACCAGAGTGGTCTGTTCTTTAAATGTTTGCTTAAAAAGGAAAAGATTTTGAGTCTGCTTTTGTAAGTGTATTTAAGTAATGTTCGTTCTCCTGTTCCACCAGTGTTTTCATTGCTAGACATTTAAAGGTTAGGTGAGAGTTCATCTTTCACACAGATTCACACAGATTCACAGAATATTATGAGTTGGAAGGGACTCACAAGGATCATCTAGTCCAACTCACCATCTAACACAAGCATATACTTTATGGATTGTTTCTATACACCACAATTGTTGCTTATTTAAGTTAGGCAAGCCATTGTGCAGGGTCACAGTGGATGGTGTGTGTTCACAAGCCTCAACTTTTCTGAAGGGTTGAGAGTATGAAGGCAAAGGAAAGGCTTGATTCTTGTCAGCTTATTGGCATGCCTGAGAATACAACTTGAAAATCAAATGGAACTGAAACGCCTTTTTCACCTAGAACTTGATGTTGATGGAGTCCAGTTGTCATTGAGTACACTGAGACATAAAGACAGATAATTTGTGTCGCTTATCGCTTGGTAGACTGAGAATGCTGTATTACAGGTGACTATGTTTGATCATAGCTTTTAATCACATGAAAATTTGTTAGACATGACATTTTCAAGTGTTTACGAATTTAGAACAGCAGCAAAATAAAACCTGACATTGGTTTGTAGTAAAAGTAAATAAGATATCTTGCTAGCAGTACCCAGTGTGGCTAGGTATAATATGTAACATTTTTTTCTGAAGTTCTTGTTAAATGCTTCATTGGAAAATGCAGTAAACTATGCCACTTGACATCATGAGTGTTTGAAGAATTCTGTCTAACAGGAGAATAAATCTGATTTGTAAACCAAAAAATTACAAAAGTAGTACAGACTTGATGAGAAGCAGGACAAAGGTGCTGAAAATTGTTTGAATGTTCAGAATTAAATTACAAATAAAATCTAAATTAGCATAGATATATATGAGGTGAAATTATTATGATGGATGTACACTTGACTAGCAAGATAGCAAGTCCAAAACAGGAGTATTTGGGTATACTTGAAGTAAGACACTTCTACATAACCTAGACCATTTGGTCAGCTTAGACGTAGTCCAGGAAAACTTTACTTTCACAGTAGTTGAATGATCTAATTTCTTAATTGCTCTCCTGTATAATCAAGGTAAGCTATTTGATTCTTTGCCTGTGTTGTTTGTTTTTTTAATCTCCTTTCAGTACCTTCCCCTTTTCATTCCAGTGTTTTGGTAATTCAATAAAGATTATACGTACACCTTGTAAATTACCTTCCCTCTTCTCTCAGCATTATGATTGGGAGTTATTAGGGAAATGCAGTATGTCTATCTTGGCTTTTGTTAAACAAAGGCCAACATCAGTAGTATTAACTTTTCCAGACATTCTCCTAAGTTGGCCACAGAAAACAATTTCCCAACTAATTTCCTTCTAGTAATGCGGGCTGGGTGACTGGGTCGGCTGGAGGTGAAATAATAATGTTCCATGTTACATTCAGGTTTATAGTCATGCACAAGTAATAAATGGCTTTTTAGTGAATGGGTAAGCTGTTGCCAGTTACAACTGATACCTTCTTAATCATCAGCTTACATCTTTTGAAGAAAGCACCATGCTAATTGATAGCCAGCCACCTTTTGGTTATAATCATTAATAATATAAAACTAATCTAGTCTACGGTGCGTATAGACAGTGATGATCTGTGTTCATCAGTTATAAATGAAACCCTTAAGTTTGGTAAATCTGACAATGATCAGCAGAAATAATTTCTAAAAGGAACGCATTTTTGAGTAGTAGTTTTTTTCTAAATGTTATTGTTGGGAATTGACTGCTGTTAAAAATATTCAGCATTTTTACCTTCTCTTTACTAGGTTTGTGCTGCTTTTTTGTTTTTCTCTCTTAGCTAAAGGGTAAACTTCTCCAGTAGCTTTTTGAGTAGAGAGGAGGGATGAGATTGGGGTGGTGGTGGTGGAAAGAAAAATAAAATTAAAGCATAATTTTGAGGAAGTATTTTATTTCTAGACTGAACTTTGTTTTGTCTCCAACATTAAGTTGCTGCACCTACATTCCCCATCCTTTTGCTTCCTGGAGGCCTTTGCTTGAGGCCAGGATGACCTTCCTGGCCACCCTTCACCACTGACTTATGAGCTACCACTCACACCCAGAGGTTTACATGTGTTATGTCTGTGGAAGGTTGTAGTTGTCCCCTCACATTTTTTTTCCAGCTTGTTTACTTTCTTAGGTACGGGGAAAAATCTGGTACACATGTAGACAGTAGCAGATGATAGATTTATGGAGTGTCTAACTCAGAAGTATCAGGAGGAGTGTGATGAGGCCAGAAAAGACGAAAGGAAATTTCCTGGGTTATGGAGGCATGCATTCTGTTTATTGAAAGGAGTGTGCATCTCAGTAGAGTCAAGGACTCGATTTTTTTAATCAAAGAAAGAATAAAACTCCAACTTTTGAATTCATGAAGGAGCTTACTAGAAGCAAAATGATTGCAAAATGAAAACAAGGCTTCTCTGCTTTGATAGTAGTTTGTACTTCACTGTCTAGCAATTAATGCTCTTACAAGAGAAGCATGATCATAGCTTTTGAAGGGCCCAGTGAACATGTTTATTACTGATCTAAACTTATAGAAAAGGAGGTATTTTGAAAGAATATAGTAGAAAGAAAGAAAGTAGTTGACTGTTGCAGTTATCTCAGTCTGATGTCATATAAAAAATTCAGTTTGAAAAGAAGTAAATTTGAAAGAAAACCTTAATATTTAACCCACAACATAAACAAACCTTTCTGTCTGGGTCTTTATGAGCTTCAATCCTGTTTCTCACGCATGATATGCTCCTTCTGATTTCCTTCACTCCTTCCCTTTTGCGGTGTTTGTGATGGGCATGACTGCAAAATACAGCTAGAGAGGGTCAAAAAACCAAGTCATGACATAG
The DNA here is from genome assembly GCA_013390025.1 of Pitta sordida. NCBI lineage: Eukaryota > Metazoa > Chordata > Aves > Passeriformes > Pittidae > Pitta > Pitta sordida. The sequence continues at coordinate 621 of WEKX01016881.1, read as the reverse complement.
TAACACAAAGAGCAAAAGAGCAGCAGAGCTTGAGCCTCTGTATTTTAGTGGGGATTTTTGTCAGGTACAGTTCCCTTGTGTCTCCCACACAAAGTTTCCATGCCTTCCCTTCTGTGCCTGTGATGGAGAAGTGAGTTGATACGCATCTGCCCATTGTTTCAAGGTACACCTTATGAATAAGGAAGAACAAGGAGAAAAATATTCCCCTTTTAGTCAACTTTTGATGCTGTTTTGGTGCTGCTTGACTTGAGGATCTCTTTAGTGATGATACACTAATGTACGTGTTAAAGAGGAATATCCTCATATCTCCTTTGAATGGAAGGGTTGTTGTACTCAATGTGTTTGCTGTAGGTCCAAGCTCTCTGGAATAATGACCTTTCTTCTGTGGTTTGTAAAATGCTGCATTTACTCGAGGTGTCCTGCAAATTGCCATAAAAAATAATACTGGGAGGATAATGTAGCAGCACTTACCTCTTTTTCAATATCCAGTGTAATAAAAGGATACAATTATGTTTGAAGAAGGCACTGAGAAAATGTAGTCTAAATGCTGTTTCTTTTAAGGGATTAGAACCCATTTGACAGATCTTTAAAGTAAAATATCTTTCATTTTGTAAAGATGGG
>WEKX01016871.1:2325-12567 GCA_013390025.1 Pitta sordida | reverse complement strand
TGCTTTCTCCTCATCTTTGGTTACTATATTACCCTCTGCATCCAATAGGGAGTGGAGGTTGTTACTGCCTCTCTTTTTACTGTTAATGTACTTATAGAAACTTTTCTTATTGTCCTTGACAGAAACAGGTTGAGCTCGATCTGAGCTTTTGCCTCTCTTGTTTTCACACAAACTATCCGGTAGTAAATGTTCCTGTGTATCAGCATTCAGTTCTGTGTGGAATGACTTTAAAATCTTGATCTTAAATTGGTTTTGAGAGAGAGGAGAACTCTCTATTCTTATCTGTCAATTTGCACTTAGAAGTAAAGATAAACTCATTTCTTCTCAAACATCCCCTCTAGCAATGAAAGCTCAGCAGTCCAAATTGCAATCTTACTAGAATCTGGCAATCTCTTCCAGCTTACACTATCACAGCTTCATTGAAACAGATGACAAGGGTGTTTTCTAAGTGCTGTTGAACATTTATTCTTCGAGATTTATCCTATTGAAAATCAACAGGTCTGTGCATGTATGCATCACACCTAGCTTCTGACCATACAATCTGTTGGTCATGCATAAACCCAATTCTATTCATAACAGTTTCTCTTAGGTACTGATGCTCTGTAATACTGCTAGAAATAAAAAAGAGCATCTGTTTTTGTTATAAAATCATATACTCTGACGGCTGTGACTTTCTGTTTATATACTTATTTATCACAGTCTAGAGAAGCTGGAGTGTTGCTGGGCACTCTTAAAGCTTCCAACATGTGGAGAGAAAGTCTCAGTCACAGAAAAGAAATTAATCATGCTCTTTAACATACTCTAAGTACACAAAAAATGAGTAAAATATTTTCATATGCATAGTTTTCCTTAAAAGTGTGACCACACTTCAAGTTCTATGGACCTATTGATGCTCATGGAATTTTTTTTCTTGCCACATAACTGTCAGATGTTGTGCTGCTGATGCTGTCTGAAGTCCTGGATTATGAACTATATTAGCCTGTATCATGTTTTTCAGACACAAAATGTTTTCCTGGAGGCTTTTAGAGCTGCTGCCATCCAAAACAAGTACCACAGACATTCTGCCCCGAAAGTTCCCACATATCCTTTTATTTTTAACCCTACAAAAAAACCCCAGGTCTACTCAACTAATGGCAAAAATGAAAACCCTTATTTACAACAGGAACTACAATTTTCTCTCATGTATGATGAAGTTTTCTCTATCTCTTGGGGACCTGCTGACCTCTGCACCTGCCTGTGCTGAGATCTCCCTTCCTTATAACCATTCACCACTCACAGCACCCTTGATTCTTCTTAATCTGCAAGACTGTAAATCTGTACTCAAGGTATTAGGACTCTGAGCTTATTTCTAATAATGTGGCACATTTTTGTGCTTTGTTTTCCTGTCTGTGGCATTATGTAGTGTGAGAAATCACCCATCTTGGCATTTAAAGGGTTCATAAAGGAATAATTTTTTGGTGGATATGAGCAATACAAACCTGAGATTTCATTACTGCTGCTGCCTCTGTATAGACCTCAGGCCTCAGGAATGCTGTTGTTCGAAACCTTCATGTTCCTCATAAATACTTTCAGCTTTGTCTCTTGTTGTCTAATTATGATGTCTAGCTCCAAGGATCCTCCAATGGGGACTTGGGTAGAGAGGGTAAGTTGAACCTTATGCACTACAGTCCTGGAAGTCATGGGGGATTGGTTCCAGGAAAGTCTCATGAGTTATAAAACACGAGAAGGTACTGAAAAATTACACCCTGCTTATAGCCCCGTGTCCTCCACTAGTAAGGTCTAGAGGGCAGTCCTGGGGACACACTTCGCACTGTAGCACCTCATTAGAGTGAAGGAAGTACCAAATCCGGGGTCTGGGACAGTCTGCACACGCGCACGGTCGCACAACTTGCTGAAAATCCCACAGTGATTAATTGAATATGCTAATATGTGAACCGCAAATATGCAGGGATTCTCTGTAAATAAAACTAGTATTAATTATTACTCCGATCATCTATCATCTTTTGTCTCTTTCACTGAGCCCTTTGGCTGTGTGCCTGGTTTTTCTTCTGAGTGTCTGAACAGGTGTTCCAGAAACTTTATCTTCTATTAAAATTTTTAAATAAGTCTTGTGTTTTCTTTAATCACAAAAAAGGAAGATAAAAGTAAAGCAAGTAAACAAATAAAACTGAATTTTTTTTCTACAAATTTTCATTAGTACTTATGTCATAATAAGAAAATTTCAGGTCTGATATAAAAACTTAAAACTATTGATCTCTTTAAATTTTTCTTACAGTACCAGTTTATAGTAAACATGCTTTTGATTTTTCCCTACATTTAGGATAGACTTCCAATTTACTGTGTTAGTTACATTATTGAATTTACTATGTATATTATTTGTAAATGACATATGAAATATAATACTTTATATGCCTTTGTCTTAACTGCTTATATAATTAATTTATACTTTTGAAGTAATCAAGGAAATTCTGATGAGGTTTTGCATTTTGTCAATACACAAGGCTTCCAAATGTCAACAGAGAACATACAGCTTTCTCAGAGTACATCTATTTTGTACTTAAATTTCTTATAACTGTGATGCTATTTTGTACTTAGAAAGCCTACCATGAACTATGAAATTTAGGCAACCCTCCATGACCATGTTGTATGTGGAAGAACAAAAATTTACATGTGTTTTCATGCAGATGGTGACATAATTGATTTGAAAACAGCTAAGGTCCTTTCTAAGTGCAGGATCCTTTTCCAGATTAGTGATTCTCTCTGAAGGTCCTGAAGCTGTATCTTAGAATGATGGTAACTGTGAAACAATTAACTACTACTGTTTTAAAAATAACAATGTTGAAGAAATAAAAGAACATGGTGTTTTTCAGTTAGGTTTCAACACACTTCAGGTAAAGCCAAGTAAAATTTTTTACCGCATTTAAACTCCTCAATACAATTTATGAGACTTCTGAGAAATCTATAAATTATATCAGTTGATAAATAAACCTTGTGAAGAAAAAGTAACTAAATATCTAGTACTACCTATGTGTGTTATATGCACTAACACTTTTATAAATATGAGTACCTAGTTTTGTTCATCAGAGGACCTTGTTGACAAAAGATAGGACACTATAATAGTTAACAGCCTCTTCTGGGATTGTTTTGAGTTTTGTTTGCAGTTTTATGAGTCCAAATGAGCAATTTAGAACCATAAAAATCTATATACATCCAGCAATTTGAAAATATGATAATACATGCTTCCTTCTCTTCTCAGAGAGAGATCTTCTCAGAGAGAGATAAGGGAGATCATGCTTTTTCAACAATTATAGATTAATTTGTACATACAGATGTTGCACATTTAAAGTTCTTAGTCCTCCTATTTGAGGCACTTCTGTAGACATGCCTCCTTTGACTTTAAATAACCTATGGAACACTACTGACAGTAGTGAGCTAAACCCTATGCAACAGGACAGATCTAATACTCCTACAGGTGAGGTTGCAAACTTCTTGGATATGAAAGTGATACAGGGATAATGGATCCTTGATGTTAAATATATTGTGATCAGACAAATAAATATAAGTTTGATGAGTAATTCAAGGCCAAATTGCAAGCATGACAGAAACAACTTTGATCTTATTTATATTTGTTCTTTTTTTACTTAACTGCAAAATATTATTTCTCATTTTTTCAGCACTCTTCTTTGTCCTTGAAATTTTAATATCATTAGGTAGTTTAGAGACATATTGTCACTAATTTCCTGCAACTTCCATGGACTAAAACAAAAACACATTTTAATTAGAACACTTGATTTAATTGGTGCTATGAATCTCTACTTACATTTGGCAATGAACCACAAATTAACATAATCATTTTTAGAACTTTTCCACAGGTTTTCTGTTGTTATTTTTTAAACCCACAAATTTTGTATTCTTCCCATTACCTGCCCCCACATATGGTCTCTTAAAATTCTAAAATTGTCTATCTGACATGCATTTACAACCCATCTGTATTTAAAGTTATGTCTTCTACTAAATGTAGGTTTATATTATTCTGTGATTTTTCTTTCCCCTACCCCCTCTCATTTTTAAATGTATGATCTATTCATATCTAAATAAAGTACTGTCTTGTCAGAAAGACAGTTTGATAGGTACCATATCCCTCAAGGAGTACAACTTAAAAATGTTAACTATATAGACACTGCCACTGAGTCACTCCGCTGAATGCATACCAAATCCGTGCTTTTAAAGTACCTTATTTCGTACCTTATTTTCTGTGCTATACATGCAATAATAAGTACATTAACCATTTTCTTTCCTCTGAATTTCAGAATAATATTTGCCGTTAGTTGGACCAATAAAACACCCTCAGAAATGTAATATTAATGAAAGAGATGGAAAACATACCCTACAGTTAGACAGAAAAAACTAACAGGAGGTAGCAATTTTTTTCTAATTATATATGCAACATCAAAAAAGGACTGCTAGTATTTTGCCACCACAATGTTAATGCAGTCACATGTCAGAGCAAGTGTCAGTTTTAATTATGAATTTACAATTAACATGCAATTTTACTATTCCAACTCAAGCTGATATTAATAAATTTTATTCTGTAAGTTTAAAATATAATACCAGATTACTGTGAAGGAGACGAAGTCCAACCTCACCCAAACATACAAAGACGTATAATCCCAATTAACATTTGAAATATATGGGGATAAACTTAAAAATGTGAAGTGTCAGTTACCAAATCCTGGGATCTATTTTCCTCAATCTCATGATGGCATTCCTATAGCATATTGCCAGAGGCAATATGTCTATGAATCAATTATGCATCAACATTTTTTTTTTCAGAGACTCCCTTAGAGGACTAAAGAATTAGCTGTCTAGATACATGCATAGCCTCATCACCATAGAATCAAAGTGATCCTGGAGCATTTAAAAATAGAAGAAAGAGCCGCTATCCCAGTTCTTCTCCTTCTTTCCCATTCTTATGGTGTGACAGATGTAGCTTAATTAATTTAGGTGTTGATTGGTTGTAGATGGGGGTTTGGGGCTTTTTTATCTTTTTTACAGGGGGATAAAGGAAGGCGGTGTTGGTGTTCAAGTATCTGTGGTATCTGTATGCATATCTTCCATACCTTATCAGGAGAAAGTTAAATAAAAACATATTTTATATTTAGTTTTGAAAAACACCAAGCCTGTGGGAATTCTCAGCATCTGTGGGAGTGAGTGCTACAGGCTAGGTCCCAATCCTGTGATTTTTTTTTCTCTCACTAGTCTCCCTAAATTGATCATCTATGTCACGATTCTGTTTGAAGATACCTGTATCAAAGGTCAAAGTGGAAGTGAAGTACACAATTACTCCGGGATCTAGCACCCCAAAGGCATGGTACAGTCTGAATTTCGAAGTAGAAACACTGAGTATTCAGTGAGGAAAAAATACTGAGAAACAAGAAGACCAAGCAGTCACAGTAGTACTTGCTGATATGAAGTGTCTGACTTTGTGAATCAGCTCAAAATTTTAGAAGATATGAGGTTTTATGTTCTGATTTGGTGTTTTTAATCTAATGATTTTGAAATATAGAGAATGAACATTGGAAACATAAAGCTTATTTTCGTGAACACTAAAAAAAATACATTCATATAGAGACAGTTGATTGGCCGTAAATAAAGAAGTAATTTTTCTCTCTAAGACTATGCCAATTTACAATACCATTTAGAGCTTTCCAACAGGCTATCTGAAACACATATTAATAACAGAGAAAGATGCAAAAAAGAAGTAAGATCTTCCAAGGAGTTAATTCTCTCTGGAATATCACCATTTTAATATTTCTTTTAAACTCCTGTCAGCTTTATTTAACAGTTTTTCTTTGGTGCAGCAGTTTCAGCTACACTTTAGGAAAGCAAGAGGTGGTTATGAAGCAGATCCAAATACACATGCTCAGTTGCTTGATACTGCCATCTTGCTACTAGGCAATAAGTGCTTTAGCATTCCTTCTGAAATAATTGCTGCACAGTAAACTTTAGTTCCATCACTGTTAATAATTATGATGTGCCAAAATTACAGAACATGTTTATCCATGTATTCATAGTTATATCAGAATCATCAGATAGAGTGTTCTAAATGACACTGTGTGATACTCCATGCAATCAACAATAATGCTTATATAGCAGCATGTATTAAATTACAAGTCCAAATATAAGTACAGTATATCAGGTATTTGAGCTGTTGTGGTGATTTGACCCTGGCTGGATACCAAACACGCGACAAATCTGCTCTATCACTGTCATCCCCAATGGATATGGAAAATTAAAAATAATGAAAAGCTTATAAGTTAAGGACAGAGAGATCACTCACTGGTTACCATCATAGCAAATCAGAACCAACTCATGGGAAGTTAATAGAAGTCATTACCAATCAAATCAGTCTCAGTATGGTCCTCATCATGTACTGCAGGTGAATCTCTGCTCTGATACCTGTGTCACCTCCCTCTGCTCCTTCTGGATTGACGTTGGTGTCTGCAGATCTGTTTCAGTCACATAATCTCTCTTTTCTCCTCTTAGACCTCAGTTACTTCCCTATAAAATTTTTTCTCTTAAATAAGTTACCCCAGAAACACTACTACCATTGCTACCGTTGCAGTGGATCCTTCTTGGAGGAGACATTAGCTTTGTTGTATGTGTTGGAAGCTTCTCACAACTTCTCTCAGAAGCCAACATTGTAGCTCCCTCCACCATTAAAACCTTGTCATGCAAACTCAATATGTCTGTTAATATATTCAGCAATTTATTGACAAAAAACCAAGTCTCTCTGTAACATGAAATTCATATATAATACGCGTTTCTTTGGAATTATAACTGTCTTTTCTCATATTGTGAGGGTAATATCATTCAACTTAATGTTAGTCATCATATTCCAAGCCTCATTTTGTATAGAGTCTCTAACATCAGAATAGGGTATGAAAATAGCAAACAGTGGACAAGATTAGGAAGAAAACCCAATTAAAAAAAACCCCAAAGTACCCCTAAATCAACAAACTAACCAACCAGCCAACCAACCAAAAGAACCAACTAAAAGTAAAACACTTCGTTAACACTTGAAAATAACCAAGGAATAAAACAAAGTCTGATTATCATAGACAACTTACATATTCAAGGTCTCTTCCTTGGCCTGTTGATAAAGTAGCTTAAAGTTTGAAAACTGACCCACAATTTATTACTAAATATCTACAACCTTACAAGAAAAAGCCATTTGTCCTAGAGATAAATGAAAAGGCATGGTCAAAACCAAAGCAATATTTATCAGCATTGCACTTCAGCAACAAGTTGGAAACCTCCAACTGTTGTTGTTGAAAGCTACTATAGGTTTAGTATGAAAACCAGTATGTTGCCATAAATGTTTTGTGGTACTTCATGGCCCATTCATGATTGCTGAAATTAAGATATAGAAAAAAAAGGTGAAACACCTAAAGGGTTACAATCAATTTCCTTTCTCTGCATAGCTCTCAAACACTTGAACCTCAAGGTAGGTACTAAGGGAACAATGTCCCGTTTTTGTAAGAGAAAATAATGTTTGAGACCATCTGAGGAACATGACCGTATGAAAATCCATGGGACTTCCATCCCAGGGTTCTGAGTGAACTGTCTTTGTGTAGTTATCAAGCCAATCTCCACAATAGGTAGGTATGTTATTCTTTAAGCAGCTGGAGCATGTCCCAAGATCGCCAGCACTTGTTCCTTTAGAAGAAACTCGATAAACAGGAGGCACTCTAGAAGGATCTCAGAGTATACTGAGGACTACTTTGTGTCTCAGCTGGTGTGTGATCCTTACAGGGGTGAGGGTCTCTTTGACCTGCTGTTCACAAACAGAGAAGAGAGGTGGGAGATGTGGCAGTCTGTCTGGGGAACAATGAACATGAAATAATAAAGTATTCAGTATACAGTGAAACCAGGAGGTTGAGGTTCATCAATAAAACTTCCACACTGGACTTTCAGAGGACAGACTTTGGCTTATTCAAAGAATTATTTTGGAGAGCGCCTTGGGAAAGAGCCCTTAAAAACAAAAGGGTCCAGGAAGGATGGGTGTATTTCAAGAAAAAACTCTTGAAGGTGCAGGAGCAGGATGTCCTGATGTGCTGAAAGATGAGCTGAAGGTAAACATGACCAGCCTGGATGTTCAGGGAGCATCTGAGGGAACTAAGGGGAGAAAAAAGAGGGCATATCAGCTTTGGAAAGAAGGGGAGGTAACTCAGGTAATGTTTAGGGATGTTGCTAGGTCGTGTAGAAAAAAATCAGAGAGGAAAAGGCCCAGAAAAACTTAAACTGGCCAATTCTGTGAAGGATAACAAAAATATTCTTATAAATATATTAATGGCAATAAGAGGGACAAGATCAACCTCCACTCTTTACCAGACATGAAGGGAAACATAATAACTAAAGATAATGAAAAGAACAGAGGTACTTAACGCCTTCTTTGCCTCAATTTTCAACAGTAAGACAGCTTGTCTTTAGGACAACTGGCCTCCTGAGTTGGTACAGACTGTCAGGGAGCAGCATGGAACCCCTCTAATTCAGGAGGAAGCAGTTAGAGACCTGCTGAGCTACTTGGATCCTCATAAATCTGTGATACCTGATGGGATCTATCCTAGTGCAATGAGAGTGCTGGCAGATGAGGTCATCAAGTTGCTCTCCATCATTTGTCAACAATCCCGGCTCACTAGAGTTATCCCAGATGACTGGAAGCTGACTAATGTGTCACCTATCCACAGGAGGGTCTGGAGGGAGGATCTGGGAAATTACAGGCCTGTATAAGATCTTGGTGCTAAGCATAATTATGGAACAGATCATCTTTAGTGCAATCACACAGCACCTGTGGGATGGCCAAGGGATCAGACCCAGCCAACATGGATTTAGGAGGGGCAGGTCCTACCTGACCAACCTGATCTTCTTTTATGACCAGGTAACCTACCTGGTGCATGAGGGGAAGGCTGTGGATATAGTCTACCTGGACTTCAGCGAAGTCCTTGACAGCATCTCCCATAACAAACTCCTGGAAACGCTAGCAGCCCATGGCTTGGGCGGGTGCACTCGCCACTGGGTTAAGAACTGGCTGAGTGGTAGGGCCCACAGAGTGTTGGTGGATGGTGTCACATCCAGTTGGTGGACATTCACTAGATGTGTCCCCCAGGGATCAATGTTGGGCTCAGTACTGTTTAATATCTTTATTGATGATCTGGATGAGAGAATTGAGTCCACCATAAGCAAGTTTGCAGATGACACTAAGTTAGGAGCAAGTGTGGATCTGTGAGAGGGAAGGAGGGCTCTGCAGAGGGACCTGGGCAGACTCGGTAGACGGGCAGAATCCAAGAATGAGATTTAACAAGTCTGTGTGCCAGGTTCTGCATTTTTGACACTGCAGCCCCATGCAGTGGTATAGGCTGGCAACAGAGTGGCTGGAGAGTGGCCTGTCAGAAAGGCACCTGGGAATACTGGTTCACAGGAGGACGAACATGAGCCAGCAGTGTACCCAGGCGGCCAAGAAGGCCAATGACATCCAGGCCTGCATTAAGAACAGTGTGGCCAGCAGGATCAGGGAAGTCATTGTTACCCTGTTTTCAGCACTGGATTGGCCACATCTTGAGTTCTGTGTTCAGTTCTGTGCCTCTCAGTCTAAGAAAGATGTTGAGATGCTCAAATGTGTCCAGAAAAGGGAAACAAATGTGATGAAGGGTCTAGAATGCAAGCCCTATGAAGAGTGGCTGAGGGAGCTGGAATTGTTTAGCCTGGAGGAGACTCAGGGGACAACTTATTGCTCTCTACAACTATCTGAAAGGAGGTTGTAACCAGGTGGGAGTTGGCCTCTTCTCTCAGGCAATCAGTGACAGAAAAAGAGGACATAGTCTCAAGCTGCATCTGGGGAAGTTTAGGCAGGATGTTAGGAAACAATTCTTCACAGAAAGAGTGATTTGCCATTGGAATGGGATGCCCAGGGATGTTGTGGAGTCATGATCCCTGGAAGTGTTTAAAATAAACTGGACGTGGCACTTAGTGACAGGATTTGGTTGATGAGGTGTTAGGTTATAGGTTGGACTTGATATCTCAAATGTTTTTTCCAACCTAGTAACTTTTCTGATTCTGGGAATATTTAAAAAGTCATGTCACTGTCTGGTGACTGAAAAAAGTGAGATTTTACCCTCATTTTTAAAAAGTGTATAAATAAAGACTTGGAACTGCTGACCAGTCACTCTCCTCTCTGCTCAG
>WEKX01016865.1:0-35367 GCA_013390025.1 Pitta sordida | reverse complement strand
ATGAAAGATTATTTTTCATTTGCCGATGAAGTCTGTGGGGAAAAAAAAAAAAAGAATTTATTTATAAGCAGCCAGCTGCATTCCTGGATCTTCTAATACTTCCTCTGAGACATTACTGTGATATGCACAATAATTAAGATAGAATCCCAAGTTCCTGACAATATTTTATTATCTTTTAGAGTTAATGAAGCTGTTTAGGTACATCTGTTTCATGTCTACAGATGTGAGTGAAATAACAGGGGAAAAAAATATCTACAAATTTACATTGCTAGTTTCTAAGAATCAAAACCAAAACAGAGTCACAATTAATTTGTAATTTCATTATCTCTTAGGGACTTTAAAAAGCAGGATATGAAATTCAGTGATAAAAACTCTAGTGGAGACTTGTGATTTCCCATCAGCAAATCTTTGTGAGTTTCAGAAAGGCATTTTGGTTTAAAGTAGACATTCTTCTTGTTTTTTCTTCTTGCTTTTTCTTCTTCAAAGTCTTAACCCAGACAATTTCAAGAAATCTATCCTCTGGAGAAACAGTAAACAAAGAGTATTTTGAATTCTGCTTAAAACCTGAAGTTCATGTGACACACTTGAATTCATACAAGTATGGACTCAATAAGGGGTATCTAGTTAATATCCTTTAGATCCACTGGTAATGATATAAGCAGAGATCTCTGTAGGAAGATAAATATTCTGTGAGATATAGGAAGGTCAAGAATTTTTATTTTCCACTGATAAAACTTTTCTTGGCAGAAACCTCCAGATTTTTTTTCATAGAAAAAACTTTAAAAACTTGGGTTTACGAGAACTCAGAGGGGCATTGTTAAGTCCATTTTTTAGCCATGAAATCCTTTTGACATATGGCAGTCATTATGTATTTACATCTGTCTAACTTGAAGGATTTTTTCTAATAGAAGATACCTAAAAGTTTCACATGTAACATATTTTTCAATAAACACTTGAGAACTTCTTAACAGTAAACAATGATCTTAAACTGCCTTGCCAAGCATATAAATGATCTACAACTCCTATTACACCAAAGATTGTTGCATATTTTCAGATCTGCATTTGGAACCTTTAGGCAATGCTGTTTCAGATTAGGATAAACCGTGAATTTCTTAACTGTTTCACTGGAGAGAAGAAGGTTTTATCTTTCTGATATTCATGGCAGAAAAACTGGAAATTTGTCCTGCCCATTCCTTTCCAAACACAGCAACCCTATCTGACAGATTTAAGATTAGTGGAGGTTACCGTAATGAAAAAAAAAGAACAAAAAACAAAACTCTGGGTTAAATGAACAAGAAAACCCCCTCTATACTTTATACAGCTTTCCTTTCCTGTCCAACTTTTGCCCAACACGTGAAAAGTCCCTTGTAGCATGGCATATGTGGAGAGGAAAGATTATGGTTTCTTAAAAGGGAAGAATGGCATATTTTCCATTTTAGTTAATAGAAATATTCATGCCACTTTCTTGGCAGTATTCTTCCTTTTATGTAGGCCTACGGTAATGGTGGCTATGAGCAGGGAGACCATATAAGATTCAGCTTTTTTAGGTTTTAGAGAGTGAAATGAAATTTTGTTTGGACAGCATTTTCATGGCAGTTTTTATGCAGCAGGACACAACCATATGTTATTGGAGGCAATGCCTCAGTGCCGGTTTGCAGAAAAGACAGCTTAGTGCATACCTGTGTTTGTGACAAGCCAGGCATCAGGTCAGAAACTACATTTGCCATTGAAGAATGATTACAAACAAGGACAGCACAGACTGAAAGATGAAGCAGTTGTAGACAAGGGAACACGGAGAGAAGTTGACTCTGAGTACATTCTGGATAATAGGAAAACAAAAAGACAAGTTACCCACTGAGCTAGGTTTGATCTTGGTTCAGCAGAGATTTTTCTCTTGAATTCTTTTCCTATACTGTCCTGCTTTTATAGTTTGGGAGATGGAAAGTCAGAGAGGATGTGAATCCTCTGAGATTTTGCATTTGTGTTTCCATCAGGAAGTAAGAGTAGTCTGGTAATTGACCTGACTCGGCTGTAAAGAGTTTTCCCCAGAAATGCTGTATTGATCAAATCAGGAAATAAAATTGAGGAGCTCAGCTGTTCCGTCAGTTGTGTGCAAGTGATCTGAAACTGTGGCTCTGAAAATTTCAGATTCGGCCTATTAAACTGCAGTATCCTGAGAGAAGATAGGGTGTTTATTTAAATCAACACAGAATTAGAAATCAAGTACATCACAGAATTAGAAGTCAATCACAAATGCTACTAGAGTTTTATCCATGTTTTAATAGAAATAACAGTGGTAGAGGTGCAGGTATATTTTCTGTATCTTTAGTGAACTTTAGCTGGAGCATATAAAGTCTTTCATCTAAAGTGTCTGTTATTTTAAGATCAGTGCTATAAATAAAGTAGCTGATTTGAAAAAAATATTTTTAAAATGATATTTATTATGCTTATCAGAAGTTCATTTTTCTCTCAAAAAGAGGAATCTTGAATGGTTCCTGAAAGACATGAAGTGTAATACATCTTAAAAATTCTGCTCTCAGAAGAAGAGAGAAACTATTCTTAAAGCATTAGCATAACTAAGTACTGTGAAACATTGCAAAATACTCCCAGTAAGTCTCCTGGACCATTTGTTACTGAACTTCTAGAAACATTCCAGCATTGTCTTCTGGAAGACATTTGCAACTCATATAAAAGGAAAAAAAAGGCACTTATCAAGCAGACAATGCTTTAACATATCAAGAGATCAGGTTTTGAGTTTTTTTAATCACTGAAGAAGCACAATCATGGTATTCATGAAGAAAAAAAGAGAAAGCAAATGGATATAAAATTGACTCATCATTCTTTGTTCCAGTCTTTAGAGATTTCTGGACTCCACATCTGTTTCTTCTTCATAGTTTTATCATGATGGATCTTTTCTGCTTATAGGGCTCTAGGTCCTGTTAAATCCTTCCATTTTGTGTTTCTATTCCTACTTACTTTTTTTCCTGAGTTCTGAAAAACAATCTTAAAACACCCAACAAACCACCAAATGCTAGTATCAGATTGAAGAAGAAAAAGAGCTCAAGGGATCTTTTTGGAGTTTAGATATCGTTTGCCATCATTAGAACCAGTAAGATCAGTTTGACAATACCGTGGGGGATGTGTATGCATGTATATAGGTATTTGTATATATTATGGTTCTGGAAAATAGTTATGTTGCAAAGAGCATTATTTCACTCATGCAGATATTGATAAGCAACATATCATCCTGCAACATCCTTACTTTCTGGTTCTGATTACACCTTCTTAACCTAGTCTATACCTATGCACTGGAGTGCAATAATTCATGGAATATTATGGGCCCTGTATATCTCAAGTTGGCTTCTCAAGTGACAACATAAATCTTTTGAATCTCCTGGTCCAGCCTTCAATAAAGAATGTAAATCCTTGTCTCCTGATGAATTTGAAGAGTGTGGCAGCGTTCGCTCTATCCATGCACGGTACAAGGCTCCCTACACACCATCTATCCTCCCTAAATGGTCTTCCTCTAAAGTGCCAAATGTATGGGCTGGGGGGAATGGAATCAGAAAAGAACATCCATTGAGAAGCCTCAAATTGCAGGTTGCTTTTTTTTCAATTTTCTTTGCTTTCAGTTGGTGTTTTTAAGGATTTGTTGGAGAGAACTAGCTTCAATTCCTATTTATACATTCATATAATGTGCTTTTTAGTGTTTGTGCCCTACTTGAAGTGGCTTGGCAGGACGATTCAAAGGTAATTGAATTCCGTGGTGCACTTCAAAATTATATTCTTGAATGTAATATAGAGTACATCGCTTGAAGTTTTATTTGTCAATTCATTTTTCCTTTAGTTTCAGGGAAAGAGAAGACATTGGTTTTATCTTGAGGCTTGACTATAGCAAAGTGCTGTTTGCCCTTCTGTTTTTACTGAGTTTGCTGGAAGCTGTATTGGAAAGGAGCAATGGCAGCAACTCAGAGCAATTCTAGCAGGCAGTAGAAGTACGTATGGGCCTGAATCTGTATTGCACTGCAAGCATTGGGTGTTTGAAGTGGCCACTGACAACTAGAATCTTCTTGGTTTTGTGGTTCTGAACTTAGAGTTTGTTTTTTCTTAGCAAGGTTTCAAATCATTATTAAATCATGTCTTAGCCTCCTGGATCTTTTTAAGATCTACACTCCTCTGCTAACTCCTTCAACTGCAGTGAATCTAACCTATTGGTTAACACAATTGTAAGAAGAAATGGTAGGTATTTTATGTTGCTGTTCTGTTTTCTCCCTTTTTCACCTACACTCTTCTCAGAAAATGACAATTCTTCCAAGGATGAGAGACGATCATTATTCTTTTTTTTTTTATTCAGTTGTCTCAGGTTAATATGACCTTTTACCTTGACTGAGGAATTTCCCCATATGTCTGCTCAAAGAATTTCCTTGGACGATTCTCTGTGGATTTCATTCCATGTTTTGTAGAAGTGAATTATGATTGGATTAGAAAGGCGTAAATCTTCCTGAGTTTTCAGGAGATTATTTCCTGGATTTCCAAAGTTAGCAGTATGTCATTCTATCTTCACCCATGCCATGGACCCTGTATCTCTGTTCCAGGTGGACTTGGTTTCTATCTGGTTGAAATTACTTTGTTTTAAGTTAGAGTTATTTAAGTTAGAGTTCTTAAATTTTAGCAATCAAGAGCAATGGAGGTCATTCAAATATAAGAAAATGGCTTTTGAATCGAGCTATTAAAGTGATTCAGAAAGTTTACTGCCGAGAAAACGCAGTATAGCTAATTTTCCGATAGCTGCCTATCAGGTCAGATCTATTTGGTCCAGAATAAAAGGGAAGGTCCAGAACTTAAGCTAAATAATGTACAGCAAATCATATATATATTTTTTATTTGTTATTGTTAAATGTTTATAAGGTATTGTATATTACTAGTGTTATCAGTTTTCTATAAAGAGAAATGTGTATTGTCTTGGAAGTATAGCTGCAATTATTTGTGCTTATTTTTCTGATGAGAAAAATAATAGATAATCCCCAATAGAATGTAATCTTGAACATGCTTCTTTAAAAATTGGAATCAACAGACTCATAAGTTTTTCAAAATTCAGTGAATACAGAAGGATTCCCGTTTCTGTACATCACTGTCAAAATGAAGAGCAATACTAATCACACATGGATGGTTATGTCGGTACATAAGGATCCAAAATGCCAGGAACTTATTAGTGAAAGAAACAAATATTAGAGATGCCAGGTTCACACTGTAGATGTTTCCTAATTTGAGGAAGTCAAATATTAGAGCTGTTTCCTAAGTAAACCACATAATCTTATATTTCTCCGCGAGGATCCCCAAGGAGCACTGGGCAGCTGGCATGTTTCCCTGCCCTGAGCCAGTGCTGGTCAGCTCTTACAAGTGCTGCTATTTCATTGAGAAGTGAGTGGAGCTCTTGATCAATTCTGATTGAATGCTGGCACTTTGCACAAGTATAATTGCCAAGTTAAAGTATTTGTACCTGGTGCTGCCTTTATCACCTACCATAATTTAAACTATTCCCTCAATTGTCAGTCTTCATCCCCTCCTGCACAATCTAAGTAAGTGCTGAAGGGCATTTCCTTCCCAGAGAGTCTGTCAGGTGGGACTCCACCAGCTTCCTTTTCTTTCTCATCTTAATATGTACGTGACTCTGCAAGGAAGGGCTATGTGTAGGGGAACATTAGTGGCTTGATTGTACTTGTATAATTATATCAGCTGTAATTACACCATTCTGGCCAGTATAACTCCCCTTTTGGATATATTTAGTATGAAGCAAAGATATCTTTTTTTTTTCCTTAAAAAGCTTTCATAGTGACATAAACTAAACCAGAGATAAGCACTCATAGTCCTTATATGAATGTTGAAATAGAGAGTTATATTTATATCCCAATTGTAACAGTTATAATTAGGCCACTATAACTACACTGGTAAATTTCCCAGTGTAGTGAAGCCCTTAATTAGGAGGTATGGTTTGTAAGGTTTTCAGTTTGCTAATGCCACCCAACTTAAAACAACACCGTGTCCAACTCAGCCACCAATGTTTTGTGCCTAGCTCAGAGTGGGGTAAATCTGAGGTCAGAGTGGGACCTTTATGGGCTGAAACCTGTTCCTAATACACCTAAATGAAAGTATATCTGTAGATTGAAGGAAGGGAGTGGAGGATTTGGGGAAGGGAAGAGATAATGTAGCTAGCGTGGTGTCTCCCACCTTTTTTAAGGCCGCTTAGTCAGGATTCTTCTTGGGGTCATATTTGTGCCCAGCAAAGAGCTTGTCTCCTTCTGATATCGAGCAGGAGCCTTTGCCATTTCCAGATAAGGTTGCTGCAGTGCACCTTTGAAGTTCTAGACCAGAGCTCCAGCAGAACAGCCTGATAAAAAAGATGTCACCTACTTAATAGATGCTGGTGTAATAATGCTTCTGCTTTGTAATCTAAGGGTATTAACACCAGCATGAAGTTAAAAAGACACTAGTTTTGATTTAGAAAGGTCCAAAGAGCTTTGGACTATGCTGTATGATAGAATGACTTTCTAGTGTCATACCTTTGTAGTTTAAATGAGCAAAGGCGTCCTGTTTCACTCTAAAGAGAGGAGGCAGGTATCTATAAATCCTTTGTTAATGTCATTCCTTACCAGAAAAGCCTCAATGTGCTGACTGATGTGGAGGGCATTTTGAAAAATATATGTTTTCCTCTGATTTTTGGAGGTTATGTCTTGTACTGGTAATTGGAGCTTTGCTAGAGATGGAAGCTGGGGGAGTTTACCACAGGCTTAATCTCTGGCTATTAAGGAAGGATGTGAATATTTAAATCTTGTCTGAGTGGTTTAAAAGGTACAGAAAGATTTTGGATATTTGCTCATTCTTTGTGAAAATTTCTATAAATATTTAAACATATACTGTCAGATTCACTGATAGCCTTTGACCTCAGAACTATCTATATTTTACTTGTATGTAGAAGAGTTTAATAAACTGTATATACATATATAAATTACACACACTTAGAGAGCTAGCTGTCATGGGAAACTCCTTTTGATTTTTTTCATAGTAAGGAATCAATCAGAAACAAACCTTGTAGTAAGCATGGAAAAATTGCTAGAAGGCTTGGATATTTTTGGAACTCTAATCCTGATTTTCTAACATTAGATTTTGGCCACTGAATGTGGTGTGAAATGTCAATAGAGCTTAGCTTTCTATAGAGAGACCAAAAAAATAAAAGGGAATAAATCCTCTAAATTACAGAACAAGTCCGGAAGGCAAGGACTTCTAATCATGCTTCAGCTACTGCTGCAGACAGTAAGTAATGAATTGGTAGAATCGAATAGAAATTGTAGCAGCATTAGTAGATAAAAATCTGGAGCTGATACACAGGCACACCCCCCCCCTTATGATGATTCAGAGAGAAGGTCATTGATGAGTGACTGAGATTGATGCGAATGCTTTAATTCAACTCTATTGTGCTCTCAATAACTCCTGCAATGAGCCATGTCAGGTGGTTGATGATCAGTATCTGCACAGCATTTCTACAATGAGAAATTTTGCACCGCTCGCTCCCAGAGCTGTGTGATGCACAGTGGTGTTCTGTGAGGAGCAATGTGCTTGGTTTTATTCCCCAGCTACTTTCTCAAAGATCCATCTTTCCTCACTGACTGCAGAACCCAATTCTGGCTGCCTTTGCACAGGGAGAACTGCAGCTGAAGGTAGGAGAAGTTCAGCTGCTGCAAGACAGAGCTGGAGTTAGTCTGATAGCTTTTTAAAGTGCTTCAGGATCCTTTGGGGTACGATGTGCTATACAACTTTCAATTATTATGTTTTAAACTGTTCATTTAAAAATGTCTGCGTAAGTTTTTGGCACAGCAAGACAGGACTTGCTGAATTGAAGTTGGAGGCATATGGAAAAGCAAAAACAAGGGGCTTTAATGAAGTTCTCCCAAGGCTCTACACCTTGAAGAGCTTCTTAGAGGAGTGTGTACTGCCAGGCCACTCTTTTTTCCCAAACTCTCACAGCTCTAGTAATATGGTTTGAAAAGAAAATAAAATACAGAAGCTTAGTTAATATATGCCACTTCCTTTGCTGTGTTTAACACACAGGCTGAGTCCTGAACTTACTTGGTCGTTTTGATGATTGGCCAATTATGTATAATACACTGTACACGTTGGGGTTTTATTTCCTGTTAATTCTGAAAAACAATTACAGTACCTCTCTAAGAAGCGATTGTAGTCTTTTTAAATGTCACAGCATATTAAACATGCTTGTATTTCGGCAATTGTCACAATGCATTACTGCTTAAAAATAATTTATGCACATTACAGATAAAAGGCACAATAGGTTTTGAGGAAAGATTGCATGCCACAGAAATGAGTGATGGCAGTTGTACAACAATCTGAGTAGCTGTTAAATTGTATTAAGTTGTGGTCAACATTTTTGGACAAAAAATTTTGGTATGGTCTTGTTGTAATCTTATTTCTTTCCATGGAAAATACTTTTTCTTTGGGGGGAAAAACAACAACTTTTTCTGGAAAAAAAAATTAAAATCTGAACATGTTTGCTTTGAACTGGCATTATGGGATAAAATGAGCAGTTCCTGTTCCACTTAAAGTGTGTGGGTTTGAATTTAATGTAAACATGTTTATTAGTAGGGAAAATTATATCTTTTTGTTAACTACCTGTTTTTGTTTCTTTGGGGTTTTTTCCTGCTTGAGAACTATAATGCTATGAAAAGGTTTAAGTGTGTACAAATAACAGCATGTTTGAATAGGGGAAATACAATTCAGAACTCCCTGATTCTTAGCATTGGGGGAAAAGCACATGAAGAATGAGACACTTTTCCAAAAGAAAATGTTGTCTCTGTTCAATAAGTTTTCCCCTTCATATTGGAGTGTAACAGTCAGTGGCCACGATCCAACACACACTGAACTAGAAGGTTTTCTTAGATTCTTATACAGCTCCATCAGCTTCGGTAGGAGAGCTTTTTTGCTAAAAATTAAGCACATGCATAAATGCCTGCTGGAGCAGAGCCGAACTTAGCAAGGGGCTTTACCCCCTTGAAGCCCAGTGCTTCCCAAACCCCGTTCTGTGAGGCTGTATGCACAATATGTTCCAGAGCCGTGCTCAGTGACTGATGTATCGTTTGACTTCAATATGTGCTCATTTTGGATTCTTTGTTCCAAAATGTGGATTTGAATACAAATGAGGCTGAACATAAGCCAACAGAGGAACTTCTTTCTGTCTCAAGCTATTAAATGCTTAAGCATCCTCAATTAAAAAAACTAAACAAGGGACCTGACACAAACTGACCGGAGCTGTAAAAGACATGTGCTTGTGTGGTTTTATTTATTTTTCGCATGTGTGTAATTGAACACTATCAAAGCAAGCCCGCAATAAAATACAATGGAACATCAGCATTAACATCTGTTTGCCGTAGGCTGTTTGATGGAGGCAAACAAATCCCTCTTTTAAATGACTATCTCTTACACTCTGTTTTCCTCATAAGGGAAGCAAGTGATCATAGGCCAGCCAGGCTTTGGGTATGGACCAGGTTTTTGGCCATTGTGCTGTTGGCTCAGGTAAGGCACCAAGTCCTGGGGTGGGATGTACTTTCAGCTAATCTGCTCAGACACCCCTGTGATTTGCGTACCCCTTCTGATCTAGAATCGCAGATCAAAGGAAAAGGCCGGCTGGCAATGTCAAAACACACAGCTCCCAGGCTGTGGAAGTGAAGAACAGCACCTTGAGCTGCAGCCATTAAGGGAATCTGCCATAAATCCTGCTGTGGCAGTAGAGCAGGGTGGGTGAAAGCCACCCACTGTGTTTGGCTTGTGGCTGCCACTTAGCTTATAAAAATCCTGTTCATTTTTTTCCCTTAAGATACATTAGAGGTCTCTGTTATAGTGTCATGTAGTTCTGTACTCTTACAGGAGTGATGACTTGCATACTTTTTGCTAGAAGACGAGAATTTTTTTTTGAATGCACATTTATGTCAGGGGGGTGATAAGCATTAGGGGCAGCAGTGAGGACATTTAGTCAAGAAAGGGAGAAGATCACTTCTATTCTGAGGCTCTATTTAAGCCTTGTGTTTGGACTAAAACCCTGGCAAACTATAGATAAGTGGCAAAACACTCAATAATCAGGATTATGTAATAAAATTCAAATGGTTTACGGGACTTTAGTGGGTCCTGGGCATGGAGACAAATTCCCCTCACAATTTCCATTAAATTAAAGCATCTGGGGAAAGAGGCTGAGTGCCTAAATGAAGACAGAAGTACAGAGAAAGCAGTAAATGGTGGCCTAAGAGGAGGTGGTCCCTGAGCTTTTGCTGTTGCATAGCGCTGCGAGAGAGCTGCTCAGAGGGGACTGCTTGTCCTCAGAAACTGGAAATTTTGGCAGTAAGGTTTTAGCACTGTGTGAAGAAGGTTAAGCTTACAATGCTACAAGCTGCATTCCCTTAGCAGAAAAACTGCAAAAAGAGGATACATAGGTGTGGGGCTGAGGCAGAGGGGAGGACAGAGTCAGCTGCTCTGGAAGTTTCCCATCCTCCCCCCTGCCTAAAATCCCATGAAAATGTTGGGAGAGAGCAGGTAGACAAGAGCAACATTGTTTCTACTGGGAAAATTGTGCTAGAATGAGGATGAAATAAGGCAAGCCAATGTTTCAATTCTTTGATTGAAGTCCTTTTAGCTTTGTATGAGAAATGAAGAGGAATGGTTTGTTAGCTACTCTCAGCCTTGCAGTTGAGTGAATGAAGTTGCTTGTTACTTTGTAGAGTCTCTTTGGTATCTTAGTGACTTTCCTCGTGCGATCATTACAGATATTTTCCATAATCCCAAAGACAAGAAACAATCAACTGAGTTGCAGAAAGAAACCTTAATGCTGGAAGTTCTGGAGGACTCTGAACCATTCCAGTGGAGTCTTGGATCAGAAGCTGTTGAGTTCAGTGGGGTTGAGTCCTTTCAGAAATGTGTAAAGATAATTCCTGCAGGAATTGCCACACTGTAGTGACTAGTAAAACAATGAAAAGAAATGGGGTTTTGTTCTGGATGCTTTGTAATGGATAATACTCAAATGAATAATGAGTTACTGGAGCACCAGTAAAGACCTAATTATTATACTGTATGACATGCATGAACAGCATGAACATAGCTGTTTGGCTGGAGAAAAACTCAAAAGTCAGAGCTTTGGAAAGCTTAAGCACATAAAATTGTGACTCCAGGAAGCACATAGTAATGTGAAACATCCTCCACGTGTTTAAATTGTGTTGGCTTATTTATATATGTGTGTGTATTTATAGGGGGGCAGAGAGAAATAAAACTATGTGATTCTACTGTTTGAAAGCTGTTTGCAGATATTCTATAGCAGTTTTGTAAAAGGAATGTCTATAATGAGAGAAATGAACACCCAAAGTTAAAAAAATAAGTAAATCAGATTGTCAGATATCATGCTGGTCTAAAAACTTCATCTACAAGAATTAATGGAGGAACTGGACCATGAAAACCAAGAAATGGGGCCTGAAAACAAACTTGATTAAGAAGATAATGCCCAAGATGTACAAAGGAAGACTGATTAGCATAGACAAGAACATCAGTGAACAAGCAGAAGAACAAATCTCACATAGACAGCTGCTCAGATGAGATCGGGAAATATTTAAAAGATGAAAGACAACATAAGGAGCAATTTCTCATTTAGACTGGGAAGGAAGGCCTCCAACTGATGTATTCCTTCTATAAATGGCTTTTGGCCAGGACACAAATCTTCATCCACAAGAAAATATGGTAGTTGGTTTGCTTTTATCCCAAAAATCTGTAGACAGACCATGACAGGAATTCGAAAATGACAAAGGGACACAAAATGATTAATAAAACTAACTTAATCAGCAGATACATTTAAAAGCAGAATAGGTAAGAGGTTGGAAGCATGAGGGTGGGAATGAAGTTATGACTGATAGCTTATGCACATGTGAAGTAAATGTCCCCTGTACCTAATAGTAAAGCTCAATTGGGATTTTTATTTTTTATGTATATATATTTTTTAATGAAAGGGCCTTCAGCCAATGCAAACTATGAAAGTATCACTGGAGTGCAGACTGCTAGCTGTTTATTAATTTATTAATTATTGTGATGAGAGCATAAGAGAGAGTAATCCTCCAGTCTCTCTCATGAGAGAGCCAGCAGTGTGCCCAGGTGGTCAGAAAAGCCAAGGGCATCCTGGCCTGCATCAGGAATAGTGTTGTCAGTAGGACTAGGGAAGTTTTTCTCCCCCTGTATTTGGCAATGGTTAGACCTCATCTTGAGTACTGTGTTCAGTTCTGGGCTTCTCAGTTTAAGAGGGATGTTGAGATCCTTGAGCGTGTCCAGAGAAGGGCGACGAGGACGGTAAAGGGGCTGTAACACAAGCCCTATGAAGAGCACCTGAGAGAGCTGGGGTTGTTCAGTCTGGAGAAAAGGAGGCTGAGGGGAGACCTTATCGCTCTCTACAGCTGCCTGAAAGGGAGTTGTAGCCAGGTGGGGGTCGGTCTCTTCTCTCTGGCTACAAGTGATTTTTATTCTATCTTATTTTTTAATTGAAAATTGAGGCTTAGAGGAAGAGAACAGAAAGAAGAAAGACCTGAATTGGTCACTTATATTTTACCCAGGACAGGTAAATAGATATTTTTTGTCCCAAGAAAAATTAATAAGGAGAGATGGAAGACCTGATATTTCTAACGTCCTGTTGTCACTCATGCAGCATTTTGGTGAGTCCAAGTCCAAATGGACATTGCCATAGAATGACTTCACAAGCTTGATGTGCCTGAAGATACCCAGAGTTGGGTATTTTCAGTCAGGCACAGGCAATCACAGCTGTTGCTATTTTTGCCCTGACTCCTCTCTAATCACTCAACACATTTTAAAGCAAGATATAATGATAGATTATGTTGCCAAGACAGAAAAATCAACAAAGTATCTAAGGGAACAAGAAAGAAAAGAAAATTCAAAATGTATCTGGAAGAAAAATGCAACAGACAAAAAAACTTTTGATAAAGGTTGTTCTATAAACTTGGCAATGTCTCTGCTATAAGTAAATATGACTGTCTGCCTATCTTGCTTTATGTTCAATACATCCCAAATTTGGGGTGTGTGGAGGAAATACAAGGACGTCTGTTAACTTGGAGTAGCCAGCTGAGTTTTGAGGCCTAATCCATTCTGAAATTAAAATTAGCTCAAATGGTTGGATTCTACCAGGAAGTTTAAAATGGAGAATTTCCTTCATAAATATGGATAAAAAGAAGACAACTTTTTGGATGTTCTATGCAATTACTTCCCTTAGAAAAATAAAACTATACTTCGCCGTCCCTGGAGGTGTTTAAGAGAAGACTGGACGAGGAGCTTAGTGACATGGTCTAGCTGGGGGGTATAGGGCTGGATGATCCTGGGCCCCTTCCGGCTCGGAGTGGCCTGCTAGACTGTGAGGGATCTAGGTTGGTGTTACGCTCTGGGATGTGCTCTCGGTCTCTGTACGGATGTTAGATGGTGAGTTGGACTAGATGTTCCTTGTGGGTCCCTTCCAACTCATAATATTCTGTGATTCTGTGATTCTCTCTTTTCCCAACAGTTCACCAGTGTTCTCACTGAATTTCAGATATTATTGTATACATGACTTAGAAGTCCCAAATTCCTGTTACTCTTTATGAAATATCTATAGGTGTATACCGACATTTTAATGCTAACTGTTCAATCTGCTTATATGGCACCTAAGGACAAACTTTCATTTACTTCAATGCTGCTGAATCAAATGTGAGAAGGAGTAAAAACCTTGTGATGTAAATGAGTTAGGACACGTAATCATTAAGCACTCCAATTCTAAGGAATAAAAGTCCCAATCCAAATCAAATTGACGTAAGTAGAAGAACTTGTGTTTCTAATATCAAAGTGTCTTGTTTGCACACAAATCATGGTAAATTAGGCATAATCTAGCAATGCTTCTATTTCCTTCATTATAGTAAAATAAATGTCCACTGAGGAGGAGGAAAATACGTTGTGTGTGCGGGTGTTATTATTTTTTGGTAAATAGTAATATTTAGAACACCTAAAGATGTTTTCTGGCAAATGCAGGACAGATAAACTCCATTGTAATGGCAAAAATTAAGCCTCCTACCGAATCAAGTACTGCATCTACCAAACCTTGTAGAAGATTGAATTCTCAGAGCACCGGTAATTATAATCCTATATCATTTACGTTTGAGATACTTACATGGCATCTATATTATAGAGCCATGTCCTCAGCAGGAGGAAGCCTGTGACATCACATAGTTGCTGTAGAGCCTCTGAGATCCCAAAGATCACCCACACTTTGTTCATCTTTTACTCCAATCCTTTACTGTCCCTTCTGAATCATCTTGTCCAGTTCAGGATTATACAGAGTTCCTCCACAGCTTCACAGGTGAGGCCCAGCCAAGCAAGTGGGGGAGTCCCATCAACAGGTGATATATGATCTCCAAAAAGTGCTGCCGTAAGTGCACATATCATAGCTTTGTTTGCTGTTGATGTTGCTGTCAGCTATTTTAAAATAGCTTCTGAAGAAAAAACTATAGTGTAAAATATATTTATGAATTTTTTTTTTCCAGAGTTCTTTATGAATTAACTTCACTGCCTCTGTTTGAATTACAGACTGCTATAACACAAAGGATTGACGGATTAAACTGAAACTGTGACAAAAAAAGAGTGGTTTATAAACTCTCTAGGGGGTTCATACTGAGTAGATATGGAAGATCTTAAATTTTATATGTAAGATTTCATAACCAAATTATGACCTTGTTTCAAGTGATACAATCAGAATTGTTTTCCTTTGCAGACAAAAGGGTAAAATGCGGAGGTGTTTCCCAGAATGTGCAGTTAACTCCATCCCTTTTGACACAAAGAGAGATGGCAAAACCCAGGCGATTTCTACATCTTTGACTATTGATTTTTAAAAAACTTCTCTGCTTCATCATAGTTCGAGATAAGCTTTGATCTGAGGACTATCTTTTTGATTTCTTTGTTGAACTGAAATGTATGTACAAAGAAATAGTAATAGCAGTAACTCTCATCACACTTGTAATATTAAAAACAAGCTTTTGGAGAGAAGACTCTCAACACTGGTTATTTAATATTTTACACTTCCCTATTATTTTCTAATTTCTCCCCCCAGGCTGACCTATTTTATAGCTGCAGGACAGAACTGAAATAATCTCTTGATCCTGTTTCACTATTGTGATTCTTTAGCTGCATTTTAGCTTGAACATACAATACTGAGGATCTTTCATCAAGTGAAAAGAATAACTTTGAAGTGGGCACACATATGAAGAGTTTTATAGGGCAGAAGATGCATGTCTGCTTCATCCTAAAAGCTGGGTAAAGACACACACAGCCACTGGGATGCAGACTGCAAATTACCAGGCTCCTGAAGATCTCACAGGTAAGGGGGACAAAAGTGCTGAAATACTGGAAGTCAAATACCAATACATAAAAATGAGATTTATAGGAGTATTCACTGCATTAATTATTTTCAGATTCAGTCTTATTCTAGATATTGTGTTTTATTTTCCTATGTAAATTGAGTTTTAAATTGCCATGTTAAAATTGTTCAGTTAAGTGCAAGGGGATTAGATTGGTTTCTTTAACTACCTCATATATTTGTTTCAGCTTGAAACAAGAAAACTAAATGGCTAAAACTCCAGTACCAAGTATACACTTGTATCTTTTTATGTGAAGTCATCCTCAGGTAATATCTGTGCCCATATAAAATAATGAAAGTTAAGGCAAAAAGGAAAAGAGTATATAAAATAGCAACAGCATGTGATACCAATTATGTTACAGCCAAAAATAATACTTCTTGGCATGTTGTGCTTAAACTACGTCCTGTTAATGTTCCTTGGATACAGGCAGATTTTGATTTACACTTAGAAATATTTCTATTTGAGAACTATTAGGAAAATATTTTGAAATTATAATTTGCAAGCATGTGGAATGAGTTACCTCCCACAATTATGTGAACTACTGTATAGCATTAGAACTACTGTACTCCATTAGCTTCCCTGTAACTAATGAACCATGTCATTAATTACAGACATTCAAAATAAAAATTACTCCAAGACAAGACAAATATTTACTATAAATAAAAGGGTTGAGAACTACAAGGCAGCTATTTTATTCTAAACCAATTGTCTTTAAATTTCATGCTCTTTCTTCTCAAATGCAATTTGAAGCACATTAACTTGATTTTATATGTCAAATCTGATGCCTGTAGGTGTATCCCAAAGAGACTTCCATCAGGGGCTAGGAGTGCTGGAAGATTTTCAGTAGAAGTGTTAACTATATTTAAAGATGTGTTTATTAAACTCACATGACTTGTTCTCAGTCTAGGTTTCTCTTGGAAATAGCTTGTAAGGTTTCCTTTTGAGGGTCTCACTGGCCAAACCACCTTCAGATTCCAGCCACAGCATCAGGCTGGTCAGTGTCTGCTTCCCCTCACCTCAGGGGAGCCGAGGTTGGGGGGCAGAGGTAGCAAACAGGGAGCAAATATGTTTTCTTCCTCACTGTAGGCAGCCACTTTGCTCTGCTACTATATGTTGTCTCAGTGTCAGAGTGGGGAAAATAGTAGCATTTTCAGGGTAAATCTTCCTGTGGAAGAGAGTTTTTCTTGTCAACCTTTAAAGGGAAACCCTGCGAGGTTCCCCCATCCTGCAGGGAGAGCAGTGGCTGTCATAGGTGGGGCACCATGTGATCTGCACCGCTCATGGTCTAACCTGCAGCTTCTCCCCAGGGTCAAGCTCTCCTCACTGCCATTGTACTAACATTCTGCTTGTGCCTTTGGTATTTTGTTGAAGATTACTTTTGCTTGGTTTAGGTTATTTATTCACCTTTTACAAGATAATACACAGTCCTAAATAGCATAGTAACACTTCTGTAAACTCATTACGTGTAATGGTTTGTGTCTCACGATGTTACATTATTGCTAGTTCCATCATTAAGTATTTTATATTAAACATAATAGGAAATATTTGCCCTCTGCTTTCTTTCCTTTTTCACTCTTTGAACTGCATCATTATCTCTCCAAAAGTAAGGTATGAGGGTAGACAAGATGCACTGACCATATAGACAGCAACCAAGGAGATTCCCCAAAGAAAGAGCCACATGAAAGTTCCCCTAACATCCACCCCCATGTTTGCAACTAAAGTGTTTGGCATAATAAAGATAAGAGCAGGAGATAAGTAGTTTATCTAAATATATTGCCAAGAACAAAGCGAGTGATAAGGTATTGCTGATATCAGGAAACCAGAGAGTCCCACAGTTCAACCAGGTTCTGTATTATTTTATATTAGCCTCAGTTGTGTTTAACAAATATGTGAAGAATAAGAAGAGGAATTGAGAGGAAGCAAATAACTCAAGTAGGCTTTGCTGGAACGTGGGAAAGTTGCTAAAAGTCATATTAAAATCAAAAAAATGTTCAATACACATCTTGGGGAAAACAGTTGTATTTAAGAGAAAGGGACAGCTGTTAAAAGAAATATTTGGACAATATGAAAGATTACAAATCCTTTCATCGGGAGTTTGGGACTGATTGCATGAGGGTGTACAGATTTAACAGTGACAACTTTTACAGCTGAACAATACTTTTGCAATGAAATTCTGGCTCCATTCAGATCAATGGCAAAATTCCCATCTGCTTCAATGGAGCCAGGATTTCATGTGTATCTGTCTTTTTTCATTCCTCCTTGATATTTGTATCCTAACTGTCTGGCAGACAATTGTCTGTACAGGTCAAAAGTAAAGCTTTCTATTCATATGTGTCAAGGTTACTGTCTGTTTTCTCATCAAAAACAACAACAAAATAAAGAAGAATGAAAAAATATGACACATGCTTGCAGTACTATATCACTCAACTTCTCAGAGTAAAGAGAAAAAAAGTGTTTGCTGCATCTGCTAAGACAAGGACAAAATCTCAAGCAAAGGGCTAAATGCTGCCTGTGTGTAATTCCTAACCCCAAGGCTTTTAAAGAGCTCTTATTTTCAGCTCTACATGTATTAAGTTTCGGATATGGGTGTCACGGGATTTAAGCAGAGGCAGAATTACCTCAATGCTGTCTCCTCTTAAAAATGCTTCCTGAATATGGAAAAGTATTGCATGGACAGGAAGGAAGGTGACTTTCATCAAACAAATCTGTCATGCAGTGAGACTATTTAACTCATCAAACAAACCTTAGTATTTGTATCTCTGAATATAAGAATTAACCTAGAAAACTGAGAGATTAATTAAAATTTAAATTGGGAGAATGAAAATAAGAGATAAAATACTGCTTTGCAGATGAATGAACTTCTAAAAATGCTTAAATCCACAGCACTTGTCAAAATGCACCAAGAATTGCTCTGGTAAGTGAGAAATGACATGCAGAAGGTAATAAATGTGAATGAGAAGCTTTGTGTTCCCCCAGTGCACTATTTGTACACTACAAGAGCTTTAAAAGAATTGTAATTCTACACTTACTGTTGCTTATCTTGAGAAAAGTACATGCAGTCTGCAAAGTGGCTGTTGCTATTCTGTTTTTAAAGCCCATCTGAGAGCACATGGACATTGCAAACTATAATGGGGAACCTTGGAAAAATAAGGACACATTCAGACAAGTGAAAATCCTGTAACTATAGTCAAAGCAAGATAGAAAAGAGGCAATATATCACCTGACTTTAGTCTGTGGATGGTGTCATGGTAGATAAATCCAGATAAAACCATGGTAGATAAAATATACATGGTAATACATGTGTAGGTGTGAAAGTAGAATATGTCAATAGTGAGTGAATCCCACATAAGAAAATGATGATTACCTAATATTGACCTCCAGAAATAATTCTCCAGGCTAGATACAAAGTAGATCCAAGAGAAAAGCAGTTTTGAATAAAGCCAGTAAATAAGGATATGTTCATAGTTCTGACATTTTCTAGCCTCTTAAATCTTCTTGTTGCTGTTGTCCCAGACACAGTACATGAAGTTACATCAAAAAACATTACTGTGTCATTAAATTACTGAAGAGCCGATCTGATAAAATATACTTAAAATAAATATGCACATAAATTCTCAGTTTGGTCATAGTTACATCTTGCACAATCCATGACATAGAGCTTACACAGTCCATTGTTTTTGGTGAGGAGTATGAGCATGGTATTTGTTCTGCAAGTGCTGTTGGAAATACTTGTGAGTACATCATTAATCTCAATGGTCAGTGGTCATTTCTGAAAGCTGCATCAGCAAATACTTCTGCTAACAGTCTCTTTCTGCAGCGTATTTGTATAAATTTTACCCACTTGGGAAGTGCAAACAGCAGAGTTGACGAGCCTGGGATCAGTGCCAGGTCAATGCAGCTACATGGCTTTTGTACCAGCTAGCTCATATCCTACAGGCTTGCAAAGAAGTTAAGGACAATTCATCCACCATGTAAGAGGTACTTAGACGTAGCCCGGACACTGAGTCAAGCATCCTAATTACCAATGGTACACGATGCCAAATGTGTCCTTCTCGTTTTAGCTGGCCAGTGGAAGAGAAGAAAAAGTACTTTCAGAGTAGAAAAATTCATCTTGCATTTCCCTTTTCCAGTTCTTCAAGATTTCACTCTCCTGATTCCATTGTCTTTCTCAAAGCAATGTTGAATGGTGCTTTGCCTACTTCAAATATGGATCATGAAACTGTTCTTTTTCCTCTGGCACATTTGCTAATTTCCTTAGATTTATATCTATTTGTAATATTTAATCTGGAAGCCACAGAGAGGAAATAAACATTCTAACCCCTTTTGCAAATTAATGTGATACGTTTCAGGCTACAATGCAATCATAGTTTAATTTGGTTTACCTCAAAAATTTCTCTGTGATATTTCCATGAAATTCAAGATAGTGAAAATTAGTGACTCTGGTAAAGGAGCAAAAATTCCCAGTTGTTATCAAAGAATTGTGTGCTGCTTATTTGAGTTTTGACGGTCCTGCTGCTATCTACAAACAGGTCTTCCAATGAAAAGTGGGAAAAAAAAAAGTGATGGTATCTAATTCTCTATATCAAGTGTTAAAACCCTTGGCAGTTGCAAACCAGAAAGATTTATGTAATGAGCATTGGATGAGGAAAATAAGATTATTCTCACCAGGGAAGGGGAGACATTTAATTGATGCTTTTCCTCATATGCAGAAGACTGATAAAGTTGACGTAAACAAAATTTTCCCACCTTCAAAACCACAAAAACCAAAATAACAGAATATGCATCCTAGGAAATTAGGAGCAGGTAGGAACTTAAGAGAAAACTACTATATTTCATCCAAAAGGAAACAAACATATTGAACATATTAAAAGAAATGTCCACTAAGAGTGGTGAATTTTTTTGTTTCAAGAGCTAATTAAAGAGATGGTAGAAAGAAATTATTGACAGGCATAGGAAAAGGGACTATCTTTGAAAAAACAAACAGGCAAAGAGTTCCTTTGGTTTCCACGTATCTTGAATTTCTGGTTTTAAAAAGATGTTAATTCAAAAGCAAAGAAGCAGGAAATTATATACTGAGATATTCCAAGTCTGACATCCCAACTCTGAAAAGCACCGTCTTGCTCCTATTATGCTCTGGTTTTGAAAATATATTGAATGAGAACTGTATGGTCCTTTTTTCTGGGACAAGTCAGCTTTCAACTGGAACAAAACAGTAGTTCTAAGCTCTTTAAGATGATGGTGCTTCAGACTCTGTCTTTCTTCAAACTCAAATCTGTAGAGATGCAAAAATCCTATTTAAAGGTAGGGAAAGTGTGACCATTGAAATCAGTTATGAAATTCTACTGTTTCCCAGTTCTGACTTATTTTAATGAGAGTGGAATCTATTGAACATAATCTGATATTTTCACTGAGTTTAATTAGGTCAAAATGAAGTTCATTTGGCTTAAGTGTTCTTATGGCCATGGATTTTTCTTCCAGCTTTGAAGATATATATTTGTAACCCCTGCTGACCTGTGAATTAGATCAGAAGGACTGTGCACAGAAGAACATATTTCAGCAGTTTGTCTTCTGTTCCCTGACAACATACTGCACCAAGTCCTTCTGAAATGAAGGTTGATAAATGTGCTTTAGTTGTGTCTTTCTCCTTAGCAGTGTTGCTTCCATATCACAAAGAATTTATATGCATCCATGAAATTATACTCTTCTTAGAAATGAAAATTAGCTACAGATGCCTGATGAGAAAGCACTGTATAGCAAGGAAAAGGGTGCAAGCCCTAGCTTAAGCATAAACTGCTTGAAAATAGTCAAGAATCTTGAAGGATAAAATGTGCATCTGTTTTCTGTTGCTGAATCGAGCTCCTGTACTCCTTTTTTATTATCTTCATTTCTCTCTACTATCCAATGTCCCTGAAAAGAAGAACAATCAAGTTTGTCTTTTGAAGCAGCGTCACTGGGCATTCCTTAGGAAGACTAAGCTCAGTCACAGAGAGAAGGCCACACAGCTTCTGATACACAGTTTAGCAGAAAGATTACATGTCCTATTTTCCAAAGCGCCTCTGTGCTATGCTTTGGAGTAACTGTGCAGAACACACCTGCAAGAGGTAAGAATAGGGTAAGAGAACATGACTGTTGTTTATTCAGATCAAAAGGGAGTAGTTTAGAGACTATTCAAGGGGGTAGCTTCATCAGGGCTATTCCCACTCTAACAATTAGGAGTTTATTGGATATGGAAGTCTCAATTTACAAAGGGAAGCATATGCTTTTTTACTTCACTGACTGAATCAGAGCCTAAGCACCTGAAGCAGATGATTATTTCTTGCCTTTTCTGTAGATACAGTTTGTTAATACCTGCAATTAACCCTAGGAAATAATAAAAAAAGGGTCATACCTCTAAGAAGAAAATATTTCTTCTCCTTACTCTAAATGTTAGGTCTTGCCTAGCAAGTAAGTCTGGTTCTGTGTTGCTCCGACAGATTGTTTGAAACTGAACAATTGTATTATTCTTTCTGGAACAAGGAATAAGAGCTGAGAGTGTGAAAAGGCATTTTGGAAGCATTCCTGCTTAAGACACTTAAAAATTAAATGACTGAAGCTTCTAGAAATTTAGGGTGGTAGACCAATGCCTCACTAACAGGGAATTAAAGACAGATTACCTAGGAACAATTTTTGAGTTGCAGTTTTGCCAGGCTCTGGTGCTGATATTTGACATGAGGCATTTGGCTGAGCTGCTCCCAGGTAAATGGTTGTTCCTACTCCTTAGAAGGCTCCAGGCTGGAACTGGCAGGAAGAGGCAAATAAAAAGGTTCTAACGGGCACAACTCACTGAAGGAATGAGCGCAGTTGGTTCCTATTGTACAGTGATCAGCAGAGAGCAGCTCTCTAACCATTTGTGGGTGCAACTGAGCTTTGAGCATTTAAATATCTCTAGTAGCAGGAGCCAAAAGAAGCCAAGTATTGACAAGACTGGTAAAAACTAAACTTTTTCCCTATCCCCAGTCTTCTTAGCATAGAAAAGAATGTAAAACAGAAAAAACATCTGCTTCATATGCCACATTGCAAGCGGGATCTGTCCACTGACAGCCTCTGGGGACAGGTTCAGTGGCCCTGTGTCACAGCCAAGAGGATGCAGCAGGTTAGGAGCTGCAGAGATAATGTGTCTGTTGGAGGCAGTGAAGAACTTCAGATCCATTAATCCAATTAACATAAATCTTTATACTTAAAAAATAATTATTTAGGGATTCTGTTATGTCTTACAGTCACATATTGAAGCCTTGGACATTGTTAATTATAGTTATATTTTTAAGAGTGACA
Organism: Pitta sordida; assembly: GCA_013390025.1. NCBI lineage: Eukaryota > Metazoa > Chordata > Aves > Passeriformes > Pittidae > Pitta > Pitta sordida. Next base: position 12,574 of record WEKX01016865.1, on the reverse strand, counting down.
AGCAAACATTCTCACTGCTCTTATCCTCATCTGCCGTGTCTTGCCTTGTCTTGTCTGTGCATTGGAGCCAACTATGAGAGAACGTTCTTTCCTACTCAAGCAGATGTTTACCTTTCAGCACCTAAGCCAACCTTTTGACTTGGGTTTGAAATTTTGGCCCTGCTGAAATGGGTGGAGGTTTTGGCATTGATTTCGATAGAGCAAGCATTTAATTCCAGGTGCTCTGGTCAATAAAGCATATAAAATTACAAAACATATGCCTTTCCTCTTTCTCAACTTCTCAGTCATCCCAAGTATTACCAAATGATAAACACAAAAATGTGGAGGAAACAAAATAACATCTTAAAAAAGACTACATGAATAATTAAAATACCTTTTAATATATATAATAGGTACACCTATATGCACATGCACACACATATTTATAAGATGTCAGTGGGATCAAAGCTTTTCTCCAGCACATTAATAGGTGGCATGCACCCTCACTTATCTGCTAAAATCAAAACCTGTACATGCACGTGCAGGTGCCGGGAGTTGCTTTCTCATATTGTTGGCACAGGGCCACATAGTAGAGCCATACACCTTCATTTTTTAACAAGTCTGTGTTTTCTCAGGTGTTCATTTATCTCTGTGAAGAAGTTTCTCAGACCCATAACCTCAAGTTTAGCACGCTAATGGAAGGAGTGCTCTTGCTGCCAATAAACAGGACTTATTCTGTCTCAGAAGCAAGGATATAACAATATAATTATTTTTTAATTATTTCTAAATATTTTTTGTAAATACAGGTGTCATGAACATGGAATAGTAACAATTGGCATTTGGAAAATATTGCAAAAGATGTAGTAGGTTTTCTACCACTGTGAGTTCAAATTAGGATAATTTTCCAAAAGACAAGTTTAAGTTCATCCTACAAAATGCTGTCTTAGAGGCATGAGCAACTATACGAAATATATGGTCTGCGTTGTAATAGCTCTTTTTAGCTTCAAAAATCCATGAGTCTATGCTGGTTTTGTCAACAGAAAAATACGATGAACAAAGGGAAATAATGTATATTTTTTTGGAACAAAAATATTGTTTTGAACAATGAAGCAGAGCTAAGGAAGGTACATACAATCATTCGTGTGATTAACATAAGCACTCTGTTCAAGTGGGCCAGTCTTTAAGTTTTAAAATTGCAGCATGGATTGACTGAATTTTTCAGTCAGTGATTGAATTGTGTATATTGAATATCTTTTTGGCAGTTTAGGAAATGACTCTGTTCTTGCTACTCAAACCCCATTTGAACACTTGTGATTTTTCTGTAGGCAATATTGTCAGTTCTCATTTCTCTCAGTTCTCTGCATTTTGACAGCAATGAGTCAAATGACAGATTTTTTTTCATTGTCTGAGGGGGTCTTTGCTTTTCTACAGTTGTCTCCTTCAAGGTTTCAGTTCTCCTTTGCAATCAGTAGTTTTATTGTTGCCTCTCACAGGCTGGAAATAGGGCTCTGGAGGGGGGGGTTGTGTGCATTTATTTGATCCAAAGAGTTGGCTCTTGTTATCTAAACTGAAAGTCACCTTCTTATCCATTAGTCATTTTATGTTAAAGATCAAAAGTTTGGGGAGTTTGTTGTTGATTCTAATCTCACAACATTTTTCTTTATTTACTCTTCTTGTAGATTCAGTATTTGAGAATTGCAAAACTTGCTTTCAAAGTCAACACTCAAGTACTTCTCATAAATAAAATAGCTGGAGTCACTTAAAATAGTTTCAAAGACTTCCCCACACAGTCTTAGTTGGAATAATCTGTAGTTTCCTGGTATTAATCTGTGATTTTATTTTATATTGTACTATTATATTGTCACTGGGTTTTTTTCTAGTTCTTTTGGATAATCACTGAAATGTATAACGTTATGAAAAGAAATTATATCTTTAAAGAATTCTAAATGCTGCCTAATTTCTGCTTACTTTTATAGGTACTGTGGAAGATGTAGTGTTATCACATATTACTAGGAACAAACATGCTTAACTTCAATGTATTTCAGAGTTTTCTGACTGTCTGAAAAAACTCAAAGAGCAAACAAACAGAAAGATTGTTTAAAACTTTATATTATTCTAACTATTAAACTGAGAATAGCTTTCAAAGTTATTCAGAGGAGGATATATGAAAGGAGCAGGCTTTTGGGAAAGAAACTGATGCACAGGTGCATTCATGTACCAGAGTTCATAGTATATTTTTCTCCTATACTTTTTAAATCAATTAGTGAACTGGTGAATACTCCTTGAGAAAGGATTTGAAAAATACTGTAGGTTTGGTTTTGTATTTGGAACCACTTAGTTTACTTTCTTTAAACTTTCATTAAAGAGTTTTAGAAATTATTAATAATTGTACTCATCTGAAAATATGTTGTAAGCACAATACTTACACTGCAATTCTATATTTGGTTATCTTGGATACCATATCTGAATTAGGTGCTCTCTAGTCTTGGAAGGGATTTATAGCATGGAGGTCAAGTGGACAGTAATTATCACACACAGGTGGTCTGAAATATTACCCATTACCAATACCTTTTCATAAGTCCCTAAAATGAGTTGTACTTTGATTGAGCTAATGGGGATTTTTAAGTAAATGTATTTGTAAAAAATTCCGAAGTTAAATTGGAAATAGTTGAAAATGAGAGGCTGTGACAGTCACACAGGGATAATCAGCCAAGGCCCAGTTTTGGTGGTTTTTAAGTTCTGATATGTGCAAGCTTCATTTCTACAGAGGAATTTGCATTTAATCCTCTCTAAACTTCCCTTGAATTTTGTTTATGTTCTGGTTTTGGCTGGAGTAGAGTTAATTTTCTTCACAGTAGCTGATATGGGGCTGTGTTTTGCACTATCTATTTGTATTTTTCAGGTAGTGCTTTTATACTATGCTTTATTCTTTCACTGATGTGTGTCTCTCCCCAGTAAAAACCACAAAGCAAACTGGATTTCAAAATGCATGTCCTCTGAAGCACTTCCCTAGGAATTTTGCTGAGCTTAAATGTTTTCAGTATGTGTGAGAAAGTAAATATACTTGTAACAAAGAGTTCTTCCTTCCCGGGGCAATAGTGTGTTATATAATGGAAGAAATATTATTCTTGGCGTGATAATTAAAAAGAAATAGAAGATTTGAATAGTACCAGCCCACAAAACACAGGGCTTACAGCTGGCAAGGCAAATGACAGTCTTTTAGGATGGTATCTTTTTCACTATGGTAGTAGTTACTTGGGTGCCACCAAAGACCTCAGGGTCTTTGGCTTTACTTAGTATTTGTAGTAACATTAATACAATTGAAACCATAAAATTTTATTTTACATGTTAATTTTGGAGAAGTAATTTTCTTGTTTCGATGGGGCAATAACAAGTAAAGTCCACGTATACAAATCCAGAGCTGTTTCATAACAGTATAATGATTTCTTCATTTTTCTATGAGACCTTTTATAACAGCAACATCATATTAGAGATTATGTAACAAGATTATAATCTCTCTCTTTCTCATTCTTTCTCATTTTCTACCATAGGTAGACTAGTATAGTCCAGTTCCTGATCTCCTACCAGGTATCATGGTCCTGCCTGGAGTCATCAGTATGAGCACTGTATCTGCCACTTTCAGGGATAATTTGCGCTTTTATCAAAGATCCATAAAGAAAAAGTGAATATTTAGAATCCTGACAGTTAAGCATGGAGCCGTGGGGAGACTGTGAAGCTCTAAAACCAAATGTTTTGCATTTTTACTCTGTGGATTTGTACAGTGACCTCAGTGACATGGGTGAATACCAAAATTGTGCTTTAAACAACTGTATCCCCAGAGAACACAGTACGAAGGACCTTCAGCAGGGAACCTGTTGAGGGAATGGAGCAGTACCACTACCAGAAAGAGCTAAGGATGTCTCAGCCTCTGTAATTTTCCAGGCTTTTTCCTGCACTACATTTTCACATCCCCTCTTGGGTAACTGGCATGGGCATTCCCCACATGCTTCACAGTGAGCATCTGAAAGGAGGGTGGTTGGCTAGCAGCCACAGAAGAGGCTCACAATTCCTACCTGCTAGGGATGCAAGGGCTTTCCCTACACGACACTGACATTATGTCTTCCACAAATGTAGTTTATTGCAACTAGTCTATAAAACAAGACCAATAGGAAACCTTTCTGATGAGATAAAAGTTGTAAAAATATTTTTCCCCCTCCATTATATAACAGTGCAATGTGTTGCTGAAGGTGCCAGAAATACTGGGAGAAACAGGAGAGGAAGCACTCGTTACCACTCTGTGCAATCATTTTTCTCCTCCACCAAAAGAAAGGTGAGCTGCACTCACTCCAGCCTGTACAATGTATCAGGACTTCCAAGTTGACAAAACCTGGGAAGGGATAGTCTGCAATGGAAACCTGAGGAAGCCTCCAAATCTGCAAATCATGTAAGTGCTGTTGTTTTCCAGTGTACCCTACTGTGCACATATGCATGAGGATGGTGGGTTCCTTAGGCACCAATAGCCATTTGGAGGTCACAGTGTATTCTAGAAGGTTTGCTTTTGACATCATGTGGTCAGAGTCGTTTGAAGCCCAATCATTCTCTAAAGAACATGTCAGGAAACCACAAGACATAATTTCTCTGTGTGGCAATAATCTGCAGGGAGCCTGGATAGCTGTAATGGTACATTGCTGCTCGCTTTACATCTGACTTTGCATTAACTCTTCAATTTGCTTGCTTTGGCTTCCCCAGTTGTTAAATACATATACACAGGGTCACTTCAACATACTAAAAATTCAGTTTCTGGAGTCAGCTCCTTAGTCTCCAAACCCTGCAGCTCTTCATGACAGTCCTGCTCCCACGTGCTGCCTGGGTTGACACGCGTCGTGCCGCTGGGGGTAAGTCTCCATCTCACCTTCTCTTGTTAATTTGCTGTGACAGTGACTAATTCCAGAGACATTGATTTACACCTGAATAAAATTTACTGAATTTTACAAGGGTTGTTTTTATCAAATGAAAAATAGTTTTAAAAATATCTGAGTCTACCACTCCTGCCTTTGCTGTGCTAAACACAAGCAAGCAGGGGACACGTGGCTTTTGAAGTTACTATTCATGAGCTACATTGTTTTTTTTCTCCAGTAATAAAGCAATAATTGCCAATCATTATTTAATACTCAATTATGTTCCCATAAAGGATTGGGAGAAAAAGCTCTAATGAGTAGAATTATGAAGAATCCAATCCAAAATTACAAGGAATTGCAAAGCAGGTTGCCCTGGCAGGAGACAAAATATTGATTGGCAAACTCAGAGCCTTGCCTCAGCACTGGAGGTTTGGTGGAGAGGAGTGGGAGAGGGGAGAAAACTGTTTTACAGTTTTCTACTTTTAGAATCCTCTTCTAATAAGTTTTTCCCCCCTCTCCAGCAGGCCCGGAGTATTCTACTTCCTATTTCCCTGGTTCTCTCTTTTGATCATTTAGATTTACAGAGACTGGACAAAAAAAAAATATCTGAAACATCCAAACTCTGTCTTTGGAAGGCAAGTTTGTCTCCCCACAAATCAGGGTGCTCCTTGCAAGGCTGAAGAAGCACCATTTCTCTCATCCACAATATATTTAGATAAAAGAGTGTCTCAGGCCCAAGAGAAGCAAAATATATTGACCTAGGAAATAAGATCCTCATGAACTTATGGTACTGGAGGAATCAGTGAGTAATTGGTGCTAAACTTAGTTTTTGTTAGAATTTACTGTTACCCTTATTTAAGAAAATGTGCTGTAGATACTTTATATTTCTTGCTTTCATCTGGTAAAGACAAAGCAGTATTTGCTAAAAATAGCCTTTTATTTGAAATTCATTTCCTCGAATGACCATCATCAAAAATACATGAACTTAAAAACAATTAATTCTGTACTTTTCCATACTAAAACCATGCATCCTCAGATTTATGCTCTCAGTGACTTTAAAATTATAGGCAAAGATGAACCAAATATTAACAGCATCATGAAAAGAAACCAAGTGTCCGTCAGAGAGCACAACAGATAGACCCCTTCCTATCAAACCTGCTGTTTCACCTCGATTCGTAAAATGGAAACTGGCCTTAGAGCTGAGTGACCTGCAGAAATAGAAACACATAGAATGGAAAAAAAGAAAAAAGTAATCAGACCAGCAATGTAGCTACGTATAGCTGAAAATATTTGACTTGGCTGGAGTATCAGCTTAAAACTTAAGCAGTTCTTGATTTTTGTTCAGGTTGGTTTACGCATCATTAACGAGGACTGTACTATAGTTAGCTCAGTCACACAGAAGCTGCTCCCAGGATCTCAATACCTTGAACTATGCTAAAGGCACAAGTCAGAATAAATATACAATGTTTATAACTTATACTTGAAGTGAATAGCGCTGCATTGTCAAATCTCAATTAGCCGTGGTCGCTTATTTGGTCTAAGGATTATCTTTGCCGTGGACCCTGAGATCTTAGGTCTGGCAGATTTCTTAACGGAGATAAAATGTTGTGCAAACAGGGCTCCTTTGCCCCCCGGGCCAGCCCAGCTCTAGGAGTAGAGTAGAGCCCGCTCAGCCTGATGGGTCCACCCAGAGCGTCCCCTTCCCTGCAGACATCCCACCAATGGCCTCTGCTCCCACTCCAGCTCCACCAAACCTCCAGCCCTGAGGAAAGGCTCTGAGTTTACCAATCAGTATTTTGTCTCCTGCCAGGGCCACTTGCTTTGCAATTCCTTGTAATTTTGGATTGGATTCTTCATAATTCTACTCATTAGAGCTTTTTCTCCCAATCCTTTATGGGAACATAATTGAGTATTAAATAATGATTGGCGATTATTGCTTTATTACTGGAGAAAAAACTAATGTAGCTCATGAATAGTAACTAAGCAGCGAGGTGGTTATCTCCCTCATCATGAGCATCTCTTTGCCAGGGTTAGATGATGCACAGGAAGCTGCAGAGCCCTCTGACAGGCATTATGCCATATTTGCACAACCTGTTGTTACTCATAAAACAGTGATCTCTGTCATAAAGTGAAGGTTTGCAATTCAATATAAAATATGTGCAAGAAGATGCAGTAAACGTTCTCGTCATCTTAGTATATGAGAGAGAAAAGATTTTACCTTGTAAATAGAGGCCCGAATTAGAAGTCAAAAATACTTTCTGTAAAATACTGTCAAAATGTAAAAGTTTTTCTTCAGATAATGCAGATGGCTTAATATTGATTAAAACTCAAAAACCTACAAACAAAAAACAACCCAGAAACATTTTTTAAAGCCCTTTCTGGAATTCTGTGGATAGATTTAATAATAAATGATGTTTCTGCAGTGAGAGGTTTAAGCAAGCTCAGCTCTGATGGCTCTATTTCCAGCTCTAATAAAATATTCCAAAGTGTCTCGCAAGATATGCTATAAATGTGAATACAGAAAAGCTGAACATTCTTTTACACAGACAGGTCTTTTCCTCAAGCATAAATATTCTTAGTCTGTTTCTTGGAGATAAAGACTATATCATTACCAGACCAATGGCTGGAATTTCTCTTTGAAAAGGAATCCTTGTAAATGCTCTGTCTCTGAAGCCAAATGCTCATAACTTCCAGTGAATATTCCATACAAAGAGCAAATCGTACTAACTAGGATCTTTCAGAGTTTATGCAAAGTTAATATTATATAATGTTGAAGAAAGAAAAGTTATAAAATTATTTTCTGTGTAAATAATTTGGAATTTTTATGATGCAAATATAAGTCCCTCCTAGATTTTTAAAATTGTTTATGCACCTAAATCCCATTGAATTAAATGGAAGTTAGGACCATAACTATAAATCTTTACATTTGTTATATATTATTAATTTATATCTGAACATCTTAAGAATTTTTGAAAATTTTCCAATGTTTTTTTAAAATTAAAAAATAGAAAAGTGACTATTCAAGAAATCATATTCCTCAAAGATTATCTGCATGAAAACAAATGAATGTCTAAAATTCCATTAAGAGAAGATCAGCTGGATAATATATTACCATCACACAAAATGTGCAAGAATATCTTATAGTTGCTTTAGAAGAATATTTTCAACTAGTACTGGGTTTTAAACTACACAGAAAATTAAATAGTGACTCTATTAGATCTGTATTTTTTGAGTTGTTTGTTTGAGGAGGTTTGGCTTTATTTAAAGAGCTTTAAGATATTCTTTTCCTTTTCTTATGACAAGTAACATAAAAAATAAAAGATTTCCCCATATAACAGTAGCCACTGGTGTCCTGTGTCAGGGCATTAACCTTTTTAACCCTGTCAGTTGGCTGGGGCCAGGAAATATGGACTAGGCTTTTACTGCTCTTCTGTCTGTCACAACTTTATTATGCATCACATTTTTGCTCTTCTGAAGTGTCTATAGCACTAAAAAAATGTTCTTGTGAAGAGAATGCAGTGCTACATGGCTGAGAAGGTATGTAGGACAGAATATCATATATTTTATCAAAGCAATGTCCCTCTTCAGCCAGAGCATGCTATTTTTGCTCTGTAAAACCTTAACATCAAAGAAAGACTCAGGGTTCTGTTTCATATTTTGTAAAGGTGTTCTCTGAGCATTTCTATTTGAATTATCCAATAGTTTGGTGTATATCATTTTGCTGATGACAAGAAAGCTCTCATACCCTTACTGGTGTCTGCCCAAAGTTGGCTTGTCTTTCAAGTCAGTATAAAGCCATATATAGTTGATTAGCAATAAATATTTCAACTGCTATTAAAGAACTATCAGTTCCTACAGGCCATGTTATTGTCCATTTTTATATATACCATAATCTTTTCAGAGAGCTTGTACATATCCTCCATTAAGAATAGTACTGAAAATTACACAAGCACTTAAAAATCTTGTCATGAGAAGATGGAGAAGATGGCATCATATTGTTAGAACAATCACAAAGACACCTTTTAATTCATGGAAAAACATTGCTTTATCACTTAATTGTAAATGTTCAGGGTTATACACATTATTTTCAGCAGTCCAGATGGCGGTAGAAGAATGTTTTCTTCCACCAAATATTATTTTGTTAAATATATAACAGCTTTGGTCATTAATGGCAAGCTGTATCCAGTTCTCATTGCTGGGGCTACAGCTGACGTAATAGCTTGGCTTCTTGCTCCTTCCTCTTATGTTCATTTCTTCCAGATTGTCACCCATAATTTGCTATTCACTTTACTGCAAGAGGTTCACCTCCAGGTACCATTTCAGTTGACAGCCATGGTAGCAACTGGTTACAGTGACTTGGAGCGAATGCTCTCAAACCATAGCAGCATCTGCCTGCTGGGACAGACGGTCCTTCTGCCTGCTTTGATGCTGACAAGCTGGTGCAGGCAGGTGGCCACAGCATCACTTTTGGCTGGGGAGAGCTGCCTTCCTTACTGTACCTCCTGCCTGCCCTTCCCAAGGAACCCCTGCACCTTTCTTGCACCTCTGTCACTCCACTCCTGCCTTGGAGCCAGAAACGTGCAAGGTTTCAATCCATCTCTGATGCAAAGCTTATGCTCTTTGATGGAATAACCTGACTAGCCCACAGGGTCCCAGGTGGGTTTCCACTTCCCAGATTTTGTTTTCCCCTATGTGTGTGTTTCTGTCTCAGCAGCTTCCTCTGACTTAGCTCCAATGGCACACAGATTACCTGAGGAGACTGGGACATTTATTCCCTGTAACTCTGTCATCCTCCACAGCAGAGTATTGCTGATGGGAAACTTAAATGTGATCCAGGGAACATTCAAATGAGACTGCATCACAATTAAATGGAATTCTGTTCCCAAAATGGCAAAGACTGTGGCAGCTTTAGTCCTTTAGAAAACAGTGGCAAAGACTGTGGCAGTACTCCATGCAAGGTCGTTTTGTGTGCTACAGTGAGATTTCAGCTTCATTCCAGTCCCTTTGTGCATCTCTGGCAGCCTTTGGTAGACAGCTTTTGGGGCAATGAATGTTTCAGGGATGAATTCCATCAGAAGAGCAGTAAAAAATAAAATGAGGGGAAGTTTTCACATTTGGTGAGATGATGCAACACTGCAATAATCTGGAAATAGATGTACTGATTTATAAGTGAAGTAGACAAAATAAAGGGCAATATACTTTCAAGAATAGCCCTACCTCAGACTTTTCATCTGAATCTAGTTTGAATTGGTCACTATTCACATTTTCCATTTCTTAAGTTAATCAGGGTTCAGAATTACCTTTTTTAAAAAATCCTTAGGATTCAAAATGCCAAATTCTTAACAAAAGTTAACTCATTCTGATCTGCAATAAAACCACAACATTTTTTAAATTTTACAAAAAGTCAGAATTCTGGGGATGGAAAATAGAGTATTTCCCCAGCATTTTTATTCTAGACTTGTAAGATATGTTCTCAATCTTTAGCCACAATTACAATTTTGTGACATATTTGCTGTTATAAACCAGTTTGATTCTCTGCTATTTTATATTATGTCACTAATAGCAGTCTGAACATATAGTGAGTATGGTCTGTTCAGTTTTAATTGAGGAGAAGAAGGATTCCACTGATTTTGTTCACAGGGGATATACCTTTACTGCACTTATATCACCAAAAGAAATACCATAGTGGCTGATGTGCCTGTATGGTCCAGAGCAAAACACTGTCAGGAGGTTATTGAGGGTTCTAAACTCAAGAGGTGGACTGGAGAACTTGATGGGTCCACAACAGCTCTGAAGTATTTGGACTGCTTTTAAGGCATCCACAGCAGCAGACAATGGATTTGTCCATTGTATAAATAAATCCTGCCCTGTTTTACTGTGTTAGTGAATTTTACCCATACAAAAAAATGGAATTTTCCTTTTCATCATTTGTAGCTGAAATATTTTTTTGTTTTATGATTTTGCTTTCATTTTTTAACCAAATAAGTTTTATAGTAAGAGTAATTAAATTTGGAACACATTTGATTCCAGTAGCCCCTTGGATATATTTCATGCCTTGCACTTCCCTGCTTTGCCTGGCCTTGCTTTTCTCTCTCTTCCTTTCCTTATTGTCTTTTTCTAGTGCAGCAAATATGGTAGCTTTATACCAGATAATACACATTACTTTTTTTTTTAACAAAGGTTATTCCTCTTTGGCATGTCTTTCTAATTTATAATATGTTAGTCTATTTTTGTCTTACTGCTGGCATACGTGAGAGTTTGGAACACAGTTTTAGATTTTTGCCTTTATGCAATTAAATACAATCAACTTCCAGTAGTAAAGTTTTGATCACTTAGTTTAAAATGCCGAAATAATATATCCTGCTTTAAGGTTTTGGTTTTTCTTCAAGACACTAATATGGTGTTCATTATCAAAGGACAAAGGGCACTTCGAATTGTAATAAGGACTTTCTGGTTTTAAATTCCATTACTTGCATTAAAACCACTTACTGCCACTAAGAAAAATGAGTATAACTTTGTGAAGTTTGTAGCAAATAGGCAGTCTTTTGATATCTTATAGCAAAATGCTTCAGTTAATAGGCCTGTACTTGAAAGTACACTTTCACACCAATGGTTGCAAGTGCATTCTGTGTTCTTGTTTAAGTCTGACATCCATGAAAAGAAAACCAAGATCTGTTTCTTATTGTGCATTAAAGAGGATTCTTTGGAAATTGCTGAATAACTTAGCAATATGCTCTGTATCATTTTCACTGATGACAGGAGAGATGTCATCTCTGGTGCATCTGTCTAAAGTAACCTCTTGGATAACTTCTGTGTATTGCAATTTGCTTCATTTCTTCAAATAGGAAGAAGTTTCTAAAGCACTATTTATTGGCAATTACCAAAATATTTCACTTATTTGTAAGAAACAAAAATGGAGCATGCTGACTCTTGGGAATCTGTTCTCAATAACTATTCCATTTACAAAACAAAACCAAAAAACCAACAACAAAGCAAAAAACCAAAAACCATCAACAACAAAGAAACCCAACACAAAACCCCCCTACCCACAACACTCCTACATCTCATTCAAGAGCAGGACTGTTTTTTAAACAAAATATGTTGTAGCGTTTCAAGCTTCCAGTTCTTTGCCTTGTTGTGTTTAATGATCACAGCTGTACCAAGTTTGTTTATCTTCCAGTTAAGATCAGGACAGCTGGTCAGGTCTGGAGATTCACTTTTGTTGTATTTTCATGCTTAGATTCACTTTATTCAGTTTATCACTTTTGTGCTTGGAACAAAAAAGGGGTCCTTACCAAAGGGTGCAAACAGGGTGCACCTCTGAGGGCCGGCTGTGCCTTGGCCCAGGCACTGTTTGAGTCAGGCTCACAGCTAACGGGGGCTGGCAAATACAGAGGGGACAGGTGGGGGGTGTGTATCGGTAAAAAAGAAATCTGTTGTGATTAAAGAAATGTCCTTTACCAAAAATGAGGTAACTTTCAACTCATTCGAGTCCATGTTGCTAGCTGCTGATGCTCAGTTAACATATTTGTTTACACGACGTCTCAGTGAAGGCCTTCTCCTTCTTAATCAAGAAGTCTCGGTTGGAGGGTGTCCCTGTTACATCTGGGGCAGGGGTAGAAGATGCTTGAGGCTGCTTTACTTTATGTGTGTATACGTTGTTTTCTCTCTTTTTAACAACATTAGTCCAGGCAACA
>WEKX01016854.1:8467-33816 GCA_013390025.1 Pitta sordida | reverse complement strand
AAAAAATGTGGTTTTTCTCTCTTGCTCCTCATTATTCAGAGAACATATGATATATTTCACTGAAACAATAAATTATTTAGCACCTCTTTTACCTTCTGCTATATAGAGAAGGAAATGCATCTAAAAGCATGAACCTTGTAATCATTGGTATCATTAGCCTTATGATGTGCCCCAAAATCTTGAAATTCTATTTACTTTTCTTTTGATCCTTAGTATATTTTTGATATTAATTGCTTATTTTGTTCTATAACTTAGGAAGCTCCCACCACATTTTATTATATAGATGTTCAATATTCTGTGTATTTTCAGTTTTATATGCATTTTATTTTATGTGTCCCTTCTTCTCTTCTCCTATGCAGCAGCAAAGCCATGGTTATCAGCTCCACAATCAACTTGTGTGCCTCTTGTATATTATCAATCCAGCTGAGTTTGTCTCTGGCTTGGTTTGCAGGATCATGTTTATGTTCAGTAAGTGTTCCATAATCTTTGTCAGGTTATCTGATAACATGCTAATTGCATTATACAAAGACATGGTCATGTTTAGAAAGAATAACAGATGAAACAATCCCAGTGCACTGAAGACACTGAATTGGCAAGTTCTTGGAACATCCAATAACCCAAATCCATGAGAATAAGCTATATGCCTACTGCCTGCACTAAGGGATGGCAGCAGCCTCCCTTCCACCAGCCTGAAGATGCAGAACTTGCCTGGGTCATAAAAATGCCTGGAGCTAGTAATCTTCAGCAGCTTTGTAAAACAATAATTAATTTTGTTTCATGTCTGTGTTCACATTCCTTTAAAAAACTTTGTATGTAACTGGCTATTTTCTTGTGTCTGTATTCTTTTCACTGTAATTGTTACCATGCTGTTGAACCATTATGCAATCTGAAATATCTTTTAGATCTGCCAAATATTTTTTTTTTGTATTTTCATCTTATGTGTAAAAGTCTCTGTGTAGTGTCATTCGTGTCATTCCTCCTCTCTTTCTTTTTTCTTCTTCCTCTTTCTCTTACGCAAAATCAATCTTTGTGTGCTGAATACTGGATTCTTTCCTGTTTCAGGTTCATTCATTCATGGATTTTTTTGATTTTCTTTTTTGCACACAGGGAAAAATCCAGCAACATTATATTGGCTACATCATAGAAAATGTCTGTTTGGCAGTTTCTTCTACTCAATAAATATTTAATTTTCCATAGATGAAAATCAAGGTCTTGCTCATGACAAAACTGCTCGGATTAGCTCTCTCTGTAGCACACTGAAAGGATTAGTTGTACATAGCAGTTGCCTCTATCTGATCTTCAGTTTTATGGTGGTGTTTCTAACACTTTAAGATGTAAACAATATGTAGATTTTATTTCAGTCCAGTTTTATTTCTGGTTTTGTTTCTCTTTTTTTTTTTTTCTTTTTTTTTTCTTTTTTTTAAGTAGGTGTATGATGATCTTTGCACTACTTTGTTTTCCCATTCATGATAACTCCTCCACTCATTTTGCTTCTGCTGCCATCTATTATATGAGGTTTGGAGTTCAGGAATGGAGCAGATCTTGTTTTGTATAGGCTACTGGAGGAGCAGGAAATGCTTCTAAATTCTTGAGGTGCAACCTAACACAGAGAACTCAGTTGAAAGAAATCTCTGGTTGAGATATATATGACTCATTTATCTGTATAAGCACCTACATAAATGTACGTTCTTCTTGTGATTCCTTCCATACTTCTCATTCTGTGATTTTGTGATTCTGTGATTAATTTTTGCTACAAAACTCCTGTGGCTTTATTTTTTCTTCCTTTAATGTTATAAGGAGAAGTCTATTTGTACAATCATTTGCTCCATCACATCCAATAATATTGTGTGCCTTCCCAACATAAAGAGTAAAAAATTAAGTGTTTAAAATATTTTCAGTCTTGGAAGTAAAGCTTTTGTCTTCAGAGTTATTTATCTTCATGATTGAAACTATTATTAATTTAATCGTTAATGTAAACAATGATAACATGGAGATAATAATTCCAATTAATCAGAAAAAATCAGTTTCATTGATAAGATTACTTGTTAATGATGACTGCTTTAATATAAAAGGATGCAAATTACATCTCTGGTTAATCAGAGAGATTTGTCATAATCGAATTTTTATTATATATATAATTTATATATAAAAATTATATATAATTTTACATATATTTCAGAAGAAACTACAATATAATGTTTATGTAGATAAGATACAAATTCCACAGTAACATTTCTCTGCTGAAAATGTTAATTGCAGAGATTTTAAAAGTAATTTCCTGTTCGCACCAAGAAAAGGGAAAAGATGACTTGAAAAGAGCAAGACCATATTAAAATGATTACGTTGTTAAATGGGGTGGTTAATAAAAGCAAAAGAAACTGCTTCCAGATGATTTCAGATAACAAGCTCGGTGAGCATAATGGAAATGGAAGAAACATGATGTTGAGTGAATATTAAAAAGTACCTTTTCACCTCTAGAAAAAACAACTACACGAAACTCTCTATCAGACAAGGATGTTTAATTAGAAATATGGAGATCAATCAAGGAACAATTATTATATAATCAGGGAATAACAAAGTTTATAAACATGATCTTATAAAGGACAACATCTTTTCTACCCTGCTCCCTATATTTCTTCTCCTTTTGGTGTATTTTCTTCATCACACAGTTTTCAACTCTGCTAAAATTTTCAATTTAAACAGAGAAATTAATTGATACATTCATTTTGTTCTTAGTTAAATTAAAATTAATATTACCACAAGAACAATTTTCAATTAAATGAGTCCTCATATAAATGATGCCAGGAACATGAAAATCCACTCTATTAGAGTGGTGAGTGTCCCCACCTCTCATGTGGGAGAACGGGGCTTCAATTCCCTCCAGGGAGGCAGTGGTGCCATTTAATAATTGGACTTGATCCTTGTGGGTCCCTTCCAACTCAGAATATTCTGTGATTTCAGTGATTAATAGCTTTATAGAATTAATGAATATGAAAAATAGTGTTCTCATTTCTCATGCAGGAGACCGAGGTTTGGATTCCTGCCAGGGAGGCAGTGGTGCCATTTAAGAGTTGGACTCGATGATCCTTGTGGGTCCCTTCCAACTCAGAATATTCTGTGATTCTCTTATTCCTGTGATATTATGTGATGTAACTACATATTAAATGAAAAGTTTCAAATGTGATCTGTTAGGATCACACAAATTCAACAACACTATTCCACCACAGCCTGAAGAGATACTCTTAGTTATTCCTATTTCCGTCTGTCTTTTTTACCAAATATTTGTATTCCTTTTAGAATTTTCCTTTGTGTATTCAGATAAGCATCAATAAGAACTGGAAACTGAATGATTTTCCATTATCATGTCTAAAATTGCACTACTTTCCTTTTTTTTTTTTTTTTTTTTTTTTTTTTTTCNAAATTGCCCTACTTTCCTTTTTTTTTTTTTTTTTTTTGTTTGATAACATTCATTTTTTAAAATGTTCATGTATTCAGAGCACCCCCAGAAGATGCAGGGGGATGGGTCTGGGCAGGTCCTGCAAGTTATGCAATCCATGAAGATACCAAACCCATGAATATCCAGTTACCCCCCCACCCCAGCCACGCACCATCCACTAATTATGTCCGGAGGGCAGTCCTGGGAGCATGGCTCACACTCTAGCACCTCATTAAAGCAGAGGAAGTGCCTTTTGGTGCCTCCTGGCCGTGGAATCCAGGGTCCAGGACCATATGCGCACCTGTGCAGTCACAAAACTCATTGAAAATCCACAACTAATTGAATGTGTGAATAAGCAAACAGAAGAAATGTGGGGGTTCTCTGTATCTGGATGAAATACTTTTCCTTCCCTGCAATTTTTAATTTATTTTAATTTTTTCAGACATTTAAAAGTTGGTTATGGAGTAGGATGCACTGTAACTTTTATTCTGCAAAGATTCAAATTGCTGTTTCTTTGTCTTGTGTAAGTACTTCAGACAAAACACATAGGCAAAGTTAATATTAATGTATGAGAAGGGTTCTTTTTGTCTTTTACATTTTTCTTTCCTCTAGATCAGACCTCATAACTATTTTGAACCATGATAGTCTAGGCATTTTCAAAGACAGGTTATTTTAACTTTTTCTCTCTGACTATCTGGTTATAAACTACTACTGACAGAATTATACATGTGAAGGAAATACATTAAATCAGATCTTCCTAGGAAAACAGATTTTTAGTTATTTATTTTTACAGGATCACAGGATCACAGAATCACATAATATTCCAAGTTGGAAGGGACCCACAGCGATCATCGAGTCCAACTCCCAGGTGAATGTCCATACAGGGATTGAACCAATAACGCTGGTGCCATGAGCACCATGTTTTATCTATCTGAGCTAATCACAAGGTGTCCTGGTTTGGGTTTTTTCCTCTGGCAGAGAGGGGTGTTAACAGCTCCTGCCTGGGCCTCCGTTGCTGGCAAGGAAACCAAGAACATGAGCAGATAGAGATGTCTCTGTGAATAACATATTTAAGACAGGCGGGGAAAAAAAAGTAGAAACAGAAAAGAAGATGGCCAGAGAAGGGCGGTGAGAAGCTGAGCAGCATGAAGACAAGGCCAGGCCAGCCGGAAGAGGGGTAGGAAGGGTTCCAGGTGTCTCGCTGCTGCTTGTAGAATGGACCATAGTGAAGCAGACTGTCTGCCTGCAAACCTATGGAATAGAGAGAGAGAGAAATCAGAGGCGCAGAATCCACCTGAGGACACGCTGAAGATGGAGGATCATGCTGCGAAGCTGCAGATGTCTTAAGAGCCCAGAAACATGGAGCTGGAGCTGTGGTGTGACTCTCTGGCAACAGAGAATGCAAGAGCTGTCGTCCCTGGGTCAAGATCTCACTTGGGAAAGGGTCATGAAAGATGTTTCCTCTCATGAGAGAGNATCCAGTCTAAACCTCTCCTGGTGCAGTTTAAGACCATGTCCTCTTGTTCTGGTACTGGCAGCTTTAGAGAAGAGATTTACATCCACTTGACTGCAAGCTCCCTTCAGGTAGTTGTAAACAGCAATGAGGTCACCCCTGAACCTCCTCTTCTCCAGGCTGAACAACCTCAGGTCATGCAGTTGCACCCCATAGGGCTTGTTCTTCAGTCCTTTCACCATCCTTGTCACCCTTCTCTGGACCCTCTCAAGCAATTCAAGATCTTTCTTAAACGGGGGAGCCCAGGAGTGATCTCTCACTGGAATGGTCTGCCAAGGGAGGCGGTAGAGGTGGGAGGCTTGGATGGATGGAGCGTGGTGCCCATGGGTCCACGCGTGTGAGCCTGATTCCTGGGTGGACATTCGCTTGGGAGTTGGACTAGATGATCCTGTGGGTCCCTTCCAACTCAGAATAACCTGTGAACCTGTCAACTGGACACAGTACTCAAGATGTGGTCTGGCCAGTGCCAAGTATAGGGGAAGAATAACTACTGAGCCCCAAGGAATAAAATAATACAATACCATTGGAAAAATAGTGGAATAAAGAAACAGCTAACAATTTAATACAATATTAATACAACAGTTATGTGTCAGTGACAAATCAATGCAAATTACGGAGACAAAAAAGGGGGAAAAGTAGGCCTTACAATACATATTTAAAAACAAAACCAGAAAAAGCAGGACAATATTTCTATACAGTTCGTGTTGACTTGAGGGGAAAAAAATGTTAAATATAACAATTCTGGATTTTAATCACATTTTTAACAAGGAAACCGTAAAACGCCTGCTAAATTCTCCTCCTACACATTGCATAAGAATATAGACATGATTTTTTTACCAAATCTCTTTAAAGGACTATTGTTTAGCCCCAACCAGCAACCAACCCCATATAGCGATTCACTCACTCACCCACCAGCAGAACAGGGAAAGAACTGGAAGGACAAAAGCCAGAAAACTCAGGGGTTGAGATAAAGACAATTTAATAAGAAAAATGAAAACCACACACAAAAACTGTCTTGAGGAGAAGCTTTTTGTTCTATAGTAAAACTTTTCTCCTTTTTACTGGAACAGAAAATAGGTGTCTCTTCTTATCTCCCTTTCCCACCCCTGAAAAGAATGTGGCATGGAGGACCCTGTGTCTTATCTTATCTCCCCTTCCTGGCAAGGCATATGGCAGGGGAGGGATTTTATCTCCTTTCTACCAAGACAAACAATAGAGGATTCCTTTCTTATCTTCCCCTCCCGGCAAGGCATGTGACTTGGGGAAGGGCCTGAGGGACAGGGCAGGCTGAGTGACTGCAAATGGCACGTAAAGACATGCCCACAAGGCATGTGACGTGGGAGGGGCCTCGAGGCCCTATAATTACAGCTCCTGGGCCTCAGCAGAGGAGGTTCGTTTGGACCTTGGAATTGAGGATGCCTTGTTTTTTTCACCTCCGCCATTTTGCCCAGGACCACATGGACCTTTGATTTCTCATCTCAGCACAGCTTCTCTCCTGCTGGTCATTGGATCTCCCTGCAGTCCCTTGGACATTTCAGGAAAGGACCAGTGGCTGTTTACTCCACTGGTTTGCCTACCCTGAACCCTATTCCCCCTGCCTCGGGTGTCCTGAAGGTGCCCTGGTTTTTCCCTTGAACTAGGCACCCTGTTGTGCTTGTTTATTTTGCCACTTGTTTACAGTTGTCATTGTTCCACTTTGGGGTTTGTTGTTTTTCTTTTCCTTTTAATGTTCTGTTATTGTTCATACATATATATATATATATGTGCGTTATATTAAATTCTTTTCCTTTCTCCCAGTAAAGTTTTTATTTCTCTCTCTGTATATATAATTCAAGTATTTCTAAATTTAATTCCTGCTTCATCTTAATTGACCCAGGACAAAAACAAAGGAAAACAAAGAATTAATTCTGCTGGGGGGTGTAGGGCTGGATGACCCTGGGCCTCTTCCGGCTCGGAGTGGCCTGCTAGGCTGTGAGGCATCTAGGTTGGTGTTAAGCTCTGGGATGTGCTCTCAGTCTCTGTACGGGTGTTAGACGGCGAGTTGGACTAGATGATCCTTGTGGGTCCCTTTCAACTCATAATATTCTGTGATTCTGTGATTCTGTGAATTCACTGCTTCCTATGGGCAGGCAAGTGTTCAGCCATTGTTAGGATGGCAGGCCTGCATCACACGTAACAGTTACTTGAGAAGACAAGTGCCATCACTGCAAACTTCTCCTTTCCTTGCTTCCTTCTTCCGCACAGCTTTATATACCAAGCATGATGTCATATGGTCTGGAATATCCTTTTGATCAGTTTGGGTCACCTGTCCTGGTTGTGTTTCCTCCCAACCTCCCATGCACCCCCAACTTCCTCACCAGTGTAACAATATGAAAAACAGAAAAGGTCTCTGCTCTGTGCAAGCCCTCTTCAGCCATAAAAACATCATCTCTGTATTATCAACCCTGTGTTCACCACAAGACCAAAACATAGCCCCATACCAGTACTGTGAAGACAACTAACTTTACCCCAGCTGAAACCAGCACGAAGACCTAAGTCCATGTCCCACTCCTGGATTAGGAATGACACCTGAGAAGAACCAGATCAAAGAAGGCTTCTAACGATTTCTTTAACTCTACACTCTGAGAGCCTTAAGATAGCTTTCTGTGGCTCAGAAAGAGCAGAAGCCAAATACTGCATTTTTGCCTATGACTTCATTCAATAAACTTTTGAACCTTTGTAAAACATTTATATCCAAAACATGTTCTGGAAAGCTGCTCCCTTTGGGAAGCAGATATCTGAGCATCACTATGTGAGGCCATGCTTGCTCTATTTTTTTCTAACCCATCATGCCAAGACTCATATCCATTCCTGTACTGAAAACAATAAACAAACTTTCCTCAAAGAGTCTATCAAGGCCACTCACAATTTAAAATTTTTGGTCACTTTTCCAGTCATTTCTCTTTGAGAGATCTGATCTATAAATTGGTCCTTGAATTAAAATAATTCTGTATCTTACTTGCATCTATCAACAACTTTTTGGTCCTCTCTGTCTGTTAAATACTACTGGAGAAAAATAACTGAATAATTGAATATAATTTTTAACTTGCAGATACATTGTGTACATTGAGTGAAATAATACACTTGCTTTGATTTTGCTCCTTTCCCATTAATACTCTATAATTGGGGGTTTTTTAGCTATTTTTTAACATCCTTTTAGACTGCTTTGTAGAATGTTTCTTAATAACTGTTTATAAGTAATACTATGTCACGGTCCAGTCAGCTAGGCTGGACATGTGATGGTTCATTTGCAGGATCTCAGAGTGCAAAACAAAATTCCGAGAGAGGGTTTAGCTTTGATAAAGCAGTGAACCTTTATTAAGTGCCTGTAAAGTGGTAAAGCGATAGATGAAAGGGTGAAAGGAAAGAGAAAGAGAGAGAGAAGCAGGTGTAGCTTCTGCTACAATGAAATCCTCAAAGGCATCCCTCACAGATCCGTCGTCAATCAAGGCAGGAGAAGCTTCCGAAGTTTCATTGCTAGGCGGCTATCTTTTATACACCTTGCCCCCTCATCTGTCCCATGGTACTTTTGCCAAGCTCTGCCTTTCCCTGCCATGCAAGCAGTGTCCAAGACGTGATCGGGGCCAAAAGCGAGTGGCCCATTGCCCAAAGAGGAATGTCCAAGGCATGGTCAAGGCCAGAAGTGAGTGGCCTTCTGCCAGGAGGTGTGTTTCGTAACAAGTCCATCTTTTCTGGACAGCAGTTTGTACGGTTCCTTGATTCCAGAGAATAGGTATGGAATGTGGTGTTCCATCCCCGATATCAGAGAAGGGTGCAGCTCATGAGCACACCACTCATTGTTCTGGGGTACTTGCACCTTGGTTTCCATAGGGACCGCACTCCAGTCACAGTCCAGGGAGCAGCAACCTGGCAGGTAGGCTGCTGCAGACTCTTGTACCTTGAGCTTTTCAGGGTACCTTATATTGTTCAAGTCCCTGATACCAATGTTGAGACAATATTCTTCTTAGACAATATTCTTCTTCTTTGACCGACTCTTACATACTATGATTCCTTTTTTTTTTTCAAAATAGTTCTTTGGGAATTCAGGATAAATTAGACACAAACAACTTAAGACTGTGATTTTGTGGTAGATGCTATTAGAGAATTAATTCTAACGAACAGTCTTAGCATCTTGAAGTTCAAAAAACTGCTGCTTATAATAAAAAATTAAATAAAATCAACGAATATGTAAAGTCATGAATATGAAGATTACCTATGTATGTCTGGACCAGTTTAAAGGTAGCTACTTATAGGTTTGAAAACTTTAAAGTGAAAGACAACAATTTTCTGCTTAATTGATGATGGGTTTCTAAGAGGTTTTTAAGTTTAGCTGATATTATAAATTGCAGTTAAAATAGCTGGGATTGTATATACAAACAATAAAAATAATAAGGTACCTTTTAACGATGTTAGCCACACTTCCACACTTTTACAAAGGCCTTAAGTACTATCAATGCCATCTTCAAAATTTATTATATTAAAAACAATTTACCATCAAGAGAACGGATATAAAGTGCTCAGACATACCAGATAGCTCAATTCTAAGGAAAATTAAACAATTTATTCTCCTAAGATCCCATGTGTATATGTCTATAGGAGAGACTACATATACGGAAAAGAATCTTTCATCCTTAGGTGTTACCATTGCCACACCATAAGCAGAAAGAGCAAATAAGTATATCTAAAAGGAAATTTCCTAAGCTTAATCCTTTATTGACATAAGGCTATTAGTAAACTTCAGAGTAAATTCCCTGATGTGTTTGTTGTGTTAGTAATTAAGAACGCAACAAGAGTAGACAGAGATCTTTATTGCTGATGCTAAAAACATAGCAATAAAACCAAATTAATAAATTCCTCTCAAAACCCCCAATGTCACAGGGATTCATGATCCTGTATCATAGATGTAATACTGCAACATCATAGCCCTTAAACTACCACTATGCTATGGAGAAGCAAGCTAGGTGAACAACATCACAATGTCTGTCATCTGCCTCGATAATATACCATAACTTCAGAAAGTTAATAATGTAAAAAACTCATGAACCATCTTAAGAGATAAATAAAAGTTCCTTTGTTTCAATTTTTTTTCTTTGGCATTGGTATATCTGCAAGACCTATGGTTTCCCATAAATTTTCTGACTGGAGTGGGAGTAGGTGAAAAACACGTTGAATATCATGGACAATAGCTCAATTTTTTCTAAGAAATTTCTAAGTAATGTTTGACAAAGTTACCTGTACTTCTGCTGCTTAACAAGACAGAAAATCATCTGGAGAGAAATTAGTAAGGAAAATACACTGGGACTGGAAATGCTCCATTAATATTATAGTGTTAAAAATGAGGCCATTAGTCCTCAAAACTCCTTTACAGGAGCCACAAACAGAGGAGATTAGGACGAGATCCAAATTCCAAAGGATGTGTTACCAGCCCTTTCATGCTGAGACTACTTTAAAACTCCATAGTAATCAGTGAGGGAAGTATAGAGCAAAGATGAAGAAAGACAATTTCTGCGATACACATAGATACAAGACAGGTAAAACTAAAAATGTAACCAGTGGGGAAAATAAACTAGGATCTTGGCTTCTGTTTTCTTAGTTTGTGGTTTTGCTTACACAAAGAAAGGCCTGACCAGTTGTTTCAATTTTGTAGCAAGATGTCTGCCTTCAACGACTGAATAATAAACCTTTTCTATACAGTTCTGTACTTCAAGGGGAAAATGAAACTAAAAAATATCGCACCCACTGTGCATTTAGCAATTACTACTCCAGAAGAGGTTTTAAATCTCAGTAAAGAAGGAGATGCATATGCCCTCAAGAAATATGTACCTAGAGTGCTAGGAACTTGCAAATTCCTAGAGAAACTGTTTATCTTCAGATGTTAAATTTTGGGTAGATGATTAGTAGCTTCTGTAGCTCTAAGCAAGCCTTAAAATGTCATATATATTTAAGTACAAATTCCAGAAAATTCCGATGATTTATATATATCCTCCAGTAATTTCTAGGGATTGAAAAGGGAGAGTGGAGAAATAATTTGCACTAAAAGGGTGTAGGGGTGGTTAAAGTCTGTTCATTTCTGTTGAATCAGTGTTTGAGAGATATATTTAATAATTATTTTTTTCTTAATTTAATTTTTTTTTACTGCTCTCATAAGACTTGACCTTATAAATAATGATGCACAGTTGCTCCATGCTTGAAATCCTGAAATCCAGTGAATGTATCTAGTCTGTAATGGTAAAGAAGTAATCCACGGCTTATATTGTATTTCTGCTGAAAAAATTGGAACTCAATAACAAAATAGATAATTTAAGGAGGAACTTTTGTAAAATATTTGAAAGCTAGAGAGATTTATATGTATAAGGCCACTTCCTGAAGGCAGAATGCAGCAGTGTGTTAGAGACACTCAAAGTATTCTAGAATAAGCTGACATGTCTACTTTGTACAGTGTGGCGTTGGTGAAGTTTCAAAATAGTAGCTACATTAAAAGTTAATTCAGTCTTTTTACCTCTACTCATGCTAATTTGTAAAGTCCAAAAACAATCCATTGTGCCTTTCCTTGGGGACTGTGTCTTATGTTTTCCTACACAAGACAAGTAATGCTTGGCAGGTTGCTCTGCAATTAATTACATATCAAAAATGAAGGAAAAAAATTAAGTTTTTTATGGCTCCTCAAGACTAAAGACTTTACTTGCACTTATGATACAGTAACAAACATCATATGTTTGTTTTGAAGAGGAAAGATTGCACATGCAGATGCATAGGTTAAAAAAAACCCTATAAAAATTCAAAGACATTGTTTTATTGATGATGGCTATTAGGTATGTGACAAACACCTGTGCTCTCACTCATGTTTTACATTGCAGGCAAAATATACCACTGAGAGTCAGAGCTAGAATGTTAAGCATTTCTGCCAAAAAAAAGTCTGCCAGGCCTGAAATCTTTTGTCTCAGAGTACCTATAGTCATACTTACCTCATAAAATTCCCTACTCACTCTAATCCAAGAACACTGCAGGAACCTTATGCCCTGGCTTCATTCCTAGTTCTTGGTGGATATCTGCTCAGGGAAGGTAATTTCTGCAAAGAACAAAGTGCTGCAGCACTTTCTATGTTAAAGAAAAAATGGAATAAGTTAGTCCAAAACTCTTCCAGGACAAATACTGTCCTCCTTTCCCTCAGCTAGAGTTGTGTCTAGGAACTAGCTTTCCTGTTGTGTCAAGGATCCGCAAACAGCAAACTGTTAGAGACAGCTCTTCCCATACCCATCAGAATGTTACATAGTCAGGTCTCCTATATCGTGCACCCGCAGTCTTAATTGGGACCCGTGTAGCCCGACTTCTGCATTCAATGGCAGCTTATTAATATGCAAATTTTCCCCAAACCCTCACACATCCCCGGTGCTGTTTTGGTACTGTGTTGCTGTGTTTTGGTGTTTATGTCGGCCCTTCCCAGTGCCCACAGCCACCCCACGCTGAGAAAAAACCTCTTTGCAGCTCAGCCAGGGACACGAGTGTGGGGAGCTGCCCACGCCGGTGTCCTGGTGTCTCTCGGGGTGGGTAGACACGGTCTCTCCATATTCGGGGTAGACGAGTATATCTTGGAGAATCACTCAAGAAAGTCTCAGACACCTGAGAGTGTGTAAATTTTTCATAATTGCATGGCGGCGGCTCCAGGGGAGCGGCCCCACCATGCCGGGGGTGAGGGGGAGAAGCAGCACTGGTGCGGCAGCGGCCGCAGAGGGGCCGGGAAAACTGACAGTGCTGCCGCACCGAGGGGGAATGGGGGAAGGGTAGCCCCGCTGCCACTGTGACGGGGGGGGGTAAAGGGGGAAAAGCGGCCCTGCTGTGGCCGCCACAGCGGAGCCAGGAAAACTGACGGAGTCGCCGCACCGGGGGAGAACGGGGGAGGAGCAGCCCCACTGCGGCCACCGCTGCACCGGGGCTGGGGAAAGCAGCCGCTGCCGCTAGCCCGGGGCCGGGAAGAAGCGCGGGGCTGATGCAGCGCAGTGACTGCATGACTGCACATGCAGTCCATGAAGAATGTCACTGATTTCATGAACACATTTGAAATCAATCACATTGGAAAATTTTGAATAATGTATCTGGCTCTTCTAGTTGAGAATCCCACCTGTGGAAAAAAATGGTCGCTATTGCTGCCCATGCTACTACACATGTTTAAAAGAGGTGTCTAGGGAATCACTAGCTCAACTCTTGTTCAAAGTGTGACAGTGACTGATCCCTTTCTAATACTATCTAGAATCTAATCTTCGTTCAGATTAAATTTGGATCTCTGAAATTAAACCTATGTAAATAGGAGACTTCAGATTTATATTTTTTACTTGGAAAAATGGAAATCCTTCTGTTGTAAACAGAAATTCAGTAATTTCAGCAAGTGTTATTCAAGGTGTATTTTAAGACTAATCTAAGATGGATTCTGAGAAAATAATTTTTGGATTCTCAAGGGCCCTCAGATCCCTCATAGCAAGGCTTCTCTCCAGATACACAGATCATAATACAGCAGATATGTTACATCAAGTCTTAAATCAAGCTGAGTAATACAATTAGGTGAAGTTGGACCAACGATCATCCCTGCACTGGTGAGGCTGCATGTCAAGTGTCATGTCCAGTTCTGGACCCTTTCATTCAGGAAAGACATTGAAGTGCTACAGCAAGTCCAGGGAAGGGCAATGAAACTGGTGGGTTTGTTGTGATCTCTTTATTAGAACTGTTAGAAATACCTCTGCTCAAATTAAAGTGCAAATGAGACCATATGCCAAAGTCAATAGTATGGATTTTATTTAACTGTGAATGTGAGGCGAGATAGAAAGACACAGGAAAAGGTGGGGTGGGGGGAGGAAGAAAAAGAGTGACAGATGGAGATTAATAGAGAAAGAATCAGCACTCCATGGAAACCAATGATGTTCTGTGTATCATCTTCTGGTCTTAATGGTGAGGATTCTGCAAGGCAGAGAGTCCAATGGGTTAATATATGTCCAGGAGATACCTGGCAGGTGGGGGGAAACTTTGTAGTGTGTCTTGAAAGGTTCTAGATTTGTTGTCTCACTTGGATCACACGAAGTCTTCTGGTGGTAGAAAGCCTCAGGAATGAGTTGGGGAGGACAGGCAGCGTGGCAGTGATTGGAGCTCGTTTTTCATTTTCTGGCTTTCCCTGGAGAATCAGAGGAACTGGACTATTTTCCATAGACATATTCAAACTGAAAAGTTTACAACTACCTGAAGGGAGGCTGCAGTCAGGTGAGTGTGAATCTCTTCTCTCAGGCTGCCAGCACAACAACAAGAGGACGTAGCCTTAAACTACGCCAGGGGAGGTTTAGACTGGATGTTAGGAAGAGGTTTTTCACAGAGAGAGTGATCTCTCAGTGGAATCGTCTGCCCACGGAAGTGGTGGAGTCACCATCCCTGGAGGTGTTTAAGAGAAGACTGGATGATGAACTCAGTGACATGGCCTAGATGATGGGAGGCTTGGGTGGATGGAGCATGGTGCCCGTGGTTCCATGCTTGTGGGTCTGATCCCTGGGTGGGTGTCCGCTTGGGAGTTGGAGTAGATGATCCTGTGGGTCCCTTCCAACTCAGAATAACCTGTGAAAAGAGATCTCAACTGCTTCGGGAGGCTTCACATCTAGGCAGGAACTTGGTTCTGGTCCCGTCTCCCCCCTCCCCCCCAGCCTCTGTTTTGGGGGAGGAAAACTAAATGGACATTAACAAACAGGGGGGGTTTTATTGTTCCTAAGGTTGCTGAAGCAGGGTTTTCAGATATAAATCTGTGTATTTTAGTTAATAAATAATTTATTTTTCTTTTTTTTTCTTTGTTTCCCTTAGAGGAAAAGAGATTATTCTATCAGATTTTGTGGCAGAAGGAAAAACAACGCCAGAATCTTACTCTACACTTCAACATCATTTGGTGGCCAGGTATGGGAAAAACCCCAAAGGGAAGTGTTGCAAGGAGTCAGGCCGAAGTCGTTCATTAGTCTTCACAGAGGGATGGTGAATGCTCCATTTATTATAAACAAACTATTCCCTTTATCCCCTCAATATTCTAGTACACACACCACACAAGACTATCACATGCACGATACTGTTCTAACACTGGTTCTGCACTAAGCCCATTAGCTTTATCTTGCTTTTTCATTGGAGCATCCTCTGAGGGCACCCAGCTGCAGTTCCTGCATTTTTCACCCCGCTTATTTCTGCTGGTTTCTTTCTTTAGCTGGATTCAAGGTCAAATCACCATGGATACCTCGGAAAGTCCGAAAGTGTTTGCAGCAGAGTGAATATTTCTCTGTGCCTTCTCTCCTCTAAAAATTCCTCTACTGCACCCATAGGTACATGGGACCAGATGGGATTTACCCCAGAGTGATGAGAGAGCTGGCAGATGAGCTTGCTAAACCGCTCTCCATCATTTATCAGAAGTCTTGGATCACAGGTGTCGTCCCGGATGACTGGAAGTTGGTGAATGTGACCCCTATACATAAGAAGGGTCCGAAGGATGATCCAGGAAAATACAGACTTGTTAGCCTCACCTCAGTTCCAGGCAACATTATCATGCATTATCATGCTATCATGCAACACTTATGATGGCCAAGAGATCAAGCCCAGTCAACTTTAGAGTTTAGGAGGGGTAGATCTTGCTCGACCAACAGGATCTCCTTTTATGATCACGTAACTCTATTGGTGGCAGAGAGGAAGGCTGTAGATGTGGTGTACCTGGATTTCGGCAAAGCCTTCAACACAGTCTCACATGACATACACCTGGGGAAGATGGAATCAAAGGGCTTTGAAAGGAATATTTTCTGCTGCGTTAGGAACCAGTTGGATGGTCAACCCCAGAGAGTGATGGTAAATGGTTCACAGGTTATTCTGAGCTAGAAGAGACCCACAGGATCATCTAGTTCAACTCCGAAGGGAGTGCCCACACGGGGATCAGGCCCACAAGGGTGGAACCACGGGCAACACGCTCCATCCATCCAAGCCTCCCAAAAACTAGACCATGTCACTGAGCTCCTCATCGAGTCTTCTCTTAAACAGCTTCAGGATGGTGACTCCACCAACTCCCTAGGCAGACCATTCCAGAGAGAGACCAGTCTCACTGTGAAAAACCTCTTCCTAACATTCAGTCTAATCCTCCTCTGGTGTAGCTTAAGGCTATGTCCTCTTGCTCTGGTGTCACCAGACTGAGAGAAGAGATTAACACCCACCTGACTGCAACCTCCCCACAGGTAGTTGTAAACAGCAATGTGGTCGCCTCTGAGCCTCCTCTTCTCCAAGCTGAACAACCCTAACTCCCGTAGCTGCTCCCTATAGGGCCTGTCCTCCAGTCCATTCACCATCCTTGTCACCCTTCTCTGGACCATCTCAATCAGCTCAACATCCTCCTTGAACTGGGGAGACCAGAACTGCACACAGTACNAAGGTCCAAGTACACAACATCCACCACCTTTTTCTCATCAACCAGGCGAGTCACCAGATCATAAAAGGAGATTATGTTCGTCAGGCAAGATCTACCTCTCCAAAATCCATGTTGACTAGTTCTAATATCCTGGTCATTTTGCAGTTGCTGCGTAATAGCACACAGGATTACTTCTTCCATGACTTTGCCTGGGACTGAGGTCAGGCTAACAGGTCTGTAATTACTTGGATCATCCTTCCTGCCCTTCTTGTGGATGGGTGTCACATTAACCAGTTTCCAGTGTTGTGGGACATCACCAGTAAGCCAGGACTGTTGGTAAATTATGGAGAGTGGTTTGGTGAATTTATCTGCTAGGTCTTTCATCACCCTCTGATGGATCCCATCTGGTCCCATGGATTTATTAGGATCCAAGTGACTCAGCAAGTCTCTGACTGCCTCCTCCTAAAATACAAGGGGGTTATATTGCACCCCTACTCCTTCCGTCAGCCCACAAATCCGCTTGTCCTGCAGGCTGTCTGTCTTACTGTTAAATACAGAGGCAAAGGAGGTATTAAGTATTTCTGCTTTTTCCTCATCTTTGGTTACTATATTCCCGTCTGCATCCAATAAGCAGTGGAGGTTGTTGTAGCCTCTCTTTGTACTGTTGATATCTTTATAGAAGTATTTCTTATTGTGTTTAACAGAAACAGCTTGGTTGAGTTCCATCTGGGCCTTTGCCTCTCTAATTTTTCTCCTGCATGACTTGACCACTTCCTTAAATACACCCTGACTCACCTCTCTTTTTCCCCAAAGGCTGTACATCCTCTTTTTCTCCCCTAGTTCTTTCAGGAGCTCTTTGTTCATCCAGACCGGCCTTCTGCCCCTCTGACTTCTGCCTTCATTTTTTGGCACATTGGGACTGCCTGCTCCTGTGCCTTCATGAGCTCATTCTTAAAGTATGTCCAGCCTTCCTGGACCCCCCCGTCATTAAGGACTGTTTCCCATGGTACCCTTCCAGTTACTCTCTTAAACTGTCCAAAGTCTTCCCTCCGGAAATCCAGCTTGGAGATTTGGTTCATCACCTTTCTTTCCCACTTCCGATTGAAAAATCTATGATCACATAGTCACTACATCCCAGATTTCCTCCAAACTCAATGTTGTCTGATCTAGTTGGGAACACTAGTGGCGTCCTCCAAGGGTGGGTGTTGGGTCCTGTACTGTTAAACATCTTAATTACAGAATCAGAATCACAGAATTGATGATATTGATGATGGGATTGAGTCTATTGTGAGCAAATTTGCGGATGACACCAAGCTCGGAGCCCGTCTTGATCTGTCTGAGGGTAGGAGGGCCCTGGAGAGGGACCTGGACAGACTGGACAGATTGGCAGACTCCAATAAAATGAAATTTAAGAAGTCCAAATATCGGCTTCTTCATTTTCATTATAACAACCCATTGCAGAACTATAGGCTGGGGATGGAGTGTTTAGAGAGTGGTCAGGCAGAAAGAGACTTGGGGATATTAGCTGACAGCAAACTTAACATGACTCAGCAGTGTGCCCAGGCAGCCAAGAGGGCCAATGACATCCTGGCCTCCATCAGGAATGGTGTGGCCAGTAGATCAAGAGAGTTTATCCTTCCCTTGTACTTAGCGGTGGTTAGACTGCACCTTGACTATTGTGTTCAGTTCCGGGCCCCTCAGTTCAATAAATATGTTGAGGTGCTGGAACAAGTCCAGAGAAAGGCAACTAGGATGGTAAAGGGGCTGGAAGATAAACCCTATGAGGAGAGGCTGAAGGAGCTGTGTCTATTTAGCTTTGAAAAGAGGAGGCTCAAGGGTTACCTTATCGCTGTCTATAACTATCTAAAAAAGGTTGTAGTCAGGCAAGGGTCAGTATTTTCTCCCTGGCCTCTGGAGACAGGACGAGAGGTCATAGTCCTAAGCTTCAAAAAGGGAAGTTCATACTTGATATTAGGAAACTGTTTTTCACTGAGTGATCCAGATTTGTAATAGGTTGCCCACAGAGGTGTTTGAGTCACCAATCCTGGATGTGTTCAAGGGGAGGCTGGATGAGGTGCTGAGCGATATGATCTAGATGTAGATGCTAGGTGTAGTTGGACTATAGGCTGGCCTAGATGATCTTTGAGGTCCTTTCCACCCTTATCTGTACTATAAATACTGTGAAGTATAGTACAGTTCAGTATCTCCATTTACCCATGGAAGTAGGTAAATAATTTTTTTCTTCAGATATGTGACAACTTTTTATTTCTGTAGAATGTGGTTTAGAATACTCAGTGTTGGTTCAGTTGAGATCAGCATTTAGGATAAAAAGAGTTATTCAACTTTTGCTTATGACCTTTAAATATGCACTCAACCATGGAATACTCTGTCCTGAAACAGAAGGAAATTGATGTTAACTGTAGCATATATTACTAAATGTTGCCTGTCATAAGATATGCACTGAGGTTTAAAAATTTCATAGCAGATAAAATGAAGTAATTCTGAGGTAAATTACCTTTGTTGTAGGAATTCTGGTACCACCTTTTTGTGTTCTCAAGGCACATATTCAGAATTTTTGCCCTCATGTCTGGTTGGGTGAATGCAATTTCTTTCTTTGGCAATATAAATTACTTAACTGCTGTTATACATTGAAAAAAAAGATTAGGTGTAAATTCTTATTCTGAGATAATGTAATACATTACTTGTACTTCCGTGTATCTTACAGAAACAGTTAAATTTTCAGAAAACCCTTTGCTAACAAAGTTCTTATGCTTTACCGTACCTTTAAATGTTTGATTTGGTAAGTTTAAAAAGGTTATTTTGAATTACCATTAGAAATTAACTATTGGTTTAAAGCCCTTAACAGATTAACATTAAGCATGTATATGTATATCTTTTTATTGGTCAAAGATAATTGCAAAAGATATGTTCTCTTTTCCTGTTTAAGTCCAATGTCTGGAAACATGAAGTCCTTCCCTTTAATGGTATTCTTAAAATTGAGCAACAAGAGAAACTGAAGTTTTCAGCCATAAACCAGAGTTTTGTTATACATCTGAGTTTGTGACGAACTTTTCCTATCATCTACTTTATCATATTATTGCTATTTTTCTTTCAGTATTTCTTTGTTAATTTATAACAAGACAAAAATATAAATATAATTTTACTTTTTATTTTTTAACTATTATTATGAATTGTAATAAATTTAGGTCAATTCATCAGTTAGGAATACTAAAGAGCAGAAATAATAATTTTTAAGGTTACAATTTTTGGCTATTATAACTAAAATACAGAAAATACTTTAATGATCAGAAAAGAGCTGATACTTTTTTAAAATTGTTTTTACTATTGCTAAACTTATATCTTAAGGTTCAGATTTTGATCAGGACTTGGTTGTGCTTAAATCTAAGTCAGTTCAAACTTTGCTCTAAATTCCAATTGGAATCACAGAATCACAGAATATTATGAGTTGGAAGGGACCCACAAGGATCATCTAGTCCAACTCACCATCTAACACCCATACAGAGACCGAGAGCACATCCCAGAGCATAACACCAACCTAGATGCCTCACAGCCTAGCAGGCCACTTCGAGCCGGAAGGGGCCCAGGGTCATCCAGCCCTACATCCCCCAGCTATATCATGTCACTAATTTCCTCGTCCAGTCTTCTCTTAAACACCTCCAGGGATGGCGACTCCACCACCTCCCTGGGCAGCCCATTCCAATATGCAATTACTCTCTCTGTGAAAAACCGCTTCCTAACGTTAAGATTAAACCTCCCCTGGCGTAGCTTGAGGCTGTGCCCTCTCGTTCTGGTGTTCTCAACCTGGAAAAAGAGGTCTACACCCATCTGGCTGCAACCTCCCCGCAGGTAGTTGTAAACAGCAATGAGGTCCCCTCTGAGCCTCCTCTTCTCCAGACTGAACAGTCCCAGTTCCTGTAGTCGCTCCTCGTAGGGCCTGCCCTCCAGTCCCTTCACCATCCTCGTTGCCCTTCTCTGGACCCTCTCAAGCAGCTCAACATCCCTCTTAAACTGGGGAGCCCAGAACTGCACACAGTACTCAAGATGAGGTCTGACCAGCGCTGTGTACAGGGGAAGGACAACCTCCCTGGACCGACTGACCACACTGTTCCTGATGCAGGCCAGGATGCCATTGGCCTTCTTAGCCACCTGGGCACACTGCTGGCTCATATTGAGTTTCCTATCAATCAGTACACCTAAGTCTCTCTCCACTTCACTAGTCTCGAGCCACTCCTCCCCCAGCCGATAGCGGTGCATGGGGTTGTTATGGCCGAAGTGAAGAACCCGGCACTTAGTCTTGTTAAACCTCATACTGTTGGAGCCTGCCCATCTCTCCAGCCTGTCAAGGTCCCTCTGGAGGGCCTTCCTACCCTCCAGCAGTTCAACATTTGCCCCCAGCTTAGTATCATCTGCAAACTTGCTGATGATGGATTGAATTCCCTCGTCCATGTCGTCGATAAAGATGTTGAACAGTACTGGGCCCAACACTGACCCCTGTGGGACTCTGCATATGCACCTTAACTCTAGAAGTTTTTTAAAGTATGAGTTGAAACAGAAAGAAGAAATCATCCAGAGTCATTTGATGAATATCACTAACTCACATAATCACAAAACGCTCTTCTAGATGCTATTCTTTTGTCTCCAATGTGTCCATTACTCTTTATAGTGTGATAGCTGAATCTCCATTTTAATAATACAGTAAAGGCTTCAAGATAGCAAACATTTTGCTAATCTGTGCTATTTCAGTATTACAATTAGCACTGTAAAAGTCTTAATGAATGTCGAGAAAAAAGGTTTAATATTTTTTATGACTAATTATTGTTTCTATTATTTTCAAATAATTTTTCCAAGGAGACATTATAAAATAAATGTTTAATAAATATTAGAGTTTTAATTAGATTTTACCTTGAGAAGTAATATCTGCAAATTACTAAAGGCTCAGCTGTAGCCTTTATATAAAAAGTGTTCCTTTGTTTTGTACAAATTTGAACTGATTATCTGAGATGGGATAGTCTACAAAATTTAGAAGTTACCTGTAGCTATTTTATAGATTTTGCTAAACCATCATGATGAGAAGAAAAATTAAACATCTCATTTCCTTTGCAAAAAGAATATGTTGTTATATTTATATTATTGTTACATATTATTTTATTATTACAATATGTATAGTTATATTATTATTATTGTTGTATTTATAAAGGCAAACGATGTGAGCTCAAAAAGCTGAATTCACAAAACAGTCATTAGTAGATCAACAATCGTCATTTAGCATATTTATGAACTTATGCTCCATCAGCTCTTAAATCAGAAGCTTTAAAATTAAGCACACAAAAAAATTAACTAAAAGGATAATTGGAAAATTAATATTCATAATATTCATAATATTGATTTTATAATAATAATTAGTAGTAGTAGTAGCAGCAGTGGTCGTTGGAGTAATTATGATCACGATGTTTAGGAACAGAGTAAAACATAAGAATGAGGACAAAGCACCATGCTGAAATTTGATATTAATAATAATAAAGAAGTGTGGAATAAAATGCAAATATCAGAAGTAAAAACCCTTTAATCAAAAAGTAAACTATCGGGCATTCAGGGTTTTGGACTGTTATGAAAGGTTCCTTCGTGATGGGTTGACCTTAGCTGAATGTCAATTGCCCACCAAAGCTGCTCCATCACTCCTTTTCTCTACTGCACAGGGGAAGAAAATATAACGAAACGTTCTTGGTCCAAGATGATGACAGGGAGAGATCATTCACCAGCTGTCATCACAGGTAACATAGACTTAAGGAAAATAGTTTAATTTATTGTCAATCAAATCACAATAAGATAATAGAAATAAACCAAATATTAAAATGACCTTGCACCTACCCCTCCCTTCTTCTTGGGCATAACTTTATTCCTGATTATCCACCTCCTCCTCCTCCACTTTGTTGGTGCACAGGTATGAGGAATGAGGACTGTGTACTGTGAGTACTGTTCATCGCATGTTGTTTCTGCTGCTCCTCAGAGGGAGCACTCATACTCTTCCTCTGCTTCAGTGTGGGGTCCCTCCCTCAGGGAAGTCCCTCCCTCAGTTCCCTCCCTGAACTCCTCCAATATAAGTCCTTCACACAGGTTGAAGTTTGTCACAAACTGCTCCACTGTGGTCTCTCCCATGGCCTGCATGCTGCTACAGTGTGGGCCCCCCACAGGGTTTCAAGTACTGCCACCAAACCTGCTCAGTGTGAGCTCCTCTTTTCAAGGGTCCACATGTTTTTACCAGAAGCCTGTTCTGGTATAGGCTTCCCACAGGATCACAGAATCCTCTGGGCATCCACATCCTCTGGCGTGGGTTCCTCCACAGGCTGCAGAGTGGATATTTGCTGTACCATGGTCTTCCATGGGCTGCAGGTGAACAGCCTGCTTCACCATGGTCTGCATTGCAGGTTGCAGGAGAATCTCTGTTCCGGTGCCTGGAGTACCTCAATCCCCCTTCTTCTCTGACATTTATATCTGCAAGGTTGATTTTCTCATATATTTTCTCTCCTCTTTTCTCTTGCTGCAATTACTTCTGTGCAACAATTTTTTTACTCTTCTTAAATATGTTATCACAGAGACATTACTATCATTTCATCTGTCCAGTGGGGGTCCATCTTGGAGCCAGGTGTCGTTGGACAGTGCGGGAGCTCAAACAGCTATTGCTGTAGCTTCCCCTCCACGCAAACCTTGTCATGCAAACCAATACAGTCTTTATTCTTGTAGAAATACAAAGAGGTGTCTTCTGTCGCTGTGCTTGTCTTCAGCACGTATACATCTATTGCTCTGGCATTTTCACTAATTGTAATTAATGTTTGATTTGATGAGTCAATTCATATCTCTCTCTTTTCCTTCACTAGGAGAAAGTATGTATAGGTGATTTTTAGTAAATTAACATCAAAATATTAACTTTCCGTCTCTATTCTTTCATTGAATTCTCACATCTAGAGAGTAGCAATGATTCAACTCAGCATTGGATTCTAGTCCATGTCTCAGCTTGAAACAATTTGCAGAGGTAGAGAGCGTTTTTGGTAGATCTCCTCATACAGGCAAGATATTGCTGCACCATTCATAAAAAAATAGATGCTTCTCTGTAAAGCATTAAATAAAAATATCCCACAAGTGACCTAGTGGAGTCTTCAGTGGAGAGGCAAATATCCCAAACTGCACTGGTGGTGTCTCCCAGCTCTGCACAGGGGCTATTTCTTGGTTTTGCAGATCAGTGCCATCCCCTCCTTCTGAGATTCTGTAATGCAGGCTTTCTTGTAGGACCTGATTTCTTCAGAACCAAAGCACAAGATCCACATGACCCACAGATGTTCGAGGTGCAACTGGACATCTTTCACCTCCAGGGTGTTGGACTTACAGAGCTATGCAAACTGGCAGATGGCTGTGACCATGCCCTTGGTGAAACTATAGACAGTCTGCAGTACACATCTTCATCCAGCTGCTCTTTTGAAGCCACCTCATACACCAGGTACTGCAATTTTTTGGTTAAAACCTGGTTGCTTCCAGGGCTGAGTTGGCCTCCTTCACTGGGCATTCCTGGCATCTTTGCCACAGTGATGCTGTTGACCATGGAGGTCTGGGAGTAGGAGGCTGCTGGCTGGTTGTAGCTCGATTGTGGAGAAATTGGAGAGGTTGATCAAGGCAGAAGGGTCAAACTGGTCAATAATCTGTTGTGCTTTAGCTTTTAGGTCATAAAGTTTATCTAGGTCCTAGTTCTTCTTGAGGTTATGGAGAGATCAACTCTCCATGACCAGTGAATGCTCTGAGGACCCAACACCACCATGCTCCCTATGCCGTCCGCAGACACTGGACCAAAAACGGATGGTGGTCAACCTATATGCACCCAGAAAACCTGGCTCACTCAGCACAAGAGTGAGGCTGCAGTGTTGGTAAAAACAGTAGGACCAGGGCTGTGGACCCCCTAGGCGACTGGAGCACTCAAAAGACATTTATCGGATCCAGTGATGAGACTTGGTCATTGCAATTTCACCTGTTCTTTGGTCAAAATGATAGTTGTAGTCCTCTTGAAATGGTGGTCACAGTCCAGATTCACTGCAGTGATTTTAGAAGCCCAGGGTGGAAGAAATCTCTGTAGTGAGGGAAGAAGACTCCAGTGCTGAGTGAAGTCAGAGTGTGGTCTTTTATTCCCACCAGATGTGAGATCACTTGTGGCATCTTCCCTAGGGTGGGGAGTTCTTCACTAAATGATGTAATACAGTCGGGTCTCCTATATCGCGGACCCGTGGTCTTAATTGGGGTCCGCAAAGCCCTGTTTCTGTGTCAAATGGTAGCTGCACCGCCACCACTGCCCATGCCGCTGCCCCTGCCGCCATGGCAGCAGCGGCCGGTCGCTCACGCGCATCTGCTAAGATCTGAAGCCGCAATATGGGGGGGGCGAAGTGTAAGAGGGCTGACTGTACTGGATCATGAGACATTTCATGAGTCTTTCACAGAATCACACAGAATCACAGAATCATTGCTGTTTACAACTACCTGCGGGGAGGTTGCAGCCAGATGGGGGTAGACCTCTTCTTCCAGGCTGACGACACCAGAACGAGAGGGCACGGCCTCAAGCTACGCCAGGGGAGGTTCAATCTTAACGTTAGGATGCGATTTTTCACAGAGAGAGTAATTGCGTATTGGAATGGGCTGCCCAGGGAGGTGGTGGAGTCGCCATCCCTGGAAGTGTTTAAGAGAAGACTGGACGAGGAGCTTAGTGACATGGTCTAGCTGGTCTAGCTGGGGGGTGAGGGCTGGATGACCCTGGGCCCCCTCCGGCTCAGAGTGGCCTGCTAGACTGTGAGGCATCTAGGTTGTTATTATACTCTGGGATGTGCTCTTGGTCGCTGTACGGGTATTAGATGGTGAGTTGGACTAGATGATCCTTGTGGGTCCCTTCCAACTCATAATATTCTGTG
>WEKX01016845.1:54704-65410 GCA_013390025.1 Pitta sordida | reverse complement strand
GATGGATGGATGGGGGGATGGATGGAGAAAAGGCGCAGATGGCAGAGGGGCACATCCCCAGCTGGTGAACAGAGTGATGCGGGTGCTGTGTGAGTGGGCAGGGCCAGGCAGCACCCTTGGGGCTCCTGCCAGCCCTCCCAACAGCATCCCCCGTGGCCAAAGGCTGCCAGGGTGATTGCCACTTCTGAGGGCACCCCTAAGGCACAATGTGAGGCCCTGGACAAGCTGCTTGAGGAGAAACACAAATCAAATAGGTTGGAAAAGGCCTCTTATCGACCAATTTGTCAACTAGACCATGGTACCTAGTGCCACACACTGTGTTTTCTTAAGCACCTCTACAGGCAGTGACTCCACTGTCTCCCTGGGCAGCCCATTCTAATATTTTTGGTATTCCAATAGCTCTTCTGTGAAGGAATTCCTCTTAATGTCCAACCTGAACCTCCCCGGCACATCTTAAGACTACGTCATCTTGTCCTGTCACTTGTCATCCGGTAGGAGAGATTGACCCCCAGATGGCTACAGACTACTACAGTAATAAAGTCATCCTTGAGCCTCATCTTCTCCAGGCTAAAAGAAGAAGGGGAAGCCTGAGCAAGAGAAGCCTGCCCTCCTTCTGAAAAAAATAGTGAAATGGGTGGCTAAAGCCTGAAAGCTGAGGAAGCTTAAACTTCGTACTTTGTTGGCAGTGCAAGGGAAATCAAGGTGTCCATCTTGCCTGTGCCCTTCTAAACTGTGACTCTGCTGCCCACATCCTTTCCTTGGTTACCTCCAGCCCCCCCTCCCTTTGTATTGTGGTGGAGGGCAGAAGCATGAAGAGTTTTCAGAAAGCTGTAAGCACATAGTCTTTGCTGGCAAGGAAGGAGGGATGACAGGAAAGGTCAGCACTGGAGTCAGGATCTGCGGAGCTCTGGCTGGCATAGTTGCCATAAGTACATGCTGCTTTGCACTAAGGAGGGCCCTGAGCCTGAATGCCATATTCCCACAACAAGTCCTCCTTATTCTGTCAGCTTTCTCAGGCTGACGTACTGGCAAAATGGGACAGGTGAAATGAGTGTGTACTCTTTGAGGTGGTTTCATAATAATTATATTCTCATTTACATGGAGCCTTTCAACTAAGGCTCCTTTTCTAAGTTGATTCTTCCATGTTTGACAATTGGAGAGGTTGGAAGATAACCAAGTGTCGTGGTTTGACCCTGGCTGGATGCCAGAGATTCACCCACAACCTCTCCCTGAGAAAAAAAATGGGAAAAAGGTTTATCACAGGCAAAACAAGGCAAGCAACAAGTGAAGAATATAAAGGATTTATTTATTAACTAACAAGATCAGAGCTTAATGTGAGAAGCATCATTTTAAAGGCAACCTTTCACCCCCCACCTTTCTTCTTCTTCTTACAACAGATCTCATATCCCTTTTTTCCTCCAGGAGACAAAAGGGGGAACAGGGGTAGGGGAGAAGCCAGGCAAGTTCATATTTCTGACCAGTTTTAGAGTAGGAAACCATCTCTCTGCCTTTTCATAAAGTCCCCTCTCTCTCATGAGAGGTCTTTCATGACCCTTTCCCAAGTGAGATCCCAACCCAGGGACGACAGCTCTTGCATTCTCTGCTGCCCGAGAGTCACAGCACAGGATGCAGTCTTTTAAGCACTGGCTTTGCTGCTTCATTTATGAGCCCATCTCAAAGTACACTGATCATATCCCACTATAATGCAGTTCTGTCACAAAATGTCTGTCCAAAGGATCTCTGCCGAGCTCAGTTCCGGCAGCCAAGTGTTTCTGGGCTCGAAGATTATCTGCAGCTTCACAGCATGATCCTCCATCTTCTGCGTGGCCTCAGGTGGATTCTGCATCTCTGGTTTCTCTCTCTCTATTCCATAGGTTTGCAGTCAGACAGTCTGCAATGGACTATGGTCCATTCTACCAGCAGCAGCAAGACCCCTGGAACCTTTCCTACCCCTCCTCTGGCTGGCCTGGCCGTGGTGCCTTCATTGCTGCTCAGCCTCTCACCACTCTGGCCCAGCCATCTTCTTTGCTGTTTCTCTACTTTTTTTTTTTTCCTTTCTTAAATATGTTATCACAAAGGTGCCTCTACCTGCTTCTGACCCTGGCCAGCAGCAGAGCCCAGGCAGCAGCTGTCTGGTGTTAGCTCTGCTAGTTTGCCCCCCCCGCCAGCGCTGCCAGAAGAAAAAAAACCACTCAAACCAGGACACCAAGATGTGCATGGTATGACAGCAAAGAGTTGATGAACCCAGGTTCTCTCATTTCAAGACCCTGGAATAGCTGCCTTCAGCCTTTCACTGGAAAAGTTACTGGCACAGAGTTGCTCTGGATTACGCAGAGTTGCCCATATTTTTGCAAAGCATCTCTGGTGGGAGGGAAATGGAAGCAGGGACCAAGATAAGGCAGTAAAAGAGCTGCAGTTAAGAAGATGGAAACAGTCCTGCAGCCACCTGTAAGTAGCTAAGAGATGGTGACAGAAATATTCTATTCCCACATTTCATTTTTAATAAAGCTATCCTTTCTGCAGGGCTTTAATTAAGCTTGTGCCAGCTTTTCTCTTACATCCACCTTTGCTGCCTCTATATTTTTGTTGTGAAACATGTCTACCTGCACCGCTTGCTTTTACAGGACCAAAAGCCAGGTCACTGAAAGGTACAGTGACATTTATGCCTTCTAGGCCTGCATGCTACACATCTGAGTTCTCTCACCCAGGCAGGTATATGTCTTCTGCCTGCTATGGATCAAAAAAAGTATACTAAAAGAAGTTCCATAGCATTAAGCATTGATTTCTTATGAGGTCTGGCCATACAGGTATCCAGCAGCTGGATCCTGGAGCTGCCCCCATCTTTAGCTCCATGAATCACTGGTGCCAGGCAACTTCCAAAGAAGCCTTCTAAATCTGTGTAGACACTGACTTCTCTGAATGCTTTACAGGAATGGGCAGGTAGATTGTAGCTGGGCCTCTGCAAAGTGTGAGCAATTGCAGTTGGCTATCAGCAGCCGTGGGAAGACAGGAAATATTTGCCTGTGTGTGGTTTCAATCTTCCCATCCAGCACTAGGCGGAGCAGAGCAAAACCAGCCGTAAATTACTCTTCTGCTTTTCTGGCGCTGGGCATGGATTCACAGCGTTGATCTAATTGTTAACTGTGGCCTAAAAGGAAGTTTTATGAGCCCAAAATTACCAGTATGTTTAGACTGCTCTGTTATGCATCTCTCTCACCAGAAGGAAAGCAGCCCTTTGCTCACAAAAGTCTGAGGAAATTAGAACAATAGGGCACAATAAGGTGACAGTTCTAAAAAGAACTGCATTTCAGATCCCAGTGACACCTTCTCAGCAATGAGGCAAGCGGTCTTAGGAGATGACAGCCTTCTCTCCTGCCCCGTACACTGCCATAG
This sequence comes from Pitta sordida, assembly GCA_013390025.1. Classification (NCBI taxonomy): domain Eukaryota; kingdom Metazoa; phylum Chordata; class Aves; order Passeriformes; family Pittidae; genus Pitta; species Pitta sordida. The sequence continues at coordinate 62,017 of WEKX01016845.1, read as the reverse complement.
TGCCTCCTTCTCCCTGCCTCATATTGCAGTGCAAGCACCCTCTTGCCTTCCACATGCCCACCTCTTGCTACATCCATGTCCATGCCTCAGTCACCCCACAATCCAAACATTTTGTCTCGTTTGCCTTCCTATCATACACACCAGCACTCCTGTCTTTCCCCCTGCTCTCAACCTTCCCCATTGCTTCCAGATCTGGCACAACTCAGCATTTTCAGATTCAGTCTCTGTAGCCACATCTGGCCATGCCAGTGCTGGAAGCAGGAATGGCAGGACGGGGTAAAGCCATCACGGCAAAGCAGAGACTCAGATTTGAAACATGCAGGAACTCTTGGTCACAACTATCCCACCGTCATTTAGAAAGGAGAGGTGCCACTTTTTGTGTGCATCCCCATTTTTCTTTGTTGGATGCCCCCTACGGCACTCTCGGTGCTACTCAAAGTCCTGCTGAAAGGGAGTTGTTTATTGCTGCTTCAGGCTTCCCTCCAGCAGAGACCTGCCACTTCTGACCCTTGCTCCAGTGTGTGTGCGTGCTAAATTAACTCCCGTCCCCTTCCTTTAGGTCTTCTTTCCCAAGGGGGCAAGTGCTTTGAAGAGTAATCCCGTCAACCTGTCACCCCAAGTCCCGGAAACTCGCTGTTGCTATGGTTACAGTGCCCGATTCAACTGGTGGCTCTGGAACTCACATTGCAGCCGGGCAAAAACATCAGCGCTTCCCTCCTGACCCCCTCCCTGCATAGATACAGCTGCAGCATCAGCTCTGCAAACACGAATTTTCTGCTTCAAGTCCTGTATTTTCCTTTACTGACTTTTGGCTGAATGTTTGTGATGCTGACACAGGTCAAAACTAGTTATACATATCACAGGTCAAAGCACTGGAGAGGTGAATGGGAGTGACATAAGTGGTTTTTAGCCTCCTTGCATGATCTGTTAGCAGTATTATGACTGTAAATGTGTTTCCTCAGGAGCTGAACACTGACATTCATGTCTGCACATCCCAGAGGTACAGATACCTAACTGAGAAGTTAGGCTTGGGTGCTCTCTAAGTCGTGCCGTGCAGATGTTGTGTGCCTTTGTGCTGGAGCCATCACTACAGCGGAAGAACATAAACATCACACACTCACATGCATCTCTACTGGTATCCAGGTCATCAAGGCATTTCACTCCTCAAGCTGGCCAAGGACAGGGAAAGTCTTTGCTGTAAGCAGAATGCCCCAGCTGCAATGCTTCTGCTGCTGCATAGGTTTCCGGTCTCATCTTTTGGAAGTATGGTATAGCTATGAATAAACAAGACTAACACTGTTAGCTTAACAGCAGCAATGCAGACAGATCTCTGTTCCAGATGGCTCCAAACAATTCAGGTAGTACGTATTTGCATTTACCTTATTAGGGTTCAGCTCACTTCCAAAAACACACATGCATCAGAATTAACTCGTGTTCAACTTCCCAACACGCAAAGCTACTTCATATTCTGTTAGCTCTCGAATTCAGGGGGGAACAAGCAGATTGGTTCTTTTATCACCTGATTTCCTTTCCAATCAATTCTACCTATTTTCTCTTTTTATGCAAGCCTTCCTCTGAGCCAAGGCTCTTACAGCAATAGACATTCCTTCTTCCATTCCCAAAGCACAGACTGTCCCGTGCACTGAAGGACACTGAAAGACCCTACAGGAGGAGTAACGCCAGGTCATGTTAACTAATGGCTGTCTCATAATAGTTGCAAAAGGCTGATTTGACATGGCCTAATGTAGAAAATTCTGGTTTGATGTGGAGATACCTGTGATCTTCATCACTGGAAAGTGACATGGTGTCCATATGTGTAACAGTGCCTTTCATGTGTAAAATACCACAAAAGGTCAGTAACGTTATTGGCAGGACTGCCACTGTCTGCATTGCCAAATCTAGAGGAGACAATGACCATAGAAGTGTGTCAACTACTGACACTGTCACATCAAGGTTACAATGTCACCGTGACTGGGAAGTTTATTTATACCAGTGATGATTCTTCAGTATCACAGCACAGTTTGCACCAGATATCACAGAGTAAAACCCGGGTTTTGTTTTTGCTGGCATTTTTTAACCAAGCTCTCTGTAGTTTGCCAAAATAGGTTTTGTCTTTTCTTACAGTGCTTTTCTCATAACTGGACTGAGGAATAATAATACAAAAACTTGCTCTGGTTTCCTCACGTCAGAATCCACACAGTCCATCAAGGAACAGCCTGACTAGCTGCTTTTCCTGTGCAATTTTACAGCTTCAGTGTTCTAAAAGCAGTGTTCAAACCATGCTTTGTGTTATAGAGCAATGTATGGAAGTCACTGCTCCAAAGAGTTTACAGTCAGAAACCTACTTTGAGATTAGATGCAGCTTTGAGAAAAATGCGTATGTGCTATTCATTCTTGATAGGAAGCATAGGATAGAGAACAACTCCCAGACCTTTTCTTCTACCATGCAAACTGTTATGTAAAAGTATGTTTTGATTCGAGGGCTCAAAAATAATTCTCTGTAAATACTAAAATAAATATTTAAATATGTATTTAATAAATATTTAATATTAAAATAAAGATCTCCATAAATATCAAACCACTCAAAATCAATTCTTTCAAGAGGAAAACCCGGCTTTTTGGCAAGTAGAAAAAAAATAATCTTTTCATAACACGTTTCCTTGAACTGAATTTCATTGTGGAAAATTAAAAATGAAACTTGACCATGCCCTGTAGCTGTTGTTAAGTACAGTTTGGGATAAAGCAAATCAAAATAATAGTCCATTGCTTTTAAAGGTACCAGCTATTAAAAACTTTGATGACCATTGCACAAGTAAGTTAAACGAAAACTGTGGACATTACGTATCTGACGTGGTGAGCCCTGACTCCTGGAAAAGCACCTTTATTTTCTCTCAGATAATAAATTGTCTTCACCTCACACATTTCTGCTGCAGGATTTACTAGACACCTGCTGTCCCGCAGTGATCGGTCACCTGAGCAAAAGTTAAACCTGGGGAAGCAGCCCCTACAGCAGACCCTCCCCAGTCACAGAGCAATGAACTGCGAGGGGATGTTTAGAACGTGTGACAAGAGTAAGAAAGTGTCAGGGATTTTTAATTGTCACAAGGCAGTCGAGACTTTGGCAGAGGTTCCATCACAGACATCTTGGCAAAGTAGCCTAGTTTGCCTACTTTAAATGATGACTAAGGTTAACTGGTTTGAATGTGAAACCTTATTCCTGACTGTCTGTGTATTTGGACATTAGAGGAAACCAAAATCAAATCCTACCATCGATTGTCTCTTCCATTACATTACAGAATACATACCAGGATAAAAAAACCGCTACAGAAAAGAAGTGATGCTCTGATTTTGCCAGAACACAGTTTGTTAGTCTACTTACTTTTTGTTGAGGAAACTTTTATTTGCTAAATAATCCACATGCATATCAGCATTTGACTTGAGCATTTTTGACGCCAAGCTGAGGGGTCATAAAGTAGCTAATTTTGAGATTCAAGCTGATTTTGAAGTGCCATGAAAACACAGAAATAAAATAGCAATGGCCTGCACTGACACTGATGGTATTTTCCTGTGAAATGCCTTGTTTCAATCTTGCTCACAGTACTTGAAAACTGCAGCATTCCTGTGGGTTGTGGACCCTGCAGAGCTGACTAGTGTAACAGTGCAAAATCAGGTACCCCTGTATAGATCCAATGTTCTCTGAGTAACCTTCATTTCAACTCTTTTTAAAGAAGAAAAACCTTTACAGGAGAAATAGTTTCCTACCAAAATAGTGCCCACCTGAAAGATTTATTTCCGATAATCTCAGTTATATGGGAAGAGAAGCTACCAAACATATACCAGACCAGCTATAGCACTAACTCCCTATGCATAACAAGGCCTCTTTTTTGATTCATACTGCTCTAGCTATGATAAAAATCCCTTGTGTTTACTTGTCACAAAACCAAACTGGAGGGACACACCTCTCAGTAAATAACTGTCCAAGCACTGAGATGCCAGGATGAAGAGCTCTGTTTGAACACCTCCATGGCCACTATTAATGATGGTGCTCTAAAACAAGTGCAAGCAGTCACACGCTATTAATGCTTCAACCACAGCAAATGTGTTCAAACCCACACAATAGCTCAGTTATACTATGTCTTAACACCGTGGTCGGCCAGGGAAGTGGTGACCACTTCTCACATATATAACGTATACCAAACATATTCAGTTTGGCAGGAAGACAAGAAGCTGGAAGTGTCATGCTGGAGCCTAGCCCCCTGACAGCATGAGACATGTGCTTGTAAGCTGTCTCAAGAAGGATATTTGATTGCCCTCTTTCTTCTTCTGCCTCTCTCCCAACAAAAGTGGAGTGACCTCCTCCATGACCTGGCAAGTGCTGGAATTCCCCAAACACATTTTTCTGTTGTGCCCCAATGCTGAACAAAAGGAAACAAAGCAGCCTCGATATACTTGAAGTATGGAATGAAAATAATAGCTGGCTCTTGCTCACCCTGAATATGCCGATCTTTACCTCCTCCCCAGCATGGTTTGTGCTGCCTTCCATGCTTAACTGCTGTATTGTCAGCAGCTCTTTCGGATTTAAACACTTATTTATTTATTTATTTATTTATGCCTTTATTTATTTATTTGGAGAAGGATATAGCAGGAGTCGGGTGGGGGAAGGGGGGGGGGGGGGTCTATGAAATTGCAGTTTACACTGCGTTCCCACGCTACTATTGTTTGTGTCTTTGTTTCCTATTCCCATCACGTGTGCTAATTAGTTGGAGCCGCTGGCTAGCTGGGAGGCGTGTGTCTGGAGTAAAAGCAGAAAGATCACTTCCTGGAGGGATCTAGGCAATCTGAACAATTCTTTGCTTTACTTTCAGCCTTCTCCCTCCCCCTGGCTTTACCACTCAGGAAAGAGAGGAGAAGTGCTGATTGTCAAACACTAACCACTGGAGAGGCACAGATTTTTCTCTTTTGAAAAGGAGCAACTCATAGAGTCAAGGAAAATAGGGCTGGAAAGAACATATCATCTGTATTTGACAAACTTGATTTTTTATTTCCTTTTTTTTCAGAAATCGCCAGTGCCTTTCTGTTGTGGCTAAGAAGGTAAAAGCAGCACGGTAAAAAAATCCTCAGGTTATTTTAGCCTGCCCTTAGGAAGTGAGTCAGTTTTTTATGGCAAGGCTAAAGCTAGCTCATGTCATGGCTTGCAAAACAAAATGAGACCCAGAGAGAGACAGAGAATTTCCTGAGTCATGGCATTTGCTTGTTAGTGCAGGTATCAGACAGTAAGGCCAAATCACATGGTAAGACTAAGTACCTGTGCATAGATCAGGTTTTAAACTCAGCATTGGGTTTGGTTTAGTTCGTTGTTGTTATTGTTTAACTTTTAGATCTCCAGTTAAATCCTTCTGCCCATAGTACTGCTGCTTTTCAAATGCTGAGCACACTAGGCTCTCCTCAGATAGTGCAGACAGCATGCAGCCCACACAGGCACCTGGGTGGAGCTGTGGGAGCTGCCAGGGTCCCATCCACCTCTGGTGTCATATCAGCAGTCCTGGATGAAACTCATTCTTCTTATCCGGACAGTAAGCCCTGAGGCTGTGCTTCTCTGGCACTAACAGTCCTTGTCCTGCTGGTCTAGAGTGACCCTCCATGTTCTCCAGTTTCACGCACTGAGGAAAATAGCAGAGGCTGAGAGCATGTGAGCAAGGGCCAGGGCCACAGCTGCATCAGGCAGGGGAGGGGTTTCAGGCAGTTAGTGACCCCCTCTCGGGAGATTTGGAGCTGGAGCTCTTCTCATTTCAACCATGGGCTTGAGTGCCTGATGCCTGTGCTATCATGGCCAGACTCAGCAAAGGCATGGGTATGCTCAGGAGGAGGAATGTCCTAACCTCTTACATGGAAGGGCAGCTGCCAAATGCTCACCCAGAAACAGGAGACAGTCTGGTTTTGGCTCTCTTTCAGCAGGCACAAGCTTGTGGAAACAGAGGTTTGCTGAAAACAACATACTTAATGCAAGTATGGAGGGATGTTGAGGTCCTCAAACATGTCCAGAGAAGGGCAACAAGGATGGTGAAGGGGCTGGAACACAAGCCCTATGAGGAGCGACTGAGAGAGCTGGGATTGTTTAGCCTGGAGAAGAGGAGGCAGAGGGGAGACCTTATCGATCTCTACAACTACCTCAAAGGAGGTTGTAGCCAGCGGGGGCTGGTCTCTTGTCTCAGGCAACCAGTGACAGAACAAGTGTTAAACTGTGTCGGGGGAGGTTTAGACTGAATGTTAGGAAGAACTTTTCCACAGAGAGAGTGGTCTTTCAGTGGAATGGGCTGCCCAAGGAGGTGGTGGAGTCACCATCCCTAGAGGTGTTTAAGGAAAGACTGGATGATGCACTGAGTGACGTGATCTAGATAATGGGATGGTAACAGGATGGCAACAGGTCAGGTAACAGGTGATAGGTTGGACTCGATGATCTCTGTGCTCTTTTCCAACCTTACTAAACCTGTAATTCTGTATGATTCCTGTACAACTCTGGTACCTGTCTAAGGAAAAGCCCGAAGAAATACGTATCTATAAATCTGTCCTGATGTTGTGGGATTGTAGCTAGGCAAAAATCTAAATTTCCATCCTCTGGGAAATACCAGTATTTCTACACTTTTATTTTGTTTTTACTTGGGTTACAGAGAATTGAAGTAGCTTAGATCTGTTTGGATTGGGGTTTTACTATCCTTTCTGTGGGGAAAACAAGTCCCATGTTTCAGAAACAGTAAAACACTTCCCTGTGAGTCAGATCAGCTCTAAAGGGCATCTATTTGAGTGTCACATTAATACTTGGATGTTGTCATTTATTTCATCCACCAACTCTGTTTTTCCTAGAAGCTGGGTCCCCTTTCTGGGTTACTTGTCTGATGATACCCTCTTCAGCTCAGGGTACAGGAGAATATTTTGAATTACTGGAAGTACAGACTGGCTGGCTGGTCCAGAGCTGGGTAGGTTTCTGTCACAGTTTGGTTTTTTTTCCTCTAGCAGCGAGGGGGTTAATAGCTTCTGCCTGGGCCTCCCTCACTGCTATGGAGACCAAGTTCATGAGCAGAAGGAGATAGAGATGTCTCTGTGAACAATATATTTGAGAAAGGAAAAAAGGCTAGTAACAAGATGTAGATTGCCAGAGTAGGGCCTGTGTGGAGAAGCTGAAAGCTATGAAGGATGAATGGGCAGATTCCAACAGGATGAGATTTAACAAGACTAAGTGCTGAGCTCTTCACTTTGGACATAACAACCCCATGCATCGATATCAACTGGGGGAGGAGTGGCTGGAGAGTGGTGAA
>WEKX01016845.1:0-54556 GCA_013390025.1 Pitta sordida | reverse complement strand
ACTGAAGATGGAGAATCATGCTGCAACAGCTGCAGATGTTCTGAGAGCCCAGAAACACGGAGCCATAGCTGAGCTCAGCAGAGATCCTTTGAACAAACGTTTTGTGACAGAATTGCATTGTGGTAGGATCTGAATTATGTACCTTGGGATGGGCTCATAATGACACAGCAATAGCCAGTGCTTAAAAAACTGCATCCTGTGCTGTGACTTTTTTGCAACAGAGAATGGAAGAACTGTTGTCCCTGGGTCGAGGTCTCACTTGGGAAAGGGTCATGAAAGACTTTTCCTCTCGTGAGAGATAGAGAGAGAACTTTATGGAAGGGCAGCGAGATGGTTCCTACCCCAGATCTGGTCAGAAATACCAACAAGTATGGTTTCACCCCTATCCCTGTTCCCCCTTTGTCTCCTGGTCGAAAAAGGGAATATGAGATCTGTTATAAGAGAAGGAGGGGTGGGGGGAAAAGGTTGCCTTTAAATGATGATTCTCACATTAAGCTCTGATGTTGTTAGTTAATAAATAAATCCTTTATGTTTCTCAATTGTAGCTTGCCTTGTTTTGCCTGTGATAAGTTTTTTTCCAGTTTTTCTCCTCCAGGAGAGGTTGTGGGTGAATCTCTGGCATCCAGCCAGGGTCAAACCATGACAGTTTCCTGCTGTGGAAAGAAGCATTTTCCAGCGTCACTGTGCAAAGCTTCAAAGCTGGTGTCCTCATACCATCATGCACATCCTACTTTCTTCTCATAAACGCTTTTGCCATTTGCAAACGCTTCACATCCATGCTGTTCACATCCAATTGCTTTGGTAGGTAAATTAGGAAAATATTTGCGCTTTATATTTCAGTGAGATAAGGAGCTGGAATTTCAGCAGAGGTAATCAAGTAGCTGGTGACCCAGGCTTCCGTAGATGAGCTGCCACTTCCGGTGCTCCAAGGGGTTGGAAGGCAGAATATGCCTGGGAGTCAGGTTCGCCCCCTGTGAATGTGGAGAAGCTTAATGAGGGGAAGACCTGCAGAGTCTACCCTGTTCATAGCCTGCTTTACTCAGGAAACAGGTGGCCAAGGAGGAAGGCACCATATAGAAATATGGGCGGCATTCACATGTGCTTCATTAAACTTCATTAATTATTTCCATTAAACAACCCCTGACTTGGCCCCAGGTTTATATCTTTGCAAATAGTCCTGAGCAGTGTCCTGTCAGATATTCCTTCATCCCTCTCCTTGTGAATGGCTACAGTATTACTGAGGCTTTACTGTAGAACTAAGGTTTTAATATAGCACTAAGTTTTAATGTAGCACTAAGTGTGTTAGAGTCTGTAACTTTTTGCACCTGTGGTTTTCCATTGACTGTAAACATTATAATTTGTTATTATTTACTTTTTTTAAAATGCAACCTGAACTATTCCAACCACTAACCTCCCAGAGAGATTGCTAATCAGGCAGAATTGCACTGCAGGGTGTGGTGAATGCTGTGTTCAGCTATCTTTTAAGGATATGTGTGGACCACTAACAACTTTGCACAAGTAACCTGAACCAAATAAAAAATAGTCTGCAGAATAACTCTGTACAGTGTAACAATTACAAAGCTTTCTTGGAACTTAGTCTAGTTAATTATATTTTAGTTCTTGCAACCCATTATTTATATTCAGAAATTAAAAAGCTCCAACAAGGAGAGAAAACCCCAGCCCATCAGCGAGTCATTTGAAAGCTCTCTGTTCTTTTTCCTGTTTTCTCACTGAATATGGAAAGTGGCTCATGATTTCTGTCCTGATATGCAGAGCCTATCTGAGACTGGTTTAGCTGCCTGAGGGAGCTTTACTCAGACTTCACGGCCACAGCTGCCTACAGCAGCCACTCCAATGGAACAACAGAGTTCCAGGTAAAAGAGAGGCTTCTGGGTACACTGGTCATGGTAATTGCAAAATGATCTGTGAAGATGCCTATCCCTTTTAGAACTACAACTTAAGTGAATAACCTCATTTCAACTTTTTTTTTCTGTTTGTGTTCTAGTACAGTAAACTTGGTTGCACACAAAAGTTTTAAAAATGGTGCTCTTCCATGGTCAACAGAATTAATCAAACTTTGTTTCCTATGGAATGATGCTCTACATCCTGATACTGGTCCAGAATCTGTACCTGCCAGTTTGCTTCTCTACCTGTACCCACTGGCTGGCATATGGGCAGGAAATAGACTGTGCTGCAGAGAGCATGAAGGCTTGGGCATGCTGACAACCCATATTGGCTCCTCTAGCATGGCTGATGGAGAACAACCAATCCAGGTCACTTTTCTTTACCAGGTTTGCATAAAACCCCATTAGGTCTTTATTAGTTTGAATCTGCCATTTGTAAAAGGTGGTAAGTACTAGCCAACAGGCTACAGCATTAGTGAGTGGGGAGTGCCTGATCGATAGGCACATAAACAGAAAAGCAGATAAATAAGAATGGTTGCTGAAGCCTAGTTTCTAAAGGAAATCCATCTAAAAAAAGTCTATTTCAAGTACTAAAAGGTTTCTCCACGGATTAGAAGGAAAGAATTATTTCATCCCTTAGTGGTACTAGTAGCAAGGATATTGTTGACCTGATGATCTAAATAAATGAGATGCAGCGGTTTTTTAATTAAAGAATCAATATCTTTAGATCTAAGGTCTGTGTACCCAGTTGATCCACTTTCTCAGTTATATCACCTGGTCTAGTAAAAAATACTTGCTTTTTTTTTTTTCCCAATATTTGCCTCTCTTAAGGATTTGGAAGACCCCTAGACATTGGAGTAATGGGCCTCAGAACAAGTAGACAGATGAGATGGTTAATCAGTCACTCACAGATTGTTTCTGAGATAGGACAGCTTTCATGCTCTCTCTTGGAATGTTCTCAAGTTTGTGATGACTGAATATGGGGAAATGGTTTCAGTACTGCATTTATAACTTCAGGAATGTAGAATCCACCTTTAACTTGAAAATATTTGCATAAAACATTCAGGTAATATAAAGGAAACTGATTACTTTATACCAGCAGGATTACAGCAAGGCAATATTGACTTCAGGTTTTGGTTGTCAACAAGATTTATTTTACTCAAAGTAAATATTGACTGTGGCACTGCCAAGGCTAGTATTTACTTTGGAGGAATATCAATCTTGTGGCTCAAAAATGGAAGTCAATATCTTCAGTGTTATACTTTCTCATAAATAGTAGGGAGGGGAGGCTTTGGCTAATGGGAAACATATTATACACATACATAATTTGAAAGAATAGTTCTGATGCAGTAGAAAACAAAAAGAAACTGTAGAAAGAGAATTATTACCTTCAACCAGTAGAAGACAGAAGCCGATGGAAGGAACCACACAGTTGGAATATTGTAACTCCCAGGGACACACTCCCTGCAGACACAGGTTGTTGACCTCTTGAAAAGTAAACAGCAAGAAATGTAAGTGGTAGCTGCCATCAGGAGTAGTATAACATATGGAACAAGAATTTCTGTTCCCAGACTCCTTTGAACTGTCAGTTGATTTTGTCTTAATACTCTGTAAGCCCTACAAAACACAATATGCCTGCTCTGTCATGGGGTAAGTTTACAAAGCCATCGAAACTGTGCCTATTGGAGCCTTTGTCACTTGTGTCTCAGTAAAGAAACACGGTATTTAAACTTAAACCAAAAGGAAGACAGGGAGTTTGTTTGGGTTTGAGGCCAGTAATAAGTGAAATGCTCAGTCTTGTCACTCTGTTGGTGAAATGGTGTAAGAGGGTATTAAATCCATAACTGTTCTGTTATCCATGAAATCTCTTGGCACATGCACACACACCATGTTCCTTGAGACAACATATAGTCTTACTTTTCCAGTTTAAGAATATTAAAATAGCCATTATCCTGGCAATATGAGAGATACAGTTGGGCCCTCTTCCACTTCCCGCCCCCTGTATTGCAGCTTTGCATCTTAGCGGCGTGATTTTTCAGCGATGAAGGAGGCCCCTTTTCACACCTGCACATGCAAGTCCTGGCACGCAAGAACATTCACGCATGAATACACAAATCAACCTGCACAGCTGTGGCGGCAGCAGCAGCTCCTCCGGATCCCCCCCTGCCCCGGCACAGCAGGAGCTCTGCCACTTCCCCCCCCTCCTGCTGCAGCAACCAATACACAGCAACACAGTGCTGAAACAGTGTCGGGGGGCCATGTGAGGGCGCAAATTTGCATATTAATGAGCTGTCATTCTACACGGAGGTAGGGCTTCACGGGAGACAAACAAGACTTACAGTCCCGTGGTATAGGAGACCCGACTGTAATCCTATTAATTACAGAGACAGACAAACAGTCCTCAGGATTTCATGGAGCTGGAAGAGGAGAAGTGCTCCTCAGGACTGAGCCTAGATGCAACAATGTTCTGGAACTTCTAACCATCTGTGAAGGACCAAGAAAAGTCTACTAAGGACTTTGTCTGGTTTCCCAGAGGTCTCATTTATGCCACCACATTGCTGCTGGTAGGAGGACAGGTTTGATGCAGGCCAGCTAAAATACATCTTCTTAGGCAAGAAGCCCATGGTCTGATTCCTAGCCACTTACAGTTTGCAGCTGCTGGAGCTGAGACTTTCCTTCCATCTCCTTCCAGATGACACAGGTGTTGATGGAGCCAGAATTGGGTCTATGATCTGAAAATTCAGTCTCGATGCAGACATCTCTTACAAGTGCTGCCAAAAGCTGCCTGTCAAGAGGATATACCAGCAAAGGAAAGCCGCATGATACTGGACTGCTTCTCACCTGCCAGCTGCAACAGGAGGCACGAGTGGCAGTGGAGTCACTTGCTGAGCCCACAAACGTGACAGGAGTCAGGTCTCTGCAACAGGCCACTCATTATCTCAAGAAAATCCCCAGCCGGTGGCCTGCAGCTGGATTTGTCATCATCTTTGCTTGACAGCAATAACATTTGCCTTTCAAAAATTCTACAGACTTAACAGCTGTTGTGGCAATTGCTGCAAAGATCCAAGTGGAGCTTTCTAGAAACACCAGCCTCCTTGCTTCATTTGTTAGTTGTATTTGGATGTTGTAGCCTTACAAAAAGTAGACTGCAAGGCTGAGAAAACTCATACTGTCTTTCCTGTGCCTGTCCACTCCATCTGTGCTTGTGGCAGTGTCAAGCATCCAGCATTGGTGAGTTCCTATCTTTGTTGGGACCAGCCCTATGCATAAGCAATGACAGCTCTTCAGACAGCTTTCAGGGGGCTCAAATAGTATAGAGGAGTTGCCCAAGTCATCCAACAGCAGTGGTAGCTTAGGACACTTGCAATAAGTGACTCTTTATTATTTGAGATCAATTAATATCAGCCTGTTATGAAATGACTTAATGATATTAAATTTCTGTATGTTAACAAGAGACATTGGGGAAACATGACAGTCTTTGACCAGGCAGCAAATTGCTATTTTATTAATTTTTCTTTTATTCTTGTATTTGTAGGGTTTGGTTAAGAAGATGGAAGAAATTTTGACTGTGGAATTTTACATTTTGGAAGTATTAGGTGTGATTTTTTTCGCACAATCCACATGAAAATAGTTCAGTCCTGACTCATGCAAATGCCAAAAGAAATGCAATGGATTTGGAATAAGACACTTCCCCCACACGACTGCCTCAAAATACTGTAGGAGGGATCTAGAAAGTAATTAACAGCAGTCAATTCATAAGCATCTACGAGACATAAGGTTGTTTAGGTGCCACACAGAGGCATGTGGTCCTCAGGATGAAAAACTGTCACATGCTGGAAGTTCATCTGAGAGTAGCTCATCTGGTGAAAAGCATTTGCTCTCATGGTGGCAAGGGCCCGAGTTTCAGGTCAGATAGTTGCTTGTGTGTATGTTTGTCTTGATTTGCTGTAACTTAGGCATCTCACCTTTTTTTTCCATGTGGCCTTTCCCAAAGAGTGCTGCTTCAAAGGGTGGGACACATCCAACCCCTTCCTTCATGTCAGGCCTTCACCCTCAGTCTTAAAAATATGTGGGTTCTCCTGGTGGGCTCATGAAAGGGATAACTAGGCTATAATTGGGTCTCCTAGGAGGGCCTAACATAAAGAGGAGAGAGGTTTGTGGCTTTGTCCAAGGCAAGTTGCTGAGGGAGGAAATGAAGGGGAATTCACAAGGAAGTCTCCCTAGCTCTCACCTCCCCTGCCAAGAAAGGTATAATGATGCATTTTGGAAGAGATATCTGTTTCTGTTCCTGCCATTCTAAAGCACTTCAGAGGCTGTGTTTATGTAGTTTCTTTGGCTTCTTTGTCTTTAGTGAAATCCTTTCTCTTGTTCAGATTCATAACATTTTTTATAACTGGCTGTGTGAGAGGTCTGGAACGCCGTCTGCCTCTTTGGGAAATAATTACTGTTTGTGTGGTCTAATAAATGGTCCCAGAGGGTTCAACATGAAATAGCCAGGGTCTACAGGAAAGAAAACTATGTGGAAACTCGTGCAACCCCACTAAACTGAAAGGAACAAAACAAAGTTGTACCCTGGGGTAAGAACCAGTAGCGACTCACTTAATTGCTACCATGTCAGCGTGTGAAACTACTACCTCTGCACAAGCTAATGTGAACCTGATGCGGTTAGATTTCTGATTAAGACCAGCTAAATATCACTTCAAATGAGCAGATAATCCCCACGACAGATCTGCTGTGCAGCCAGGGCTGTGTTTGTTATCTGAGCCTGGTGAGGTGGCCGGTACTGATGGAGACAGACACCCCAGGGCGGACACCTTTAATGTATGATGGCTATAAATAGTGTAGCTGGTGACTCTGACTCCATATCCCTCCCTCGTCCACCTCACTTATCCTTCCCATAGAGGGGAAACTCAGCCAGAGGGTAATGAGAGCAGAAGGCAAAGGCCCTTTGATTAGACCACAAAGGATCCTCTACATTTCAATCCTGTTTCCTTCCTTCCCCTAAAGTGTGCTTCAATGAGGGCACTTGATCTCCCAAGTCCAGTAGTCTCCACTGTGACCACATGAGGAAGAGCTGCAAATGCAATGGAGAAGGCCACATGCTGACCTACTGCCCCTGATTCAGACTCAGAAAGTCATAACTCAAAATACTGCAGAAGGGCCAGCCTGCCCAGCAGGGCCATGCAGCCTGCCCAGAGGGAGTGATGCCATGGCCAACTTGATACTTGTCTTCCCTTCATCAGAAGACAACATTCTCAGCGTGGGTCTTCCCCAGACTGGGCCATGTGATGGCCTCATACCACTTGGCTTGAATTGTGAGAACAGCTCATGTGCTGCTCCAAGAGTGAAGTCCTGACCCCAGTGCCCTGGCTGCAGTCCTAGAGCATTGCTCCCAGTGTGTGTGCCCAGACATGATTATGCTGTCTGGCCCTGCAGTGCCTGCCCAGGCACACAGGAAGCCTGCGGTAAAACCAGGAATAAAACTGTTGCCAGAAGGACCTCCTGGCAGTCCCAAGCCTGCCTTAATCACTAGATAGAACTTCCTTTGCTTCACCCGTTACACAAGATTTCTTCTTTTGGTATTTTCAGTGGGACTCTCTCCAGTTTCTAGTGGGTTTTGGACATGGTAAATAACAAGGCTGCTGTTTATTTCTTTTAGGTGTACGTGAATGCTTTCAGATACAAATTCTTCTAGTCTTTTCTTTGAAAGGAATTCAAATTCATAAGTGTGGAAACGTTTTTTAAAATGCTTTCAATGCTTCTGTAAAATCTTTCCATGTGTCATATAATCATGGAACCACGGAACGGTTTGGTTTGGAAGAGACCTTAAAGATACCTAGTTTCAACCCCACTGCCATGGACAGGGAATCTTCCACTAGACCAGGTTGCTCAGAATTCCATCCAACATAGCCTCGTTCACCTTCAGAGATGGGACATCCACAACTTCTCTGGACAACCTCTTCCAGTGCCTCACCATCCTTGATCAGCTGTTTTATTGGGAGCCTCCTCCTCACCATGCCTCTAAGACCCGCTTTCCTCCATCAGCAGCCCACCAGCTCTGACAGGCCCAGAATCCCATTTCTGCAGCATCTCTATTTGCCCATCCAGGAAACAACATCCTGCTCTGAAACCTTATAATGCACACTGGCTGATCTCACTCACCCAGCAAGCTGGTGCAATAACTGAGAAGACATCAAAGGGCAGAATACCCTGATTTGCACTGCCCGGCCATAAATTAACTGAACTCTACCCCCAGCATCCCATCACTACGACCTCTGAGGTGCTATATTTATCAGGACCCTCTGTGTGCTAAGTCAATGTGGAAATAGGGTTAGTCATACTTTCCTGGAAGGGTCATCTTGCCCTGCTTGGCTACAAACTGTGAGCTTCCCCAGCGCCACAAGCACTTTGAAAACTGAATGCTTTTCCAGTGGAAAGCTTTCCTGCTGCATTGTGAAGCAAGATCAAAATGATTTGCATTGGAAGCCAGCAGGAACTCAGGTTGGGGGGAAAAAAAAAGAAAGAAAAAGAAAAGAAAGGGGTGTGCTGAGGTGGCTGTATCAATGTGTTTCACACGGAGGTTTTCTTTCAGCTCTAAAAGGGATCAGTGGTTATGTGAGATAGGACACTCATGCTGAGAAGTCACAGTTGTGGATTGTTCCCTAGGTGAACTGTCACATCTCTTATGAAAACTGGAGCAGCCCCAACACAAAACATAATTGCTGATCCTTAACATGTTGTGAGAACATAAAGAGACATTATGTACATGTATTGCAAACAGGCAGTAAACGAGGAGAAAAGTTACCTGTTCCAGGAAAATGAAGAGCCAGGATTTCCTCAAGATGCAATAAATTAAACTTATCCGGAGGACAACATCAGCCTAGTTCTTGATATTCCAGTTTGATGGGTCCTCTCTGAAATTAAAAGGGTAAGTTTTGGAGGATCCCTAACACTAAGCAGACCCCAAACTGAATTCTCAAAAATGTTGGCAAGTTCATAATCTAGGAAAGACTTGCAACAATTTGTTTAATAGCAATTTTATTTAAATTGTGTGTTAGAGTAAATTAATTAAAACATGAAAACTAAATCGTATTTCAATTACTTTGCTATAGCATACTCATTTCAAACTTTCAGTAAATTAAAGCACTTCTCTCTCCAAAATCTTTTTCAGGAAAGAGTTCTGCTTTGAGGAATTGTTTGCTGCTACACAAAAGCTCCACAGAAATCTCCTGATGGCCCGAGTTTCTGCATTTACACTGATTCAGTAATGATAGGACTGGAATTTCAAATCTATTTGCATTGTAAGCCTTGACCACCCTCCGCAGAACTGCAAATGGGCCCCATACTGCCTCCTGCCCTGACATGCTGCATCAATACCTTCTCACCCAAAGCGCAAAACCTGCCAAGATGTTTGAGGCTCAAATGCATGTGTAGCTCTGATTTCCTACCTCATTCAATGGTTACCTCTCATAAAGGCCATGAAAAAGGCTCATAAAGCCATGAAAAGTTTTCAGACTATAAAACTTGCACAGTGTAAAAGCCTCATAGTCTTTGTTGTTTTGTACAAGAAAATGTCTCTTGTAATGCTCTGCTGCTAACTAGAGATTCTCTAGAGAGCCTCTTTTCATGACAACAAACTGCTTAGCAACATCTTCAAGGAGGTGGAAGCAATTCCTCTCTGCCCTGCAGCTCCTTCCCACGGATGGATTGACCGCCAGTGTCAGGTTACCTCTGAGTGACAGTAGCAGGGACCAGAATCAGTGAGTAATGCAAGCGAGCTACGATAAACCCCAAATCAGTCAACAAGCTCCTTGCAATCAAGTTTTTCGAAATGTAGCGCCAAACAAGATTTTCTAGTCCTATGGGATCAGTTTGAAGGAGTAGTATCTTTTCTCCTGGAAGTCCCAGGCTGAGCTGGAAGACTTCTACATGCAAGAAGAAACTTCTTCACCCAGTTAGAGCTAGCAGAGGAGGCCTGGCTGTTGGCCAAAGAGTGGGGCTCCCAGACCCTATTGCTCTCACACATGCTGTGTCAGCTTCACCATAAAGTTGGGTTGATCTCCTCCAGCAACATTAGGCCTGGAAAAGTGTCAAGATCAATCAGTGATCTGGTCAATGAGAGCACAGTTGTGCCCGTAGCTGCTGCTGGACATGAAAGACAGAAAACAAGGGGACACTGCCCCATGCACCTTTTCAGGTCTTATTTTTTAAGTGTAATAGGGTAGGAATATCAAAACTACATGAATCTGGGGTCTGCTGTCTTCCAACAACTTCTGGAAGCCTTACACTCTTACAAAAGTGAACAAATTAACCAGCATGAAATCTCTGGTCTTACTCTACCTGAACTATGTCTATACTATTAAATAAACAGGCCAAGGCTCATGAGACCAAGTACCACAACACAACTTAGATACACACAGCTGAACTTTCTTTTCCCTCAAAAAGGAGTGGCTTTATTATTCCTTCTGCATTTGGAAACTGGACTAAAACCATGCTGGAGAGCCAGACAACCTGGGTAAGCATGGGAAAAATGGCCAAGCCCACTGCCAGCCAACCTGAAATGCTGGTGCCAAAGCACATCCTGATGTGAGCCAGGCTCCCGAGCCTGGTCTGGCTGCAGCTGATACAGATGAAGCCCTTTCCAGTGTTCATCATCCCTCCCTCCCACACACCCTGGCAGTTCCGCCACAATAGCTCTGGGAATTATTTACCCAGGCCAGGTAAGACAAACCTGGCTGAGTTTGAATGGTTTTGGTAGAAGGAACTTCATGGACCTGGGTCAGCTAGAGAGATGGAGATTAAGGACCAATTTCCTGATCAGCTATGATGCCTGAAGGAGGTAAAACAACGTGAAGAAGGGGGAAGTCTCCCTCTGACTGATGTGCAGGCAGGGTTCGTGTGGTAGCCTCTGTGTGCCCTTCTGAGCACAAGTCATTCACTGCTCACTTAGCTCAGTGTGACAAAATGTGATGGTGCCAGGAGTCTGCCTTTACTGGGATCAGGGCCACTCATTACAAATCACAGCATACCTGTACATCTTTTCAAATTCAGGACCCACAACTTCATGATCTCAGGCACAGCCTCTCCCTGCTGCCAGCCGCTCCGGTTTTCAGCCAAGCTTCACAGATCACCCTTTCAATAAGTATCTGACACTTCAAGAGCAGCAAAGCGTAGGTCTGATCCTGCCCGTAGCTGGGGGCAAGCTGCCCTCTGGATCTGTGGAGTCTGCAGAGCCCCAGCTCCTGTGTCAGCCATTGTGTCGCTCTTTGGCTTGAATTTATGTGAGAATTAGCCTGGAGGTTGAGAAATTATAAATGGACTGTAGTGGAGTTTGGGCAGAAAGAGGATTATGCAAAGCAGGAGACACTGGAAAATCAAATAAAAAATACTGTCCTGAATAGTGGGTTGAATAATAAAAATAACAAAAATTTTAAAATGTGGTCTGTGGACAGAAGCCTTTGTGGTCATTTCCTGACCCCTGCTCACCCAGTCCGGGGGCAGATGTGCAAACACAGGCGATTAAAGAGGAGGGAAGGAGGCTCTTTCCTCCGCAACAGAGAAAAAGTGGCCGCAGCGGCTTCCTCTTGGCGGTGGGGTTACATGGGCGATGGAGGAGTGGCTGAGGAGGTGGGGTGGCAAGCAGAGAGCTGGCTGGCCAAGAGGGGTGGCTGGCGAGGAGGGGTGGCGGGCAGGAGGGGTCGATGCTGAGGTGCGATAGCCCCACAGAAGGGCCAGCATTGTGTGCAGCACGGCGAGCCGGCGCTTTGGTGCCAGCCAAGAAAACAAATGCCTTCCCGCTGTCTCCTGGAAATGCTTCCACTGCTCCTGCTGAGCGCGTTCATTTCAAAGCCCGCTGACTTTTTGCCCTTTCTAATAGAGCTTAAAATGTTTCTGTCTTCCAGCCTCCCCCCGCCCCGGCCCCGGGCTCGGAGACACTAACGCCGAAGGTTTCTGAGATGCCAGGGGAGCGCACGGCAAATCGAAAGGATTAGGGGGCGCTTGGTATCTGAGGGGGGCGGTGGTCTTAAGATTCTTCCCCACAGCGGCAGCGAAACGCTATAAACCCACGAATGCCGGCCTCTTCCCCTTTTCCCGGAGTTTTTTTGGCTCCGCTTTGCCGCCGCCGGGTGCGGTGCCCCGGGCCCGCAGCTGCCCGCCCTCCCCGGCCGCCCTCCCGCCGCCGGCCGTGTGTGTGTTTAGGAGGTGCCGTTTCCCACAGCTCTGATCTAATGCAGTTGTAATTCAATCTCCGTGTGACCGGCACTCCGCCGGCGCTCTCCCACCCGCCGGCAGGCTCCTCTCTCCCAGGCTGTGTGTGTGTGTTACACATTTACACTGTCAATCTGACGAGCTCCCCTCAAACAACCCCTCTGTAGAGGTTTACAATGTCAATCAGGCGGGGTGCGGGGGCGGCCGGCGGCAGCAGCTCCCCCCTCGCAGCACAGTCACCCTATACCTGCCACTCAGCCTCGGCAAAAGGACTTTTGTTGAACGGCATTTGTGTGCGGCCACAAAGAGCAAAGGCAGCTGAGGCAGATAAGGCTGAGAACCTGAAACAGATGTAAAAGAGATCAGATTGAGTTTTGTGCGGATCCTCGGCTCCTGTAGAGATTTATGACCCCTTTTAACCCCATTTCAAGTAGGTTAAACCGGGCTTGTTTTATAGGGGCGAAATGAGACCGCTGCTTATACAGAAATTTACCCAGAGGAATGGATCAGCCCCCCAGTTTTGCTCCGCTTCTTATCACTAAGCTAACCCCTCTGGCCACAGCATCGCTCATCGTTTGAAAACTTTTCTGTGATCTCGTTATAACTCACATCCTCCGAAAGATCACAAAGCTGCCAGTTGACCTTTAGCCCCTGAAGAGTCCTAATTTTGGGTTGGCAACTTACAGCTCAACAGGAGAGGCAAGGCAGGCGGACAATAGCAGCAACCGAGGACAGGGAGCACAGCACAACAATAAGCTGTCCTTGGGAGTGCTGGGCTGCAATTGTCATCCCAGACACAATCATGGGAGACTCAGTTGGGATCATTTTCTTTTGGCAGACGGCTTTGAACTCTGTTCTTCTCTTCCTGTTTCTCTGTTAATTTAAGTTTCTGCTTCTTCCCAGTGACAGATGAATCCACCGGGGATGAGAAAAACCAAAGGGACAAATTCTGCTCAGTTGGTGCTGTTGAGCCTCCACTGGCTTACACAAGCTTGCTTACTCCAGATTTACACCAGAGGGCCTGAACTGAGCGGCTTAGTAGGTTGGACAGTAGTTTGTACAAAAGGCACAAACCAGCCTTCCTTGCCAAACCTTGCAGAAGTTTTGGCAAAGCACTGTTGTACTCACTACAGAGAGCAGCTAAGGTTTACTGCTCGCTTACAGACGCAAACAGCCCTTCTCCTTTTCCTCTCTCTCTTCTTGCAGGCACCAAGAGCACCAATTTCTAGAAGATGCTGGGAGTAATTTCTTGAGGGCTACACAACTGGAGTCCCCAGTATGGCCCATTCTGCACGCCACATTCTCAGGCTGGACTGAGGCAGGGCAGTTCTGGCCCCAGGGCTGCATTTGGGGAATTACCAACAAGCATTGCTGGACTGAAACTTTGGTGCCCTCCAGCTTTAACACTGCCCAATGGAAATGGTGGTGGCTCTACAGCCCCCTTGCAACTCCAGTACCATTGTCTTTACCTGTGAGGTGATCTCAGGATTTTTTTAAACAGGAGTATCAGTGTTTCACTGATATCAGGATTTTTTTCAAAAGTGCTTTTCCCGCTGTTCTCCTAAAATGAAGACTCAAAACAAAACAGCCTAGAAACAGTACCACAAGAAGAACCATGTCAATTATTTTCATTTCATGGATATTACTGACTCATCACAATTTTCTCATGCAATGAACTTTTGAAGGCAGCTGTAAGAAGTGAAACATATTTCATTTCGGTCATACAGGACTTCTTCTGAATCCTTGCATTTTCTCTGGTTGGGGATGGAGGTAAAAGAGACAAGTCCTCTAACGGTGAAACAAAAAGTATTCCAACTTGTGTCTGTGCCTCCACTCTCCCACGCATGCACCTGTGTCCCCAAGCCTCCAACAACAGCGTTAGAGCTAAAAAAAGCTTCACTGTGCTCAAAGGAAAATAAGAAATGTGACCATCCAGCCTCGGGGGGAGAAACTTCTAACTAGAGGTCATGTCTCAAATCAGTATTCATCAGGCACATGCTGTAGGAAAGACAAGAAGAAAGAACACACAGATAAAAAAATAGATGTCATAAAATAGAAACGGAGGCTTCTAAATTTTCCTACTTTTGGGGTGGACATTTACTGCTGAACTCCTTCACAGTTTGTGTCTCACATCTGCGCAAATGACCGCAGATGTCATGTTTTTCCCCCACAATTAGCACATACATGAGAAAATGCAGAGGGGGCAGAAAATCAAGTGTTTGCCACAGCTGCCAGTGCTGTGGGTTCGTGTCCGTCAGCAAACGTCCAGGGCTGAGGAGAGGATGCTCCACACATGGGCAGCTGCTCCCAGAGAGGCAGCATATCCACCCCAAAGCCCCACGTCTGGCAGCTGCCGTGGGGCTCAGCCCAAGTCCTCCCCATGTTGCGGGAGGATGCTGGAGGAGTTGAAGTTCCTGTAGCTTTGGGCAGACAACATCCCAGGGCCAAGAGCAAGAGGGCACAAGATCTTGCTTCTTCAGCGGGAAGCCAGGTAGAGGTTAGCCTAACTTCTTACCCTTGTAATCTGTGCCTCAGCCTGCAAATTAACTCCATCACCCTAAGTCCACTAGCTGGGCAGAGAGAGTTGGTTTTATTTAAAGGCACATAAAAAGCCTATAAAAAGGTTAAAAGCCCCATATAATTATCTTATTTTATTTTCTGTCCCGTGGTATTAATTAAAAAAACATTGCCCAGCTTGAGAATTTGATTCCTTCTGCCTGATATGGGGACGCAAATGAATCTCTCTTGAGAAAGGTCTCCAGAGTCCTTAATCACCATTTAGGGGCCCTGTTCTTTGAAGGGCCATAGAGGAACAAAGTGGTTTAGGGATTAGCGAATGGCTTTTATTTCTTCCCTAATGATGAGCAAAGTGCAGCGAGTGCCTAGGGCAGATGATAAATTGAGGCCGAAAATGTTGCACGAGTGCCCTTTGCTAAACTAGAGGATCAGTGTCAACAATATAAAAAATACCTCTGTTTGCTCATAAGAAATAATGTTTGAATCGTTAAACAGTCAGACGGTATTGGCCGTATTTAACCGCCTTGTACCTGAAGCCCCTTTGCGAGCAAACCCTTTGAAGTCACTTCAAAGGGTCTGTGCACATAAGGAGAAGCTGCAATATCAGTCACATCACTGGGGACTCGTGGGACTGTGGAGCAGAGCACAACAGCATGGAGCTGGTGCTGCTCAACAGACTCATTTCAGGGTTAGGAGAAAAGAGTCCCTGAGAATATTTTAATCCAAAGAGGAGAAAGAACAAAATACGTCATGTTCCCTTTGACACTGCCCCACAAGCTACTTTAAGCTGAAGTTTCCTTCAGTTGTGGGGAAAAAAAAAAAACAAAAAAACCAAAAAAAATTACTTAATTCTAGGGGAAAAAAAAATTAAGTTAAGTCGTGGTGCTCTGTAGTATGTTTCTGAAAGCATCTGTGGTGACAGTGAGAAATCCAGGATGGAGCCAGTATCTCCAGAAGTCACCTCCTGGTTTTTGGAGACTGCCAAGCCAGGCTTGAGTCAAAGTTAGCAGGCAGCACCAGGCAGAAAGCTCCACTGGAAAAAGGGATACAGATCAGGAGCTGACTTTACAAGAGACAACCAAATCTTCAAAACAAAATGTAACATTTTTCCTTTTGTAAGGCTGAGATACAGTTCTATCTCAGAGTGCAGACAGGAATTAGCTGACTCAATGATATGTATGGAAGGATTTGTGGAAGCGCCTTTTCTTCTTTCCTTCCTTTTATAGACAGTTTTGCACGAACACCATATGAGTCATAGAACTCAGGTTGTTTGTGCTGTACAGAGAGACAAAGATGCCATCAGGAAGCTACAATTCAGTGATTTTTTTAACTTGGAGGAATGATACAAGTTTCTTGGATAGATCTGGAGCTCAGATCGCCTTCTTCGGAAACTAGTGAGATGCTGACAAGATGGTAATTTTATGTGATCATTTTACCTCTCTGTTCATTAAGGAGGAAGGCTATGAAGATCAGATGTCCACAAGTTTTTATGTCTGGGGTTATACATTTCAGTGATATATGAGGTCCTTCTCCGACTTACTATGGCCATCTATAAGGTTCAAAAGCACTTCCTGAGGAAAGACAGAGTATAGATATGTACATACTACGTGATTTCATTCTGAAAGATATTCTTAGTAAGTGACACCCCCCAGAGATGTGTAAACATCTTTTTAAAAAGTCTAAAATCAGTTTTTGTGTTTAGAGGATTTCATAAGGAACTCGGGGAGGACGAGGAATTGGGTAAGAACCTCAGGATTTCTGAGATAATTAATGTTTTAAAATGATGAAATAGCATGAATGAGAGTGCCAACTGTTTATCTCCATGGAGGCAAATAAACTGCCTTCTACTACAGAAAAGCAACATGGTTTGCACCTTAGATATTGCAAGGAATGAAAATAATAATGACAGGGGAAGTGCTCCCCAAGTAGCAATTGGCAGAAGAATGAAAATATGATCTATTGGTGAATGAAGACTAGCAATATGCTTTACTGTGCATTACCTGAACACATAAAATAAATGCTGAGCTACCACTATTTTCTTCATTAAAATATCTATACTGTGCAGGTAACATACATGGATAAAGTGGGAAAATTACTGAGGAATTTTACGTATAAGGAACTGGAGAGCTTGTGCTTGCCCCTCTTGTATGAAAGTAAACAAATACGGGAGCAGTAGTTCGTTGTTAAGATTGGAATCGGAAGCAAATAGTTCGACTAAGCCAAGGAAGCGCAGAGATTAGGAAAACATTTCAATGAAGCAAATAATATAAGAATGGATGCTCTCTAGACCTCCGAAGATGCTAAGAAGAGAAATTCAGGAGATGGTTTTTACATATGCCAAGAATGTAACATGGTCAGCCTTTGTGTCTCTGGGAAGGAAAATTGGAATTGCTGGTTTGAAAGGGGTTCCACAAAAAACACAAATGGGTTCAAGAAAGGGTTTAGGCAAATTGCCATGGCTGAAGACTGTGGAGGGAGGAAGCAAGAAGGAAAGCTTCATGGTGAAAAGCAATGTTACATTTTATGATGCCTTTAGGTCGTAGGATGGCTAAGCATGGAGACTTGATTCGCAGGCATCAATGCCATCATGGTCACCTCACAGGCCAAAAAACAGTGAATGTTGCCCTTAAATTAGGAACTATCTGGAGAACATCTGCCTCTGCTAGACTGATGGTAAGCTAGAGACAACTTCAGCTTTGGAGTGAGCCTTAGGAAAAGGGATCCTCCTGCAAGGTAAGAGTTAATCCTGGAGGCCTATTCGTGATCCTGGAGACTGCCAACACATAGTGAACAGACAGAAAAACTAAACACATAAAGAGATCCATAAAGAAAGTAAAATCACTTGTAGTAAGTGGAGACAGGGGTGAGGGCAATAGTTTCAGTGTGGCTAAGTAAAGATGCAAGAAATTAAGATGAGCAATAAGCAGAAGGCCTCCCAACTATAAACAAGATGGGAAAAGAGGACTCTAGGAAAGCTGTACAAATAAGCAGGGGTGACTTAAAAATATATTTAGAGGAGGAAAAATAAATCTTGAAGAGATTTCTTCAGAGAGTGCTCAGCAGCAGCACCGTCATGTGGCATCAGCTTTCAGAGAAGGACACTTTGCCTGCCCTGCACACCCTACTCTGCCAACACTGTCCACTGGCACTCCTATAGAGCAGACTGAGGTTTGGATCTCTCATTCGTGCAGGTCCTGGAGGTTGTACGAGCTCTTAAGAAATACTTTATATTTTATTAATATTTTGAAAGGACTTTCTATACTGAGTTGAAGAACAGGCTGATAGATCACAAGCCAGGATATGAAGCTTTAATCTGTCAGCTACCAGTGTTTCATAGACAATTTTTCACCCCTCTCAGCCATATTTTATATATGTATTTACATTAGAAAACACGAAGAGAAAACACTGTTTTAATCTTCCTGCAGTCTGAATTGCTGTAGAGAAAGGAAAAAAAAACAGAGAGAAAGATTCTTTTTTTTCATTTCTTTTTGAGAGAAAATCAGAAAACCAGATCATAAAGCCCTGAACTGAGAGCATTAACAGCTCCCCTTTCCCAAAGATCCTAAAATGTGAAAAGGTTGAAAAAATGGGTTTGTGTATAGACAGAATAAATGGTATTTTCATATACAGAAAAACTTTATTTTTGCATGATTCATAGTGGGTTTGAGTAAGTGCTTTAAAATGTTTCACTCTCTGGCTCTGGACACAGAAAGCCTCTGTGAGAAGTCAGGTTTCTTAAAGTCATTTGAAGGATTTACATGTGCTAGCTTGACTCAGAACTGCACCTCCATGGAGGTGGAGACTAATTGATTCTAGAAACCAGTTTTGTGATGGTTGAGTAGACTTCTTCTTGATCTTATCTAGAAAACCCCATAAGGAAGGTGAAGATGGCTCCTGTTAGGGAGGTCTTTTGTGCCAGTGCTTAAACAGGGTCTCTTCAGGATGCTGACACTTAATTCACAGAATCACAGAATATGTTGAGTTGGAAGAGATGATCAAGGATCAAGTTCAACTCCTGGCCCTGCACAGGATCATTCCCAAGAGTCGCACCATCTGCCTGAGAGTGTTGTCCAAACACTTCTTGAACTCTGTCAGGCTTGGTGCTGTGACCATGTCCCTGGGGACCATGTTCCAGTGTGCAAACACCCTCTGGGTGAAGAACCTTTTCTGCTATGTAACCTAAACCTCCCCTGTCACAACTTCAGACCATTCCCTCGACTTCTGCCACTGATCACCATAGAGAAGAGATCAGTGCCTGCCCCTCCTCTACCCCTCACAAGGAAGTTGTAGGCTGTGATGAGGTTTCTCTTCTCCAGGCTGAACAGACCAAGTGACCTTAGCTGCTCCTCATACGGCTTCCCTTCAAGGCCCTTCACTGTGTTTGTTGCCCTCCTTTGGATTCTCTCAGGTTGCCTAGTATCTTTTTTACATTGTGACACTCCAAACTGCACACAGTATTCAAGGTGAGGCTGAATAGTGCAGAGCAGAGAGGGACAATCCCCTTCCTCTTCAAGCTGATGATGCTTTGCCTGACATGCTTCCCAGGACATGGCTGGCCCTCCTGGCTGCCAGGGCACTGCTGACTCATATTCAATTTGCCATCAACCAGCACCACCAGGTCCCTTTCCATGGCACTGCTTACCATCGTCTCATTCCCCAGTGTGTCGGAACATCCAGGGTTGTCCCATCCCAGGTGCGGAATCTGGCACTTTGCCTTGTTGAATGTCAAATGGTTGGTGATTTCCCAGTCCTCTGATTTGTCAGGGTCTTTCTGCAGGGCCTCCCTGTCTTTGAGGGAGCCAGCAGCTCCTCCAGATTTTGTGTCATCTGCAAACTTGCTTAGTGGCCCTTCCAGTCCCAGGTCCAAGTAATTTATAATGATGTTGAAGAGCACAGGGCCCAAAATGGAGCCCTGTGGAACCCCACTAGTGACAAGTCACCAGTCTGTTGTCACCTCATTCACTGTTAACCCCTGTGCATGACCTGTGAGCCAACTGCTCACTCACCACATTGTCGTGGTTTGACCCTGGCTGGATGCCAGAGATTCACCCACAACCTCTCCTGGAGGAGAAAACCTGGAAAATAAAACTGGTCACAGGCAAAAGCAAGGCAAACTACCAGTGAAGAATATAAAGGATTTATTTATTAACTAACAAGATCAGAACTTATGTGAGAAACATCATTTAAAGGCAACCTTTTCCCCCCACCCCTCCTTCTCTTACAACAGATCTCATATTCCCTTTTATCACCAGGAGACAAAGGGGGAACAGGGATAGGGGTAAACCAGGCAAGTTGGTATTTCTGACCAGATTGAGGGTAGGAACCATCTCTCTGCCCTTTCATAAAGTTCTCTCTCACGAGAGGAAAAGTCTTTCATGACCCTTTCCCAAGTGAGATCTCGACCCAGGGACACAGCTCTTCCATTCTCTGTTGTCTGAGAGTCACAGCACAGGATGCAGTTTTTTAAGTGCTACTCTGCTGCTTCATTATGAGCCCATCCCAAAGTACATAGTTCAGATGCACTACTACCGCAATGCAATTCCGTCACAAACGTCTGTCCAAAGGATCTCTGCCAAGCTGTCAGCTCCGGCGGCCAAGTGTTTCTGGGCTCCCCAAACATCCACAGCTTTCGCAGCATAATTCTCCATCTTCAGTCAATTCTGTATCACTAGTTCCTCTCTCTCTAGTCCATAGTTTACACCATGGTCCGTCCATTCCACAAGCAGCAACGGGATGCCTGGATGAACATTCCTACCCCTTCTCTAGTAGGTCTGGGGGGCCTTCATACCTTTCAGCCTCTCCACACAGTTTCTGTTCTGGCACACTACACGTTGCTACTAAGGGTTTTTTCCTTCTCTCCCAAATATGTTTATTCACAGAGGCACCCCTATCTCTGCAGCCTTGAAATATTGGCAGCAACTGAGGCCCAGGCAAGAGCTGAGCTGTTAACCCCCTCGCTACCAGAGCAGCAAAAAACCTGAACCAGGACACACATGAAGCCTTTATCTAGCTGTGTGCTGGGCACTTTGTCCAGATGGATCCTCTGAGAGACAGTATTGAAACCTTTCCTGAAATCCAAAATATCATATCAACTGGCATCCCTTGATCAACTAGGTGGGTTACCTTGTCTTGGAAAGAAATCGGGTTTGATAAGCAGGACTTTCCTCTCAGGAATCCATGCTGGCTTTGACCAATGACTATGTTGTCTTTCAGGTGTTTTTTCAATACTTCCCAGAATAATCTGAGGTCCTTCTTCTTGCCCTTCTTGAAAATCAGGACAATATTTTCCAGCTTCCAATCAGCTGGGACCTCTCTGGATTCCCAAGACTGCTGAAAAATCATTGAGAGAGGTTGTGAGGTGACATCAGCTAGCTTTTAGAGTATTTTGGGTTGAATACCATGTGGCTGCATAGATTTGTAGGGACGCAGCTGAAGCAGCAGATTCCACATGATTCCAGAGTTTATACCATTCCACATTTCAGAGTCTTTTTCAGTCCTTTTACCTATGCTTGAAAACTTTCAGTTGTTTCCTCAGTGTTTCAGGATTGGAATCAGCTCAGGTCCCTAGGTGGAGGTATCCTCTGGGACACAGTGTTGTGGCCATATTTGCCCAGAGCTGTGCCAGCGATGCTGTCAGGGGTGTACATGGACAAATCCAGCCTGAGGGGTGGGGGGGCATGAAGGAAAACAGAAGTGATGGGAGGCTTTATACCCCTCCTGCATGACTTTTCACAAGACAAAATTATTTCCCCGTCTGTCTCCCTGGGAGAGGCAAGGGAAACATATGAGAGGAGCCTCCAGGAGCAGGAATATTTTATGTTACAGGGTTTCTGGATCATGTGTTTACCTTGTAGCAGTACGACCCATGCCTGAGACAAGGAAAAGGCCCCACAGACAACCTTCCCTGTGTGTCTTTCTGTCTACAATTGGAGTTGCTCTGAATTGTCCTGGGGTGACAGAGGGATTTGCAAGGAGGAGCTTTGGAAGACAGTACTTTGGATAATGAAAATAATTCCCTTATACAGTGGAAGATCTTTTAACCTCCTTGTTGGCCTGTTCAGCCTCTTCCAATGCTGAATAAGTCATTAAAGCTTCTGATAGTTAGCTGTAAGTCAGGCCTAGCGCTGCATAAAAGCTATCCCTGAGGATTTTATTGAACTACATATTAAAATAAATTTGCACAGTCAGTACCATAGCCCTGCATTGCCAGTTTGGCACAAGAATCGGTTTTGTCCCATCTATTCATCTTCCAGTGCACTTTAAATACACCTAAGGAGAGATTTCCACCACAGAAATTACTGCGGGCTGTGTGGGGCTCTCCTGTTGCTCGAACAACCTTTCTCTCATTGCAGCCACCAGACTATGCCTGGATTTGTGCCTGACATCTTAGTGCCATGCCTATCACATATTCACGCCCATTAATGAGCCTCTCTCCTATTCTGAATGTTACTTGTCACATGAAGAAGGTGAATCTGTTATAAGGTAAGTCACGAAGCAGTCGAGACCAAGCAGCAAAAGCCACAGAG
This sequence comes from Pitta sordida, assembly GCA_013390025.1. Classification (NCBI taxonomy): domain Eukaryota; kingdom Metazoa; phylum Chordata; class Aves; order Passeriformes; family Pittidae; genus Pitta; species Pitta sordida. The sequence continues at coordinate 32,400 of WEKX01016845.1, read as the reverse complement.
AGTCCCTTAACAAGCAAAGGCCACAGGATGCAGCCAACAGAAGGCAGCCTTCAGCAATTAGTATAATGAAAAATCACAACCAAGACACTAGTCAGATCTGAATTTGTCTCTTTTTCTGTCACTACAGTGCTCTTCAGCCATGATGTTACCTAATTTAGCTAAGTCCATATTTACCCTGCCACTAGGCACTGGTGAGGAGATGCAGGTACCCTGCAGGACTCAGCACAGCGAAGAGGGAAACATCTGAGGATGCGTTTTTGCTCCATTCAATCAGATCAACTTTCTACCAGGCCAACATGCATGTGACATGTTTAAAACACCTTTGACTTGCAAGCCCTAAGAGGTCAGCTCCTGAGTTTATGAAGATGTGGCATAGCCCTACCCTGCTGGTATTTAATCCTCTGCAGTAGGTGCCACAGTCACCATTCCCACCTGTCCGGCTAACCCCAAAACAAGCATGGCTGCTCATCCCATGGGGCACCCCACCAAGAAAAGTCTGACCCAAGGAAGCAAATTTCAGCTCAAAATCGTGCCTCCTGTGATGCTGAGACTAACATTACTCATATCTCTGTTAGCAGCAATACCTCATTTATCAGCCCTAAACGCCTCCTTTGAATTAGGGAAGAAACCATCAGCTAAAGATGAAGCTTGAGGTAAAAAGCAGCAGGTGTATTTCAGTTTCTGTCAGACTATTGTAGTCTGTGATGGTAGTGGTGATGGTGGCAGTGGCCATGGTGGTGGCAATAGTGGCTGTGGTGCAGGATTGCCTGAGCCTTTGTGCAAGGAGATCCTGTTAGAGCAGAGCCGGTGCAAATGCTGAAGCTGAAGGCAAAGAGGGTGACAGGAAATAGTGAAGCAACCAGCAAAGCCAGTCTTGGGTAGCTGGTCTCCCCTGTTGTAGTGGAGGGGTGGGAGTAGAAATTGTTTTGTTGTCTGTAAGGGGGAAAATAGAAAGGCAGGAGAGTGAGAAGAGGATCAGCCTCATTAAGGAGTGGGATGGAGGAAGGGGCTCTGCATGAATCAAGTGACGGATGAATTTTTCCGTAATTTCTCCCAGCTCTTGGCAGCGCCAAGAGAAATCCTTCTCCAGACCCTGCAAGTTGACACACCAATCAAGCTCTTTTCCATCCATCTGCTGATATGTACAATTAAAAGTTTCAGAAAGACAGTTAAAGTTGATGAAAACCACAGAGTCGTATTTTCTACTGCCTCCCACAAAGCCTTTCAAACCTAACCTAAACTTAATATTGCCAACTCTCGTGAGATGTTTCTTGATAACGTTTTGTGATAACGGGTGTTTTTCCTGAAGCCCCAGCTCCCAAGTTGAAATCGTTACATGAGAATCTCAGCTTTCATTAAAAAGTAGATTTTTATCCCTCTAGGCCATGAAACAAAACTCAAAGTTGTGAATCAAGAAAATCATGCTGGCTTAGAAAACAGAAGACGAAACAGAAGAAGCCAAGGATGACTACCATGCCCATAGCTCAACATAGCCCCTACTCCGGGACAGCTGGGGCAGTTACTGTTCTCAGGTAAACTACCATATGCCACCTTGCACTGCAAAACAGAGGTTTATAAACTTAGGTTTAGTAGTTCTGGGGTGATTGGATGCCTTCATTATGCTTTCTTCACAGGCAGATTCCCATGTCAAATATCAGGCTTGCTGGTGTAGACACAGTCACTCTGATGTAAAACCCAGTCAAATTTATTGTTCAGTTGTAATAAGGCTAAAAAAAAGGGAAAAAAAGAAAGTTTCTTATTTTTCTGATCACACTATTGGGAATAAACGTTACACAGTAAAAAAAATGACAAGTGCTCACATTTCACCTCCTGACTTTTCTAACTAAACTCCTCCAAGTACAAAAAAGGAGAGAAAGAGTTTCATCCTCATCTTAATAAGCAAACACAATCAAAAGGAGCTGGAAGAATAGGACCTGAACTTTTAGCGTGGCATTTCTGTCAGTCATATATATATATAGATTTCACTTCAGTGCTTGCTTAAACTCTTATATTTTAAATTTGATAACATAAACGTCTGATTTTCCACAGAGAAAGAGCTGGTTGATCCCAGCAATGAATGCTTTTATGATTTCTTTCTGCCACCAGTGAAGGACAGTGGTAAATCACTGGCTTTGCTGCCCAGATGCAGCGAAATGCAGGGGTAGGTGCTGAACTCCTGCCCAGCTTCTGTCCTATTCAGGACTAAAGTGAGCTGCTACAGAAAGAAGCAGGAAAAGAAATTTTGGGTTGATCAAAAAGGCAAAATGTTTTGTGACCTTTGAAACAGCACTGCAGAAATCCAGCTGTCTCACGAATGAGCAGCAGGCACAGAAGCATTAGCCAGCCTTACATCGAGGGGCTCGGTCCAAAGGTTTGCTTAGTGGGGAAATCGATGGTATAAAGGTTTATAAAGCTCAGCTCACATATGTGCACACCCTGCTCATCAAAATATATTCTGGTCTTTTAACATTTTTCACTTTCTATCTAAGATAATTGAATGATTCAGTGAACATGGCTGGCATTAAAATCTCGGGGGAGGGAAAAGCAGAGGTAGCAAGTTCTAAATCCTCTGCCAAATCCCCTTTTCATAATTTATAGTCTGTCACCAGTTTATCACTGAGAACTGTCCCTCTTTTTCTCATTCTCCCAGCTCCTTTCCCAGTGGACAGTCCATGCCAGCTGTCTCGGCAGCAGGAACGTCCTTTTTTTCCCAAGCCTCGACCTGTGGGAAAATCTTCATTGGCCAGTAATTGATTCCACTCTGCCAGCTCCATTACTTTAGTCTACAGTCAAACTGCCAGCAAGCTGAAGACAGGCAGCCTCAGCCCTCCCCTGCTCCCGCTATTGAACCCACTGCTGCCCGGGCCGCTAGCTACCAGGGCTCTGAGCTGATGTGTCAGCCCGCCCTGCAATTAGCACTAATCTGAAAATTGGCCTTTGCTTGCAAAGCCAAGCACCTGACAGCTAATTGTTGATGTCAGATTGATGTGCATTTAATATGGAAAGGTTATTTATCAAAGGGTACTTTTTTTTTTTTTTTTTTTCTGTTGGTCTTGGTTTGTTCCTGGATTGACACAGGCACTTACAGCCCACAAACCAATAAAGATCTTATACTTCATTTAACTTAAGGAGCTTTCTAAATACTCTTTTCAAACTTTTGGTGTAGAGCAGTGCAGTACTCATCTATTTATATTGTTTATAAAGAAACCGCTGTTATTGTTTCTATTCTTTTTTTTTTTTTAATCAAAATATTGGGGGGCTAAGAAAGGTTGATAACAGAATAGCAGTGGCTGGGATTTAAAATGAAGTTTTGACTTATCCCCAGAGCCTTGCCAGCCTTCCTTTACATACCAGGCTACTTCAGTCTTTGCAGTATTACCTACCATTTCCCTGGCTGCGTGTATCATAGGAAACACGCAGGGAAAAATACAGCTCCTGTTGATTTTATCACAGGTTTTGCCAATCGTGACAACAGAGGAGGAACTTCCCTGGTGGTTTTGTGGAGACAAAAGGACACAGCCCTTCAAGTCCTCGTCCTGGGATCAGATGGCAGAAGGTGAAGCCTCATGCACATGGAAACCCCCTTAGACTGCAGTGAAGCTGGCTGGCGTCCATCTATTGTAAAATGGGTTCTCTTGATGAAGGCTGTAGCTAAATATTTTCTAAGAGTGTAGAGCAATTTCTAGACTGAAAATGGGCTGCAATACAAGTATTACTATTGGGAGCATCTTCCTGATACTGCATAGATTTCCATGTAGCGCCTCGGTAAATAGCTTAAAAAAGCAAATCCCCCAGACATTTATACAGAGTCACATTTGTTCAGACTGGACTCACACATTTTAGGTTGGGTTAAAGTCCTGCTAAAAAACCAATAATGTTTTGCGATTGCTTAGAGGAAATAAATACATCCCACGGAGCCTTGAAGGTCAGCAAAGGTACTAATGGTGCACATAAAACTCTGGCATATAACCTACAGTAAGAAAAAAAGCTGGTGATGTTAAATGAACCTAGAGAGACGATAGTCTCAAGCATGGAAAGCTATGAGAAGTGGTAAATCAGATGGGACACAAACACAACAACTACTTGATACAAATCATATTCTGACAAGGAAATTAAAAGTACCAGTATGAGTTGTGTGAAGCAACTGCTTGTATTCACTCCACAGGTGGAAAAAAACCATTCATATACTATATTGAATGTACCTCCTTTATGAATGAAGGTGGTCAAGTGTGTCACACAGTCCTCTAACCTCTAAACACTGTCTTTTACAATACAAAATCATGTAGTTTTTAGTCTTCCACTAACTTTACAGTGCAAAAAATTAAGTGAAAAATACCCTACCATGCAGAATCTAAAGAAAGATTTTCACCGCAAAAAAAAACTTTCAAAAGAAAATATTGATTAACTAATATTTCATCATTCATTAGGCATTGCCTGGATAACAACATCTGTGCATTACTTTCAATATTATTTTTTTCCTCTGCAATGAGATGTTTAATAAATTTGGCCCAAAAAATTTGAAGGTGAATGAAAAACACAGAGCAATGAACGGAGCAATATCAGCAGACAAAGTGAAGGCACCCAACTTACTGGGGCTGGGTTTTAGGGCAGGCAGGACCTGTTCTTAGGACATAGCATCCAGCAGAGCTGATGACAAAGTCCTGCACGTCTTGGTGGCCCCCACACAGATGGGCGATAGACAAAACTATCCTCACCACAAAGGCTGTCACTTTGCCAGGCCCGCTGCTCTCCACTGAGACCAGAAATCACACCACTTGTTCTGACGAGCCCTGGGCATGATGATTCTCTTGGGCAGAAGCTGCAGGCCACTGCAGATTTAGGAAGGGCAGCTCCTGCTCAGGGTTGTGTGTCCTAGTGGCCAAGCTGTGCACAGGGCAATGGGCCACTGGCAAAGACTGGGTGCATCCTGCACACATCCACCATGGCATGCCCTCGCACTGCATGAGCACCAACTCCAGACATGAAACTCCTGCAGCCAGCATGTAAACTAAGTAAACGCTTCATTTTAAATCCATGCTTCAACCCTCTGGGTTGGTCCTCAGTCAGGATTTAAAGACGTGTCGGAAAGTTTTGGCAGCGTTGCTTTCAGCTTGGCCAGTGAGGAGATGTTGAAAGCTATGCGACTGCATCCACACTGGAGTTCTGAAATGTGTTAATTGAGACATTCTGTTACCAACCCTTTCCTTCCTATGCAAGGCAAAACCCAACAGGTGCTAAATGTGTCTGAAATGATTCATATGTTTTAAGGCTTTCCCGAATATGGATCAATTTTAACACTTTTTATAATGCTTGTATCCTAGCCAAGACAAAGCTGATGACTCCAGTCTGACTCAAGCACACGTCTAACACCTTAAGCTGAATAGGTCCTAGAAGAGGAGAGTTCAAGAAGTCAGGGCACGAAAGCAGCCGGGTAGATGTTTGTCTGAGCTGTCCTTATAGATTTACAGTATCAAAAGTTGCACGCGTTCCCTCAGCCAATTTATCCTGCTCCTTGAGTTTCCTTACTGATGGAAAATCATCTTATGGAGTCCAGTGCAGTGCTCTCCTACTGCAATTTAAACAATCACTTTGATTTCCTGTCTTCCATGGACACAGAGAACACTTCTCCTCACAGCTGACAGGTATGTACTTGAAGCCCTACATATTTTCATTAGACAAAATAATGCAGATTTGCCAAGGTTTCCTCGGAAAACTACCCCAGGATCCTGAGTACCATTTTCCTCTGCATTCTCAACAACTGACCTACTTGTGGTACTGAAACTGAAACTGTTGCCCCAGTGGAGGCCACACAAGTGTGAGCAGAGGGGAAGGATGAGGTTATAGGTTCCACAAAACCATGCTCCTGTTACATGTCCCAATGAGACCCTTGCCTTCCCCACCACAGTATGACAGTGCTGAACTGTCACCCTCTGCAATGCTATTTTTGCAGAACTGTTGCCTCTCACCTCATGGCTTCACAAGTAAGGAGAGACACTGGTCCCAGGTCCTTCCCCACCACCCCTCTGTAGGACTGAAGGTTTGGGCAGAATTACTTCAAAGCTCACTATTCCCAAGGGGCAGAATCTTCTTAACAACCCTTCCTCAGCCCAGGTATCTCTCCACACATCCTTTTTCATCACAGGGCCCTCCCTCTCCCCTGAAAAAAATTAAATTCCCACCCAGAAGTCCCCCTGACTCATGGCACTCTCCCTTCTAGTAGAGCAGGATGGAGCTGACATGGAAACTATGCAGGTGTGGTGTGACAGACCCACTAAGGTGTCCTGCCTGTGGACAAGCATCCCTGACACCATAGAAGAGCTCTTTGGGAAGGACCAGTTTCATGAGGGCATTGATCCCTCCATTGATGCCAGGGCAGAAGCACTGTCTTGAACATCCTCCTTCTGCAGAGTTAAGGGACAACCAGCAGAGTCAAGCACAGAGGAGCACACGTCAAGGACAGATAGCAGAGCCTGATTCCATTCCCCTCACCTTTGAATACAAGGAAGTAAAGTGCCCTGCTCCCTGCACTCATACTGCTTGGTTGACAAATGCAGGCACCTCTGGGGTGGGTTTCCTTCTCATTCCTCCATGACAAGCCCTAAAGGTTGGCTGTGGTGATAGACTGTCCTAGTATCATTCTTGTCTGCAATTTATACAACATAAATGTTATTTGGACACTCATCAGCACACATTCTGGTATGGAGTACAAGAGCTGGTAGTTAAGCAAGAATTTCAGGAAAATTAAAAAATGAGCGTGGGCGGGAAAGGGAAATTTTCATTCCATCAAGTTTTCTCTCACTTAAGTGTTAATATCACTGTAGAATACATATCCCTTTCCTTCTTAGTGTATAAATCTTCTTTCTATCAAATTGGAACACATGTGTGTCTTGATCAGCTTTTATCTTGAGTTACTTAAAAAAGAAGGAAAATAATGCAATTTTAGCAGTAGCTAAAACGAGGAAAAGATCTCAGCCTGTCCAACCAAAACAATGACCTGATGCAGGACTCAATTCTATCAGGTAATCCTCAAGGGAACATTTTAAATAAGGAAAAAAGAGTGGAAGTGGGAAAAAATTATCATCATTGTGTTCTTATGCAGTAATGTTCCTCCACTAGCATTAACAGCTTATCTCACCATCTAAGCACTTCTCGATAACAGACAGGGTTTTATGTTGAGTACAGGCTGTACCAAGTCACTAAAACCCTTCTATTGTTAAAGATTATGTAAAATGGTCGATCAAAGTGTCACTTTTTCCTGCCCTTTCCCCAGGCTGCTGTTTTGCAATAGTTCCTTATAAAAGCCAAGTGTGATGGAAGAGTGAAATGCCAGGAGGTAGAAAATGGACCATTGCAGAGCTGTCAGGTGCATGGGACATCCTACCACTACAGAGGATCCACAACATCACCTAAGCAAAGAGAAAAATAGCCAAATAAACCTTGTTTAGTGAATCTGTCCTTGCAGAGAGCCATTTGTGTTTAGCAGTTTTGCATCTGCAAAGTCACTGGGCATCTCTCTGTACAATGAGTCCCAGCACAACACACATGTGGAAGACGAAGCCAGAATAGGCTCAGGGGAAGTACAACTTTCTAGCATTTCAAATGAGATTTCTAGATATCCATGTTATAGCCATGGCTGAGAAATAACTGTATCAGACAAAACAATCTACTAATAGGGAATTTGATAACTGGATTCAAAAAGCTGCTTGTTTTGCTGGTGGCGGTGGGTTAGGGTTTTTCCCTTAAGTAGATTTTCCTAGCTATTCTAGTGCAATTTTGAAGGCGCTTTCTGAGAAGGCCTAAATTGGTAAAAGGCAGCAGTTTAGAGCTCAGTTTATGTGTGATGAGAAACAGCTCCTCAGAGCCTGAGCAATCCCACAGGCATGACGAGCAGTGGGGCTTTGGGAACAAACTCCTTCTCCACATGAGGGGAAAATAATCACCTCAGCCATGGAAATATCTGCAGATTTCAAAGCAGACTGAGGGAAGAACGCACAGAAGTGGTCTGTGTGAAAGGCCCCAGAGAGGTGGGAGGTCTAGGTAAAGAGGGTGTCAAAGTCCATATGTTGTGACTCCTCTTTTTTTTCCCTTTATGTTTAAGAAGATATCCATTCTTCCTCACAGACCAGCTCAAGCAAAGTGATTTGTTGGGCCAGTCACAACTCCTCGAGTCACAACTCCACAACTCATCGAGTGCCTATCGATGTTTAACTCGAGTTAAACATTGATAGGCACTGATACCTGCCTCGTGGAATACAGCACTCTTGAAACCCAGCCAGAGGAATGATGGGGTTAGGTGAACGTCATGGATGAAGCTCCATTTTAGCCAATCACATCGGGATGACGCAGCACAGGTACTTGCCCAAGAGCAGATTTCACATTTGGGATGGATGAGGGAGATGGGAACAGCTGAACTGGTTCAGACCAGCACTGCCAATCATCTAGTGGGTATCGACCTCTGCCAGCAGTAGCTTCTGTGCATTTAGCAACCTTAACATCTTTCCCATCCTTCAATTTGTGGGCTCGCCCTTACAATCTGTGCATGATTTCAGTCTCCCAGTATCCCATTTTGAGGAGCTAGCTGCACATAACCTGCAAGAAGTTTTTGTTTTGTTTCCTCTATATTTGTCTCCTGTTGGCTTTGTTGGATGCCATAGAAGATGCCATGGAGGAATAAGCAATCCCTAGCATCAAACAATGCTCTAGACCTTTATCACACCTGCTCTTAGTCATCTCTGCTTCTCAGCATCAGAAGGACACAAAGCAGTTGCATCTCACACTTAATGCTCATATTCCTGGGAAAACTGAGTGGGAAGGAGAACTGCATTCGTTTGTAAAGGCTTGAAATAAGCCTTTGTTAAGCTTAACATACAAATGCCTTTCACATTCCAAGATAGACAAATCAAGCCTATATTCTAATTAAGGAAGGGATCAGATGATGTCCTCTCTCCAGCAAAGATTTTCCAAAAATTTTTCCCGGATTCAGCTGTATATTCTAAGCACATGGACTGACAAGGAGCAGAGACGAGTGACAGAGGGCTCGTGCTATTTGTGATTTGTACTACAGAGTACCTAGAAAAAAGGAACCAGAAAAATAATTCCCACTTCTCAAATGTTCAAGAGCTGATCAAGGCTAAATACAGTTTGTATCAACAAGAGCAACAAACCGCCAGCATGTCTTATTTTGATCAGCTTACACGGGGGTGTGACATGATAGCTTTAAAGGAAATCTGTGTATCATTGCGCCAGGATACATGTTCTCTTATATACAACATACACAAGCATAGCTGTATCATGTGCTGGCAAGTAACAGAGAAGTATAGCAAACATACCTGAAATAACTCACATATTTAGAGATGCCATACAGGCTTGTTACACCACTTCCAGGGAGGCTTTTCCCCCAGCTCTCTGCATCCCCCAGCCACTCAAACAACAGTTGTTCATGTGGGCATGAACACAGTCATCAATTACAAGGTGATGACTTGAAGAACTCTCATTTGTCATTGCAAGCCAAAACAAGAAGCCCCACTCCTTTGTGCCCTGTTCTGACAAGGAGCCTCCCCAGGTTTAGGTTTGCTCTAAGGCTGTGTGTGCTCTTGCCCCACTGACCAGTCCTCATGACTCCCTCCTTCCTCTTCTTCTAGCCTGCTCTCCCAGGCTTTTGCAGGGAGCAAAGCTTTCTCTTCTATTTTCTGCCTCTCCACTTGCTCCAGCTGTGACTGCTGGCCATTCACTCTCCCAGGTGCTCATGACACTGCGACAGCTGAGAGGCAGCTACAAACACCCAATTAAAGCATGACCACTGTGCATTGGGAGCTTAATCCTGCTATTCCCCCATTGCAAAAGCACCCAAAAGTGAAAGTTAATGTGTCAACAAAGAGATGGTTGATCAACAAAGTAGACTGAGGACCAAACATGTTTTGCAAAGAAATCAGAAATGTTTAGGGAGCAGAGAAGTTATCTAAGCAAGGCAGAGAGGATGTGTGAGCAATGGTAGGGGATGTCCCAGCCAAGAATGGGTAAGCATTGCTGGAAATGGTAAAAGAAAAAGGAAAAGTTGGGCTGCCATGAAGAAGCTTCTTAGAGAAGAAATCAAGGAGACAAGACAGGGAGGGGATGTTCCTTTGCTTTAGAAGTTTAAAACAGGACTGATGGTTGTGCCAGATGCTGCATTGCAGGCAGCGTGGAGGCCCTTTGGGATGGTCCCCTGCCAGCCAGGTGGGGCTGGTGTCCCTGGTCCCCTGCAGTGGGATTTGTGTCAGGTAACCTATTCTCCACACAGTGTCCTGGCTGTCACCAGAGCAGATATCACAAATCTCTCTAGAGACAATTAGACTCTAAAGCCACTGTATTCCCCGGGACAGGGTCTTCCCTGCACATCCAGGCGGCCATAGCATATGGGATTCACCAAATTTGGCCTTGCAGTTCAATTAAGTAAAAATAAAAGGAAGCAAAATCCCAGGTCCCCTCAAAGGGGAGGACATGGAGAGGAACAGTCTCTTTGGTAGCTGCCTAATCACTCACAGGGTGAAGGCCCCACTCCTGTCAGCACAAACTAGCAATTACGATTAATGGGCTGTGGCAATCGGATCCCAGCACTAACGGAGACAGCAGGTCCCACCATTTGCATGCAGTAAATTATTCAGGCTGTCAGCTGTTCGGATGTGGGTCGGTAATGTTGCGGTTAAACGCCGGCCACATGGCTAATTTGAGGTGTTACCAGCAGCCTCTGCACGGGGAGAAGGGTTTCCGTGTGCTGGGGCAGGCAGGACAGCTGTGCCACCGGCACGGCCCCGTGAGGCCTGCACTGCCTCAGCCAGAGCCCGGCACTCACAGCATGTGCACAGCTAATGGGGTGTCCTCCTGGGAGCAAAAAGCACCAACAGCGTCTCATTTAGCTCAGGTTTCAAGGGACTGTGAACCTGAGAATATGAGCAGTGTTGGACTTGAGAAAGTCAGGTTCAGTGACCAAACCTACCTGAGTATCCAGACGTAGACACATGTTTAACAGAAATAAAATGCATGGCTGGACTCAAAATTGGAATATTCCTACACTAAAAATACAGAATCATATAATAAACTCAGGGCTTGCCAGTTAAACCTGATTTTTACAAAGGCAAAGGTAAATCCTCCAGAAGGACCTCAATCCAGTTGGGTACCCAGTGAATATCTGGCATGAGCACACAGAGACTGCATCAGATGAATCTGATGCGCACTGACAACATCCCCTTCTGCCTACCTGACTGTGAGAGGTGTGCTTTAATATACTCACCCTCAAGCAGAAAATAATTCATTCAGAATAACCCTTCAGGGTGGAAAGATTGAACTCTCCTAAGCTCAAGCACTTTTCAGGAGCACAGCATGAAGAATAGCAACCACGGGACAGAAGGAAACGAGTTATTTGGAAAGTAATGTGGAAAAAAAAAAAAACCAACCACATCCCAGGCAGCTGTCTACCCATGCATCTGCACAGTTTTTCATCCCTCTTTTCCCATGGAGATGAGAGATGCCGAGGGGTCTGACACAACCACCACACAAAACGACGGATTCGTTTCTTCACTAGCACCTCAGTGTGGACAACTGCTGCCAAGTCCTGTCATTTGCATTCAAATCAGACCTGCTTTACACAGCGCCCTGCCCGCATTCACTGTTGGGCAGCCTGAAAAGAGACTGTGTTTCATGTCAGGAGCTTGAAATGGTTCAGAGTTGTCCTGTATGGCCCAGTACACCAGAAGGGCTTGTCTCCTTGCTAAGCACCATCCCACTGCCAAACATGATGGGCTGCAGTACTGACAGCTGTCCTGGGAGAACTTGGCTTTCTCAAACATGCGGGTCCTTTAGTAGAAAGGAAACATTTGATTAAGAAATGCAAATAGTAATCACCATCATTCTAACGAAAAGAAAAAAACCCAGCATAGATAATTCCTCAGGATTTTGGAGTTTGAAATTAAAATATTGAGAGAAATAAAAGAGGGATGGCAAGTAGTCACACTCTGTGTGAGCACGGTAGCCTAAATTCATAGGAGAGGCCTGGTAATGGATAGCAAAACTGAAGTTTAAGGGCATGAGGTCACTTTGCTAAATAAGTACCTCACTCTGAATGCACAGGCACATCAAAGTGCCTGTGTTGACACAATATCTTCACCACTGAGCTCATATCTATTTGAAAATGTTTGGGCACATCCCCTTCAGTCTGATTGTACCTAGGACAAGCAATTAAGAAAGTGTGATTGTCAGAAGGTCAAGTTATTTCAGATCTACAAAGACTTTAAATTCATTCAAGTGTTCAAATGTATGCACTACATGGTCCTATTGTGACTAAAGGGTCATGTAGCAGCAGGGAAATTCAGGCAGCAGGATGGGTCTCCACACATCAGAGCCATATTTTTATCCTCATTGAGGCCCAAAGTTTTTATGCATCTATACACTAGCAGTAAAACAACAGAGTGATCCTTTATGACAGTATGACCATAATCTAACTTGACAAATGCAGTTGTCAGCATCCCTTAAAGTAAATTATAACTACGCCCCCTTGGCTAAATCCTGAGCCCTTTCAAATAACAAAACAAAGAGCTCTCTCCCAAGAGTAGTGTTCTCTGCATTGTATTTTCTGACATGCTTTCCCACCATCAACCTTTCATCCTGTTGAACTAATTTCCATTGTAAGCTGCGAAAGGCACGGAGGATAACTCCCATTAACTTCACACTGGTGAAGTGTGGGCCTGCTCAGAGGAGAGGCAGAAGAGAGGGCACATCCCTGGCAGGCCAACCACCAAGTCCTGTGTCATGGAGCTCAAACAGAGCTACTTGTGTGTACAGCTGTGATTGTCTAGAAACAGTAGGCAAGCTGGGACTAAGCCCTGGGAAAAGGTCCTCCCCAGCTGCCCGTCTTCAGAATTCGCAAAGTGCTACTGTGGTTTGCATCAAGGTGCTTGGTTGCAGGTTTTCCAGCCTGCTGCCCTCACCACTACCAGCAAACAAGACACCCAAAATAAGATCAGAGACATTGCAATTGACCCTTTTACAGAAGGGGCTCGCCCAAGCTCTGGGTCTTGCTATGACGTCAAAGGGAGACGCAGTGAGATCCTGCCAGAAGCGCTGTTGCAGAAGAACCAGCAGTGCTTTTGTCTTTCTGCATAAATGAAAGATACAAGCCTTTTACAACTTACTTTCTCCACTCAGTACCCATGACCATTTGTACTCCTTACTGTACACTATACACCTCTCTGAGTTGCACAAATGTGGAACAGTAAGAGCACTTCTTTCTCGTGAAGGCAAGACCCCTTGCTCTGTGGGTCCCATCCGGGGCTGGATTTGCCCTCCAACAGAAGTGAAATGGTAGTGATGCTCTGAGGGACCTGTGGATGCTTTATCACCAAGCCTTCCATGTAATGCCACATGCCTGCAGGGAGCATGGACTGAGCCCAAGATGGGCAGGAGTTTTGTTTGTCTTGCTTTCATGCTGTTCTCTGTATTTTCTTTATCCTAATATTTTGGGGGTTACCTGCAGAAATTCATTAGGTGAACTCTGCCTTCTGCATCATCATTGCATCCTCTTGCCCCAGTGTTCAGCAAGTGTTCTTCTCCTGAAGACAGAAGCACAACTGCCCCAGCTCATGCCAGATGCACTCTGTCCGTCCATCCCTCCCGCCCTCTTCTCACCCCTGTCCCTATAAGCACATCTTTTAAAACAAGCAACAATAATGATGAACCAGCCTTGAACTGTACAAACAGCAAGATCAAAGTTGGTTGGGAACTCACCCGAGAGTGAGTTTCTTGAGTGGGAAATAGCAGAGCAGCTATGAAAGAGCACACAGCAGAGCAGCAGCCTCACTAAATCACCACCAGAGAGGATATGTCTATGGCCTTAGGACACTGCATCTATCTTAAGGTCCCTTAAAAATCATATTAGATGGGGGCGTCTCCTGCTCCTATGCTTCCTGTGTGCAGCTTTCAGCAACAGGATGAAAATCCAGAGGACTAACAGGTTTATCAAACCATGCTTTAGTCCCTGCTGTACGTATCAGCAACTCCTATTGCTGCCAAGAGACAAAGTGAGAGGTTTTGTCAGCCTGTTCAGCTCCCAGCATGGCCAACTGCTTGTGTGTACAGCAGCAGCAACAACAGCAGTCTGCTGTGGTACCTCCACGAGCTCTTGCCCAGCTGGCAGCACATCATAGCGCCCATCTCCAGGGAACAAGTAAAAGTCAGCTGAAATCTTTCTTTCTCATCCTAACAGCTGAAGATAAACAAGACAGCTTGGTATGCGTGGTCACCACTGCCTTTACCGCATCAGCAGTCTCGGATGGACAGTATTCNGCCCTTCTCTGGACCCTCTCAAGCAGCTCAACATCCTTCTGAAACTGGGGAGCCCAGAACTGCACACAGTACTCAAGACTCAGAGAGGAGATCTTCACCGCCTTGCCTAAACACAGTGGAGATCTCAAAGGCAAAGGCTGCAGCCACCTGTATGTGCCTATTTGCTATTTGCAAGGCTGAACCCTGAACAAAGTCAGGAAGGATTCAACCAGCCAGCCCGATCCCACACACCATCTCAGGCCTCCCTAGGTGGCTCAGGACCAGGGGTGTCCACGGACACAAGACCCTTGGGGGGGAAACATTTACAGCTGCAAGGCAGTTTCTGTGCTCTGCTGCTTTCAGAGCCTCAGCAGACAGAAAATAGCAGGAGTATTAAGCTCCAAAATAAGATTATAACATGCTGTAAATTAAAGCATGATCAGCTCTTTGCATACAGTCAAATAAGGAATGATGCATTGAAAACAACAGGGGCTCAACATTCATCTCTGGATGAATATTCACAGGATGCACAACAATACAATTTCACACACAGAAATCAGAGAATGTCTCTGAAATGAAAGATTTGCTCCTCCCGGCTGTATTAGTTTTTCAATAAAGATTTCCAATGTGCTGAAAACCTTTATAGTAATAATTGGCGGGGGGGTGGGGAGTTCTGGGAAATTATCGGCATGAACTTTTAGGTCCCTAAATTAAGGCCGGCCTAATTTTCCAATTAGGCAGCTTGATAGGCGCGATGACATGTGGAGAGTAGAAGGGCAAGCCCTAAACGGCATTTTTATGAACATTTCTCATGCCTGCCGCAGCCTTTCTATACCCAACAGCTGAGGAGTGCACTTTCCCATGCCGTCAGGGGTGAGGAGGTTACGACTCCAGCATTGTGCCCCTTGTTTCTCACACAAGAACCCGGCGCGCCGCATCTCGCTTGAAAGGGCGCAGCGCGGCGGAGAGGGGCGGCTGCCCCCGGCCAGCCCCGCGCCCACCGCCGGCTCACTTTAACCCTCCGCTCGGGCGGACGGCCGGCAACGCTAATTGGGACGGGGGGGACCTTTTTCAGAGCCGTTCAGTCGGTAAATGAAACTTCAGCTCCCCGGCGATCCAGCGTGTGCAAAGATGCCGCAGCCCGAGGTGCAAAGGGCGCGGCAGAAAGATTTTGAGCTGACGCTGCTCTTTCACAGCTCGAGCTGTCAGGCGCCTCCTGCCTCTGCTGGCTCTCGGTCTCGCCTCCCTGCCGCTCATCCGGCGGAGGGAAAGCCGCAGCACTGGGCCGACACATCCTTCCTAAGCTTGCTAAAGACTCTGTCACCCCAAATGCCACCGTGAGTATGGGTGTGATCTCCTAGGGGAAAGCAGGAACCCAAATCCGTGTGTGAGTCCCTCAGTCACTTACAGTGAAGTCTGGCCCTCAAGAGGCAGTGAAAAAAAAGAATCTGCTTTAGTACAGTGGTGAGTGCCCCCACCTCTCGTGCAGGAGACCAGGGGTTCGATTCCTGCCAGGGAGGCAGTGGTGCCATGTAAGGGTTGGACTCGATGATCCTTGTGGGTCCCTTCCAACTCAGAATATTCTGTGATTCTGTGAAATCACACACGGACACCTGTTTATCGTTTAGGTGATCCCAAGCAAACCATCCCAGACCTTTTGAAACGTCCTTTTCTAGGTGGAGCAATTTACCAGCTAGACCCACACCAGCTTTCCACAAGGCAGGGCAGCAAGGGCTTTGGCAGACAGGAAGGCAGGAATTAGCAGTGACTCTCAGGAGAGGACATTTAAACATAGGATTCCAGGTATCACCAATATCACCCTGAAAAACCATCCTCAAAGAACAGCTGTGCCAGCTGCCAGATGCTCCTGGCAGCCACATTTATAACACTGCCCTTTAACTCTGAGATGGAATGGATACCCTTACTGCACTGCACAGGAGCCCAGGCCTAAGGAAATATGTTTCTGTGAATTTATCCTCAGTTTGCCCATATATTCAGTAGGAATAAAGCAGGAAGAACAACACCTTCACTGGAAGTGGGAGAGGGCAGTAGACACACACACAGTAGCCAGTCTCCCATAGGCTGCACAAAAGGCCATGCCAAACAAACAGCAAAACAGCCTCGAGCATACACAGAAAGTACTGATTTCTATCTTTGCCACTTCTGGAGAACCCTGATTCCCTGCAAATGTTTAACAACTGGATCCCAAAAGGAAGACAATGCCCTCTTAGCTCAAGAGCAGAGCATCTTGATGTCAGGGCATCCAGAAGAAGCTCTAAGCTTTCACAAACTTTGGGAAATGAAAAGAAGGAGTGTTCACAGAGAGTGGTAAAATCAGATGTCAATAAAACAGAGCATCGCAGAATGACTGAGGTTGGAAGACACAGGATGGTTGAGTTGGAGGTCATCTGGTCTGTCCCTCCTGCTCAGATGCGGCCGTTTGGCCCTGGTTGCCCAGGACCCTGTCCAGCTGGTATTTTCAATATTTCCAAGGATGGAGACTCCATAACCTCTCTGGACAACCTGTGCCAGTGCTCGGTCACCCTCACAGCGTAAGATTGTTTCCTGAGGTTCAGAGGGAAGCTCCTGTGTTCCAATGTGTGCCCTTAGCCTCTGGTCCCATCAATGGGCATCACTGGTGTTCTTCTTCAGGCCCTTTTTGGAGATAGGAGTGACTGTGCTTTCCTCCAGTGCTCAGGCAGCTCTCTTTGTCACCATGGCCATCCAAAGATGTTCCACATTATGCCCTCATGATGCACTAATTTGTGAGGCAGGCCAGAGCATATCTTGAACTCTTTGTCTGATGTGCCTGTTTGTACATTTTGAAAAAGGGCACATTAGACTGTGGCCTTCTATTCAGTTAGTTTTGGATTTTATTGACATCTAATAGAGTAATTTTGGCAAGAACTGAACAACTCTCTCTGAGAAGTCTTAAGCCCTTGACTTTCTTCCTCATGCTGCTGGACCAAGATGGCGAAGGAACACTTAAGGTTTGAGGCTGAGAAGACTCAACCAGTCAAGCTGCTCTTGTGTGACAGCAAGACCTGATATTTCAGTAGCTGATTTCTCATTAAAAAAAAACAGGAGAAAAAAGACTCTCTTAATTTAAATGTCAACATTTTAAAACAATTTAAATATGCTGCCACTTTAAGAAGCTAACCCAAAGCTGCAGAGTGATTACAGTATCAAACCCAAGGGTGCTTTGGAACCATTAACCCAGTCGTGAAGTGTAACTTTCGGCTGCTCTTGACACTCAGCCTGCTGCAGACACCCAGCCTGCTGCCAAGTTAACAACTGGCTAATTTCCTCATTAGAGCCACCATCTAGTGAGTGCATCAGGCTGCTTAACTCTGATTGAATGAGGCACAAGCTAGAAGGCAACAAGAATGCTTTAAGGTATTTAAGATCTTACCGCTGTTAGCCTAATGCAGTCATACCAGGGACAATACTTATTTTGGGTTGTGGGCAGATGACAATGCCTCCTCTGGGCGGTCCAGACCCTTCACATGTGATAAACACTTCCCCAGAATGTATAATTTACCAAAAAGCACATGTAGAGTGCATGCTGTGTCTCACAGAAATGCTTTTCAGTCCAGAAGACTGAAAAAGCTTTCCCAGCATATCGGAATAATGCTGTGAGGGGGGAAAAACAAACAAACAAACAAAAAAAAAGCTTGAAGAGTAATTTGCCTGATTTATAAATGTGACAGTATTAGGAAATTAGGAAGAACCCAAACTTTCCAGAATGCCCTGAAGTAAAACATTAATATTCTGTTCTTCAGAAACCAGCTCAGTGCCAAAGCTTTGCTTGCAAGATGCTAATTTGCTCTCAATACACAGACCTGATTTCTTCAGTGTTTCCCTTTTCCCCCACCTGATCACCTAAAGGCAGACAAGCCCACAGGGATTTACCAGGTCTTGTTGTAGCACATCAGTCACAAGAACATCAAAAGAACATTTAACCATTCTCATTTTTCTTCCAATTCCACATCATGATAAAGCTATTTTGCTTTCCAAGCATGTATAAAGTGTTTAATGTTCTGTAGAAAGGTAGAATTTTAGGAAAACTTATTAAAGCCTTCAAGAAGACCTGAATAAATGCAAACGGTGAAGTATTGTTTCAGTTAAAACCCAAACCAGCTTGAATTTCAGTTTGCATCAAAATGAACTTTGCTTATAAGCACATCTGTAAACCCAGAGAGCACTATGAGCATCCAGGAATATCTGAGCGGAGTTAAGAGTGGATGTGGGGCAGGGTGAAGTTCATGGACACCTCACACACCTAGAAAGAGTTAAGTGTCATTCTAACAGAATATATGGAAGTATTTCTTGCTTGTGTAGAAGGGAAGAGTTTAGCCTGTCCACAGACACTCCAGAATCACCCACACACAGAGTGCTCAGCTGAGTGGGGACAGCGAGGACGGGGCGTTGTTACCTGAAGAATTTCAGAGCAAAAAACTCCTTCAATACTTCCAGAACTCAAGACTGTTACATGGAAAAAACAAAAAAAGTCTGAAAAACAGATGAAGAAACAAAGAGCTACCACCAAACATCTTCTCACCTGCATAATCAAAAAAAAAATGAATTGTGTGAGAATAAATCCATGTGGTTTTCGTAATGATCTTTGCTCATCCAGTCTGTGTTTCAGGGTAAGACAAAATCACAACATTTAGAAGAAAATACAGCATGGTATATAGCGAAATTCCTGATTTTGAGAGTCAGACCAACATAGTTGCAGAGCTTGGTTTGTATCACCCTCAGGATTCTCAGCAAAATGACACATTTACGCTTACAGCTACAGTCTCCATATGGATCAGTGGCATTCCTTTGATTAGTATTAGCAATACGTGTAGCATACTTAGTCAGGAGTATTCCAGGCAGTGGTGTGAGCTAGGCACAGTGCCACAGGAGCTCCTTTCTTCATGTTAAAAGAAACAACTATCCTCCTACCTGAAATAAGAATGACCTCCAATCAAAAATTCAGATTGATATCACTGCCAAACCAAGACATAGGCAAGGCCATTCGGGGATCTGAACCATGTGGACAAGGAGACTTCACCCTGCATTGCTCTAGTACATACACCTGTACACACAAAACACAGAAAGAAGGAACAAATAGGAATGGAGCCATGAAGAAAGAGGGAACTCTTGAGGATAGGGGGCAACCATCAGAAAAGTTAACATACAGAAAAATAACTTAATTTGTTCTTTTTCTCTATGGTTGGCCCTAGAAGTACCTGTTTACACCATCGATTTCTAATCTGATAAACGACTGGCATAAAATATGAGAATAGTCTTATAGAACAAGCCAGGCAATTGCACCATCATGGCTCTTCCGTAATGAATGCTGGTGGTTTCTTACACGGTTTACACATATTCTTGGTACATGTAGTTATTCCAGATACGAAATGCAATGCCAACAATCCACAACAAAGACGTTTCACAATTCTCTGCTCTGCCATTGCAATTCTGCATTTGGGAGTTGTACAGAATTGAAGCCATGTGTGATGGGTAAAACTACCCCTGTTGGAAACTCCTCCATGGGACAACTCTTGTATGAAGAGTTTAGAAGCCCAATAAGTAACTGGAGGTCACTGAAGATGAGATGGGACAACAACTGATTTGCCAAATGCCACAAAGGCTAGCAGCAGCCTAAAGCCGTTGAAGGTTCAACCCTGCAATTGGTAAGACTGGGTTGGCTTACGCAAACCTGTGGGTGTCCAAACAAAACACTGTGCTGGATTTGAAATAGCAACCACTACAACCTCCAAAAGCTGCTCCTCTAAAGGTTATCCAGAGGAACGTTTGATAAAATCAGTATTTGAAACCTTACTGTAAATTAACACTTATCCTGCTGCAAAACATTAAGACGTATTTCCTCCCAAGTCACTCTTATTTAAGGTTGACCAAGCACTTACAATGAGCTGCGTTCAACAGACAGGAATTTTCTTTGGTATTTTAAAACCTCCTGTTTTCATAAAAAGGCCTTATTTTCCTGCTCTGGTGCTCAAGTAACTCTTTACCTGGAGGCTAACACCCAATGAAATTCGTGTTCAAAACCCCCAAATTAAGATCGCTGAGATGAATTAAAGCAACAAAGTAAGATCCCATGGCTTGTCTTCTCTCTTGTGCTTGGCTCCATACAGATTTCAGAAATAAAACCTGTTTACAAAACTGTAAAAGGATCTGCTAAAACATGTCAATTTCTTCAGAATGACTATGCGTTTTCCACGTGATCCCTCCTAGTATTTGGGGAAATAAATTCCTTGTATTAAAAATATTCTCGAGAGATTATGCATTAAATTTATTTGTAAACTACCACAAACTACCCTAACAGAACTAGCAGGTGATGTCAAGCACAGGAACAGGTTGTCCATGGAAATGGTGGAATCATTACCTCTGGAATTGTTAAGAAAATTTATAGATGTGGCTCAGAAGGACATGGTTCAGTGGTGAAGATGGCAGTGTTGGGTTAACAGCTGGGCTTAAGGAACTCAGAGACCTTTTCTAACTTCAACGATTCTATAATTCTGTCTGCACTATACCTTTTCTTTCAGTGTTACAAAGAGGCAAAGGTAGGAAATTAGTTTTCTTTTGTTTATTTGGTCAAAGTTTTCCTTTTAGCCAATGGAGTCAGAAAGAATCAAACCACTGTGCCATAGGGCTGTGCCACCAGGTAAGAAGGTACTTTGTGTTTCCTTTTACTTTATATGTTTTCAAACAAAAAGATAAAAGACAAAAACCATTGTAATTTCTCTTTTAGAGGTTATTGCACCTTAATAAATGTCATTTCATTCCAACGTTTGTGAAAAATANCTGCACTATACCTTTTCTTTCAGTGTTACAAAGAGGCAAAGGTAGGAAATTAGTTTTCTTTTGTTTATTTGGTCAAAGTTTTCCTTTTAGCCAATGGAGTCAGAAAGAATCAAACCACTGTGCCATAGGGCTGTGCCACTAGGTAAGAAGGTACTTTGTTTTTCCTTTTACTTTTCTTTTTATATGTTTTCAAACAAAAAGATAAAAGACAAAAACCATTGTAATTTCTCTTTTAGAGGTTATTGCACCTTAATAAATGTCATTTCATTCCAACGTTTGTGAAAAATATTTTCATATTAAACAGGGTTTCCTTTGCAATTCAGTGGTATAAATACCAAATTTCACTTGGCCTCAGCACACCTGCACTGCGCAGAATGTGCAGAATTCACAGCTGGATATAACTGAAATTAAATTAAATGCTCTCTGGTAACAAATGATGTTGGATATTGGAAACATCACAGCATGATTCTTTTATGCATTCAAACACTTTATCTTAAATATACTTGCAGAAACCTAAGATCTCCACTTGGCCTACTATAATGAAACAGTTTCTTTTCATTTCTACTGACAACCAGAGAAGAATTACTAACATGGATTGGAAATCAGAGTTCTGATTAAAGCAAAGAATTGTTGCTAGTTCTTCATGCAGATAGAGATAGAAGCATGATGTATTATAACAGCTATTAAACCCAGGGTCTGCAGTAAACAGTCTGCACTGTAGCCTGGAAATCAGAAATCCTTGATGTTGTTCTGTATGAAACACTGTACCAGAAGGAGAACCACACCAGAAAGCTTTGGACTGTCTGGAGTACAACGGCTTCAGATCAACATTTCTTTGGAACAGTATAATGAACTCTGGAATTCTTTCTATACTATGCAAATATTCAATTAACATTGCACACAGAAGCTCAGTTAACCTTTCGCTTTTAAATCTAAAGACAAAGAGCTAGAAAGGTGAGTCAATAAAAACGGAGCAAGAACCAGGTACGATGTGCTTATTGTCTTTTATTGATCGCATTATTTACTTAACTAAGTGGATGGAACATTTTCCTTCATTCCTCGAGGAAACATTTCAGCTGCGTAACATGCTAGAGTGCACAAAGTGCATTCATTTGCAGTAAGTTTACTCCTTTTGCTTTGTTTGTTTCTCCGCGAGCCCTAAAAGCACTGCATCAGCTTCCAGCAACGTTGTATCAGTTGTTGCCCCCAAGAACCGAGATGTGAGCTCAAGATCCAGTAGTCTCAGGCGCACCCGCGTTCCTCGTTGGTATTTTCTGTGAAGAAAAGGGGAGAGGAGGAAGAAGGTAAGTTGTGTTAAGCAACAGACTCGCATCCCCTAAGTCGGCACTCCGCCTGCAGACCAAAGCAGCGGCCCCATAGAAAACAACANGCTTGTCCTCCAGTCCTTTCACCATCCTTGTCGCCCTTCTCTGGACCCTCTCAAGCAGCTCAACATCCTTCTTAAACTGGGGAGCCCAGAACTGGACACAGTACTCAACAGAAGTCCAACACTGTTGTAATACACCAGCACTAAAACTGCTGGGACACACTGTGCACCACCCCAGAGGCAGCCTTTGCTGACATAATTCTGCCCATGGAAGAGCAGACACCACCAGATCCCATGGTGGGAATGCAGGCTCTAAAAAAAAAAAGTTTATTATATGGGAAACTTTGTGTCTTCCATCAAAATACTTTACTGTATCATCTGCTATCATGCCAGCAATTATCTGGAAAATAACATATCATCAAAGGGGAGGACAAGTCATCATTAGATCACTGGTGACATTGGTATTATCAAAAAGAATAATGTCAGCTAACTATGGTTTATATTTCTAACCTTGGGCCTCAGGCAAGGGAACTTTTCTTGTCTTATCCCCTCATCCAAAGAGCAGGCATCATCTGCAAGTTTTTTTCTTACATATAATTAAAAAGAAACCCCACAACTATTGTAATGAAACATTCTGCCTACAGACTTGGGTTTAATTG
The DNA here is from genome assembly GCA_013390025.1 of Pitta sordida. Taxonomy (NCBI): domain Eukaryota; kingdom Metazoa; phylum Chordata; class Aves; order Passeriformes; family Pittidae; genus Pitta; species Pitta sordida. Next base: position 9,303 of record WEKX01016845.1, on the reverse strand, counting down.
TTTTATGTTCTTTTTTTTCTCTACTTTTTCATTTCAAGTCAGAAAATGTGAGCGTTCAACATGGTTTTAAAACAGACCCTGTGTTAAGATGGCCAGACCAAATTAGTGAAGATTTTTAAAATACTAGCATCTTTTATAATGTACCTGCACAGCTACTGATTGAGGTCTAGCAATAAAACTGAGATTTATAAATTCTTCTTTTGAAAGTCCAAGTTGTAAGGTTTTTTTATTCCCTTGTCAAGCTTGACCACCTTGAGCAAAAGCAAGTGAAGTTCAAAACATTCTCCAGTTACTGACTAGACAAAAAGGGGAGTCTGACAGGAGAGTCTAGTTGCATCCATTTCCATCTTCCTCATTTTCACCTCCTGCTTGGGCAGACAATCTGACAACTGCTAGCATGGAGCAAAACTGAAACAAGTTTCAACTTTCCTCAGCATATCAAATCAAGATTCATTTGAAAACCTAAACATCTTAAGAAAAGATGCTAGACTTACATTTACGGTGGGGTTTTGTTTCTGGGGGTTTTTTTCATTTTCTGTCAGTGCTATCTTACAGTCATTTCCCGTGTCTCCCAGTTAATCCTGAGTAATACACTCAGTTGTGTTCCAAACTGTAAAGGAAGATCATTTGATATCTCCACTCTTAGTAGATATCTGGGGTACACAGGGTGCTTTGGACAGCAAGGATCCTGCCAACGCTCATCCCAATGAATCCTGCGATGACCTACAGGAGTCCAGTGGAAATAACACACATTTTCCTAAAGACATAAAACTGAAGGCCTTCATCTGTCCAAAAGGCAAGTAATCACTGTAACAGTGAAGAGTACGACACGGCTACAAAGCAAGAGCACAGCTTACATTTCCTTGTTACCTGAATAGCTGAATAGGATCGATTCTGTTCCCTTCTCTGTGAAATATTTGCATTTCACATTTCACAACTGATGAGGATTATTCCTGGTATTCAAGATCATCCTATCCGATGACCATTAGCAGGAACCATTAACCTTCACTGAACCCCCAGCCCTTGTGTTGCTCAAGGATTCATGTTTTCCTCCTACCACTTCCTATTGCCAGGTAAGAGTGTTAGATGGTGAGTTGGACTAGATGATCCTTGTGGGTCCCTTCCAGCTCATAATATTCTGTGATTCTGTGATTCTGAGAAGCAGACAAAGGTGTTTGGTTGCATATGTAAGTGATTGTACAGGAATACTCTACAGAACTTAAAAAAATATTTTGCAAGAAGAGTCAAAGNCTACCACTTCCTATTGCCAGGTAAGAGTATTAAATTCACTGAGAAGCAGACAAAGGTGTTTAGCTGCATACGTAAGTGATTGTACAGGAATACTCTACAGAACTTAAAAAAATATTTTGCAAGAAGAGTCAAAGCTTTTCTCCACTTCTATAGAATTTATTTAGCACAGTTATGAATTTTAACCCTTTGGAAACACCAGTTTCGACTGGAAGAACTCCATCTAACACTCTGCTTCAGAGGTGGAAATCCACCATCTGTTGTTGTTCAGGCCAGTGTTGGCAGAGCACCCACTGGAGCACCCCCAGAAATCCCTACCTGAAACTGAGCCAAGGATCAATGGGCTCCAAAAAGCTTTCTCCAGTTTGAATGTGTGCATATAGGCTAAGTCATCTTGAGTGAGCACAGCATTCAAACATCCACTTCCAGAAGATGATGCTAAGTGGAAGGCAACTCAAGTAATTGCCTTAGTGCTCTTTGTGATTTCTGAACTGTCATAGAAAAGAATTAGAAAAGAAGCAAGATGAAAATCCTTTTTGTTATTTGAACCATATGTCTGTGCAACCAATGCAACAGAGTAAGAGCACAGAGGAAGCACACAGTACAGCCTTGCTAATGTTGCTAAAAAAATTTAAAAGCAAACACAAAAATTAAAGTTGATGTCCTCTTATTACTCTAAAAATAGGGCCTTTTATCATCGCATGCAAATATCAAACTACTGTGTCTTAACTTACATAAAGTAGGTCTTCTCTTTGCTGAACACATGAGCAGCACAGCATGCACTTCAAACTCAGGCGACTTGGAAGCTTCCTTTTGACTCACTATATCCCTTTTATTACAATTTGGTCCATATGCTAATCCTTTCAATTTTGCACTGAAGCTTTAAGTCTCTCAAAATCGTAATGGCAAATTAAAGGGTTCAGCCAAAAACCTCTGAACTCTTCAGCCAAGATTCTAAAATTGTACTTTCAAAAAAAGTAAGTAATTTTACTACGTCATCTTAAAATATATGAAGAAACAACCCCCCCCAATATTTTTACAAAATTAAATTGGAGGGGGGGGATATGGAATGATATATTTCAGCTCCTGCTTATTTTCAAGAATGCTAGAGGGGAATTTTTTTTTTTTTTTTTAATTTAAGTCATTCCAGGTTACAGTGAAAGGTTTACAATCGGAGTTAACATGGAAAGCGATGAGCAGGTAAAACCAAGGAGGCTATAACTAAAAATGAAGATCCTAATTAAACCATTTTCTGTCAAGAAAATGGGACAGTAGCTTTGCAGGTGTGCAATCTCACATGCAAAAGAAGCATCCTCATTACTACACGACATTAAGAACTTTATTCAAACTCTAAATTATAGGTGTAAACATTAAAGCATTTTGTTAAACTATCCAATATTAAAATTGCATGTGATCACAAATTAGCAAGCAGTCTTTCTTTTCTATTAAAACTACTCAAGTTCTTAGTTTAAAATTTAAAGCAACAAATCTTCTATTTTTGAAAACAATGCTACAAAAATAACAACAAAATTACAAAAATGGGTGAGTCTCACCAGGTCTTGGTTTGTACCTCCCACTCATTTAAAAAATGCATTCACATATATCCTCTAAGCTGTACTATAAAAATACAGGAGTGATACTTAGAGAGAAGTGGAATATTTTGCCTTATATTCTCTCTACTTTGTTGCTGGTTTTCAGTCTCCATTGCCTCCTTTAGGAATGACAACCTGTGCAATAGAAATCTGAATGAACCAGCTACAGCTCTCATCCACAGTCCATTCTTCCGTGCCAACTGTCCCACCCTCATGAACATGCATTTCTGAATGGAATGGGAAGGCAACTATTAAGCCTGGTTTTTAATTCCTACACCAAGGGTGTCATTTAGAGAATTTAATTTGAATTTTTTGCATTTTTTCAGCATTATTTTTTAACTTTTCCCAACACATTCTAGTGATGGCTTCCAAAAACTGCAATGAAAGGAATCCTTGGATTATCTCCCACATAAAATTGATTAATATAAAACACTGCAAAAACAGGGTTAGAGCTGAGCCATGGTGCTCTCAGCAAATACTGTAAGTCTTGATATCTTTCTTTTTTGTACTCTGAGAATTTCAAAGTGTGTTTTTTGGATCTATTATGCAGGAGGCTTTGTTTCTTAACACAGCACGGAACAGTTTAGAAACAATCTAAATTGTTTCATTTTCTCCCTTTTTTCTTCCCTTGTTCAGAAGAAATATGGATGAAATTAGCAGTTTGCTGTCAAGCTGAAGGTAGTTTAGCTCTACACAAAAATCTAGATCTTGCTGAGCTGGCTTTTTCCAGTGAGATACACATTGCACATCTAGTGACGGGGGGATGGCAATCCTGCATCCAGCAGCTCCAGACAGCAGTTATAACACATGCATCCCCCTCAGTATAAGCTCCCAGGCAACAGTGGGGCAAAAAAGCCAAACCCTGGCTTTGCACATTAGAGTGAGACAGTAGAAAGTGGCAGCAGAAAGGTAGTGTGCATTCTGCACAGAGCGAAACACGAGGTGGTCAGAGAGAGACTGGGAGAGCAGTATCTCAGTGTTGCAGCCTGCTGTCTGCCTTTCTTTAAAGGCTATCAAAAAGGGGGCAAAGAACATGCATAAAACTGAGTAGCCACGTAAAGATCTTGATCTGTTATTAAAAAGCTTGAGCAGTCAATACAAAAAGAAAATATTGCTATTGAAGGGTGTTTAAATCTGTCTGGGGTAAGAATGCAATACCAGGAAAGTGAAGTTCAACAAATGCAGATGAAAATGACAATTTGTAAATAGTATTGATGAACAACTAGGAAAAAACTCCAAACACTGAGACTTTTCAGTCATTGACAGCTTTAACTGAAGAGATGTCAAAACAGATGTGCTAGTTCAGTTCAGGATAACCTGATGAAATGTCATGTCTCACGATACAGTGAAGTCCTGACAGAAGACCTGAAGGTCCCTTTTGGCTTAAATTTTATTCATCTATTATTTATTACCACAGCATCCAGTCTTTCAAATAAGGGATGGATGCTCAAAACAGGATTTTCAAAGCATCTCTTTTCTCTGAAACAAACACTTCACAAAATACATTTCAAGGCTGCTGGTTAAATTCTCTCAGAAAATGCAATCTCGCTTCTTGTGACTCATCAACTCGTTGCCACTTCAGTTGTATTTGTTTCCTACTCAATTTATTTTCCCGTTTCCTTGATATACGCAGGCAAACGCTCTCATTTCTTCGGAGCATTTACCATTTGTGACACCTGCTTAATAACTTTTCAGAATATTTTTTCTCCTTGCATCAAATCTATACTTTTACAAGGAAAAAGGCTAGACTCTGCTAGACAGAAGCAGAGACCTAGATACTTGGCTGGATAAAAGCCTCTCATATTCTTGGAAGCGTTCAGCAGAATGCTGTAAGACAGTGTGAAACAACAGTCGCTGTCACCTTGTGATTCGGAACAACAGTGCGTAAGTGTTTGATCCTTCGGCAAGCATCCTTAAAACCAACAGGTGCTTTATGCACTTGAGGAAGTCCAAAGCCAACCCCCACTTTGCACTGACCATCGAAAGCAGAAATTCGAAACGAATACCCCAAAGAGTTTGGGGATATTAGCTAGAAGCTGATATGAAAAACACACTGAGGAACTTGAATATTCCCCTGTCCAACTGGAGCTTATGGAAGCAAGCACACACGCTAATGGCATTGCATGCATGGACCCCTGGGGGAAAAATAACTACGAGCAGCAGAGCTTGGAGGTCAACCCATCGTTAGGAGGAAAAATTCTGTCTCCATTTATGTTCATGGATTTGTCCAAACCCACAGCTTCTCGGTCAAGCCCTGGCAGCCTCTGTCTGTGGGACACAAGTGCAGGGACCTTGTCACCCTTCCCCATGTCTCCACTGTTGGCTATTGAGATGACTGTCAGCCGACCAAAAGTGGCCCAGATGTAGGTGAATAAAACATGCAAGTTTTCATTCCTATAGCTACAAGAAGGTAAATGCAGAGTCTGACAAGAATTGTCTTATAATTGTCACGGAAAAGCATTGAACAAACCACTAGGAAGACACTGTCAAATGCTGCTATTACAATGACATTAATAATCAATGGCATGTCTATGACAGAAAAACATACAGCCCAAGGCACCAAATATTGAAATCTAATTCTGTTCCAGTATGGAAGTTCTTAGTTGTAAAAAAGTTCTAAAAATTAACACGCTTACCTCAATTCAAACAAACATCATAGTACCCAGTGTTTAATTACTGGAACAGACAAAAAAAGTCTTGCTGTAATTTTTGCTACAGTCTCTGCAAGAATCAGTCTGCATTCACTAAAACTTTTGAGACAGGATCATTCCCTTTTTAGAGGAGGGATTCACAGAATAATCTGTATTTTAAAATGTACTTCATATCACATCAAAGATGAATGCTGTAACCTTTTCTCCACGGACTAGTGAGGTAGGCTTTGACAAACGAAACTTGCAAGAGATAGTTCCTGTCATCCAAGAACTTGTATCAGATATAGTTATGTCATCATACAATAATTTATGCCAGTTTTCAGTCTATAATGTAAAGCATATTCTTTAACTTGAGAGAAAAATAAAAGAAATGTCTTTAGTCCAAATTGTTGTATTTTTCAACTGTTTTTAATTACACAATCAACTATTTTGATTAAAATATTGGTTTGTAACTTAGAAAATACAAAAAAAACCCCAACTATATACTTAAATATACATTAAAAATAGCCAATTCTTTTACACAACATAAAAAAACCCCAAAGCCCTTCATGCTTATGGGTACCAGAAGCCAGGTAAACTGCTTAGAAGATAAAAGATAAAGGTAATCAGGTGGAAAAAGTGAAAAAGGCAAACTTATATGAAGTATGCTCTAGCTCACCCTCTTCTGTCCTTCTTTCCACAATTAATCAGTACCATAGTTCCTATCCTTTCCCTTTCCCAGGCTGGGACCTTTTCTCTCGTTGTCTTCCTGGGATCTCTGACCAGGCATTTCCAGTTTTCTTTTCCTGAGCCATGAAAAACTGTTAGACATTTCTTCTTGTCCTCTCTTACTTACTGCCTCCTAATTCATTCTAATCCCAGCTCATTTATCCAGCCAATGTCATTCTCCTTTCCATTTCTTACCCCATCGCAATTTTCCCTTTCACCCGTACCAAGTTCATCTGTCTTTTTTTTTCTTGCAGTGCTTCTCAGCGTTCTCACTCAGCTGAGTGCACCAGGCATTCTGGCAGGTCTCTTATAAGGGATTATAAATAGTACATTTTGATAATCCAGACATGGTTCCTATGAAAATTCAAATCAGACTTTCCCTTACTGTCTGGGTAATGACACTAGCTATGGGGACAATGACAATTAATTTAAAAACCTACCCAGCTTTGGTGTTCAACCCTCAAGCCTGGAGAAGCTGTCACACAGGAAAAACTTCAGCAAATCAGGATAATTCACATATTGTCCACAGGTTTTTGCAGACCCATTTTATATCCTGATGGTAAGTACTACCCGTGTCCTTTCTTCAGCTGTAGACGTCCTCATAGCTATAAATTAGACTTATTCTTCTCTTGGGAGAACGGGATGCAGAAGATGCGTGGGGAGGACAGAATGGTTATTCCAGTTGCAATGGTAACCATGTTAATGTAAAGGCTGGCAGATACAGGCAGAAAACAGAGTTGCTGAAGAGCTGAAGCAGATACCTGAATTCTCAATTGCACTTGAATCCAACAGGAGAGACGGAAAAGGTGCTAAAGATGGGGGATGGTTGAGCAATTATGCTTTGGCATCGCAGGGAGACTACAAGCATGTGAGTGGGGAGCAGGGTGTGAAGGAGATACAGGCTGAGGAATACAATTTTTCAGAATGTGAGTGAGGGCTGTGAAGATTTGGTTGGTGGGAGTTGGTGGGCTGGAGCAAAAAGGAGGAAGAACTGCATGGGACTCAAAGATAAGAGGAGCTGGAAGTACCATATGGTTCCCCTTTATCAATCAGCTAAGGCTAAGGGAGGACTGCTCCTTCCCAAAGGACAGCTGAAAAGTGTCAGACTCCCTGATACTCCCTATTCCCAACTCTCCTTTTGGCTGTTGGTGCCTACCCAAAAGCATTGACTGTCACATCTGCTCTCTGGCTTGTTCAGTCACTCCTGGCTCACTTGTGACAAAAGTCAAGTCACATTTACGTAACAGTTAGTCTGTAAGATGCAGCACATGCAGGTTGTTCAGAAAACTGCAAGACACTCATCTTGAAATTTTAGCTAAAAATGACTGACAGTACCAACACTATTGTCTGAAAAGGCTAAAAGAAAATAAAACGGGAGCTGGCAGGGAAAAAGTCCCCTTTAACAACAGATTTTAAACCTAACACAAATCATCTTGAAGCATCACACTGGAGTTGGAATCAATGATCCTTGTGGGTCCCTTCCAACTCAGAATATTGTGTGAATCAGTGAATCACTAAGTTTGCTCTACCAGAGAGCATTACCCAACATTTTAAGGTATCTCAAGTAATACTTCCTGAAGTTTCAATTCCTTCTTAGTGTCCATTTATCTGACTGCCTCAAGAACAATCTCAGCTACTTACATTATGGCAAGGAAGAATGTGAAGCATGAGGAAGGGTCACTTCGCTGCAGAAGGTCATGTACCTGCCTTTTGGAAAACCAAGTATTTGATGGTTCCACTTCCTGCTAAAAACCCATAACATTAATAGATCTTAACCAGCGTCAGGAGAGGGGCAGTTTTCAGATGTGTTTCAGACTTTAAAAGAAAATGTGCTTTGTGAAACACATGAAACAGATGAACATATAAAGAATATCCAGGAAGAACATGGTGGGACCAGGCAAGGAGCTGCCAGTGAGACAGGTCACCTACCAAGCCTAGAAACCTGTTGCACAGAGTCATGTCACGAGTGAGCTCAGACTACTAAAGGCAACTTTTAGAATTACTAAATGTAGGGAAAAACCATGCAAAAGAACAAGAAACAAGGTATTACTAGATTCTATTAAGATATTAGAAATGACAAAGGTCAGCCTAATGCTATAATGCAGGAGATTATGGGAATATAGACAATCACTGAATAGAACTATCAAAAGGAACATCGAAGGAACGTCAGAAAATTTAGTTTCAGAGGCAATGAAGGAAAAATGAACAGTTGGTCTCAAAAGAGACATGAGGCATAAATGGCAGTTGCAGGTTGGAAGTAGACAAGGAGTGAGCTCCAGGGAAAGCCAGGAAAGAAACCATGCTGCTGGACACTGCATCGGAACGTGTCCTGGGTTCCTAAAACCAAAGGCAGCAGAAGGGTAGGAAGCATTTCCAAACAGAATTCTCCTTAGGGGACACTGACACTATAACAGGATCATGCTTACAATTTTAAAAAGGGGAATGAAAGAAGAGGGAAAAGCTAAGTATAATATATGCAATTCAATGAAAAGTCATTACAAAATCTATGTGTATTTCAAGAACGGAGATAAAAAATAACATGATATGAACAAAAGGAACTTAATCTAGACCCCCAGCTTCCAGGCCTGTATTTCTGTTGCTTGGTACCATCAATAACAGAAAAGCTGGATTCAGAGTCAACCTAAAGGTTGACAATGTCTTCAACTGTGCCCAAAGAAGAACCACGTTCTTTGGCAGGCTGTGGCACAAGAAGTAATTCAAATGGGCTATAACCTTTTCTGGGTATAAGCTCAGTCAAACACTTCATACTACAGTGATCCTCTGTCACTCACGGGCTGTTGGGTCTGGCCCTCTTCACGCGAGTCCTGGAATCCGCAAAGATAGCGAACCCACTAAGTATTCAAGTATGCCATGCCCATAGCCACACCCATGCCCGGGCGGCCAATGGGAGACAGAGGGAGGCAGGACGCTCTGTTACAGCTGCTCTGTTGTCCTGTCTGATCTCAGAGCAGCAGCTGCCACAGCCAGTGACACGGCAGAGCAGCGCCCAGGCGGCCAATGGGAGGTAGAGGGAGGCGGGACAGCAGCAGCCAGGGATGGGGCTGTACAATGCTCTTGAGTTTCTGTTGGAAGGTTCCCTGTTC
>WEKX01016843.1:0-28638 GCA_013390025.1 Pitta sordida | reverse complement strand
CCAACTCAGAACAACCTGTGAACCATCACAGACACAAAATCTGAAGTAATGCAACAGCTGCAATGGATTTATGTCTCTTGAACTGTGAGCAAAATTCGTCCTAGTGAAAGTGGACACTTTGCTTCTTTTAACCATAGTAAAATAAATTTAGAAATTGTGACTGAAATACATATTAATGCTCAAGTGCATATTTGGAGCTGCATATTTTATCAATCAGAACAGAAATTTTAAGTGAATGCACAATTTTCCTGAACTCATCTGGACTCACAGAACCAATAGCAGTTGCTACTTCTAACATTTCAGCCGCTTCTGTGTATTCCTAGACCATGCCTTATTCTAATGGATCATCACAAAAAAACTTTAGTGGCAGTGGGCAAAGAGGCCTCTGTCTTTCTCCCAGGTGATGAATGACTCCATCTCAAGCTGATGAGCGACTCCATCTCAAGCTGATGAGCCGTAGTATACACCTAGTCTAACCTGCAACAGCTCAAAGATGGCCTGGAAGTTTTTTTTAACAAAGGTAACAAAATTCCTTGTACCCAATGTGAACTCAAACAGTAAATCTTGTATTTATTATAACACAAAGGACTGAATGCTCAGATCTGAGTAGAAAACATGTCTGAGGACAAGAGCTTACAGGTAGGTAAAGAAAAAATAATTTCCAAACTGAAGGTGATTTTTTGGCAGTGATAGCTACTAATAAAACACATTTTTGTCATGCTAAAATCTTAACAAATCAGAGTAAGATCTGGATCTTGCCTATTCAAGAGGTGTGAAATCCAACACATGCAGCCAGCAGGGCTATACAGGTGTGTGGTTTCAGGCAGAGGAGGTTGTAAAAAACCACATTTTTTTCATCCTATCCTGCTTCAGATGCCCCAGAAACAGGCAGGAATAGTCCTTATGACCCCTTCAGACTCTGTTGTTTTTACTTCTTGTACATATTGTGCTGGGTCTTCCTGTACCCTCACTGTGTCTGGAAATGTTCAAGAGAAATTTGTTTTGACATGACTATTACCTGTTCTATGGCACTACTATATAATGTATGTGATTTAATATTTATATGAGAGTTCTGCCTGAATTTCTGCCTGTGGTTTTTCATGGGCAACTGCAATGCATAAGTGACCTGATACTTGATGTTACACTTTGGAAAATTAGAAAAATAAAAACATTTCCATTTAATCTGAAATTAAGATTCAAGAAACAAGAAATCTAGGGTTCAACAGTGCCATTTTTGTGTTAGCCAGAGAACTCATGGTTTTTAAGGTTGCTTTTCATTATAGAAAAGTGGAAAACAGAAAAACTTGATATACAGAGGAAAGGTAGAGGAACACCCATTTCCTCTATTTTTTTAGCTTTAAGCAGAAACTATGAAGTTGGCATTTACTGCTGGTTTATAGTTACAATCTCTCTATGCAGAGAAAAGCAAAGGTCCAGAATAGTAGATGTTCATTTAGTTAGCATTTCTATCTTACAGCATATGCAAAAGGGGTTCATTGTGCAAGCAATCATAAATCTCACTTGGCCTAACTTCAGAGCAATTGACCTTACAACCTTGTTCCACTGTGCACAGGTTTTGTATGCAATTTCTAGACTTACTGTTTCAGAGAAAGAGTTGTAAACAATTTCTGGCAAGACTAAAGTGAGCAACTCATTCATCCTACCGATGGATGAAAGTTTGCGCCAAACTGGAAAACTCACTCTGGAAAGAATCTTTATTGATGCTACTTTCAGTGGATCCAGATTCAATTTTTTCGTTTATATAATTTTACATTCTGCTGCTATCTTAATTAGGAATTAAATGAAGATAAGGGAAATTACAGGTTTCAGCAGTTCACTGGATGCCAGAGAGTATTATAGGGAAAGGTAATGACACTTCACCAGTACAAAAGTATTCCCTCGTCAGTCATCAAATGACGGCTGTAAGTAAAAAATTCTGAGGACTTCTCCAAGATAAAGGCAGAAAAGAAAACATAGACAGCGTAAATATAACTTGTACTTTCTCCCACTATAACTGCAGTATCTTAAATTCTTGATATTTCCTTTTTTCTATAAACAAAAATTCAGTCCACATCTTAAAAAGTTCAATATGAAAAGTACACGTATCACTTCCATACATGTGTTCTAAGTGATGTCTATATGGAAACAGTGACAAATCCTTTCCTTGATGAAACACTGCAAAGCAGTTATTAGAAAATTCAGCAAAAATGAAAATGTGTTATCTGTATGAGCAGTGCTCATTAAAAATCCCAAAGTAACTGGCTCCAAGATGAATTTTGGCAAACTCTGAAGTCCATATGTGGGAGAGGCAACTTTAGCACTCAGTAAATATCCAGAAATCTGCAATTAATCCTGAGAGATTCTTTTGGGGTTAGCCACTTCTGGAGAGCTCTGGTACTTTTGAGGCAGTCTCTGGAGAAACCGCTAGTCATCTCAGGGATCTGGGCTTTCAATCAAGTCACCAAGGTACAGTAGTTAAAGCTGTGGCAGCCCAGAATATCTCAAACTCCCTAGGACATTATTCCTCTTCTTATATTAAAAGTAATTCTGACTAATCTTTTACACATTACTAGAACTGATGACGTAAAAATAAATTAATAGTTCAGATAGTGTAGCCCTGCTTCATGTGGATAACACTGTTCGTAAATGTTATGTTCAGCTTAGAGACTCCCAGCACACTTCTTGCTCTGACTTCCTAAACTTAATTACCTATTTCTCATCTCTAAATGAGTAATTGAAGCTTTGTATACAACAGAACAGGGATTAATTAAGATAAAGTGATAACTAGTAAATAACCAGTTCTCTTGATCACACAAATGTCCAGGAACCTTTGCAAATAAATACCACTCCTCAAATTTAAATAAGAACATGAATTAGGGGCTGTGACTGTTCCTTAATAAGAATTGAAAAAAGATCATGAGCAGGGGTGGGATGAATGAATTCTGAAAGTAAAAGAAATGTTTACCAAAAAGAACAGCATTTGCCTGGGTCACTCACCCTTTTTGTAACCTGATAAAACAAATGAGTCAATACAAATCAAGATGACTTAGTAGAAGAACAGCAAATGGCCATTGTAAAAGTAGAGGCCAGAGGAAAAGAGACGCCACAAAGGCCCCAGTCACACAACATTTTTTTTTGCAAGCAGATTTAATGGGTGTGCTGTGGCCAGACACCTTTAGAGTAAGACATGCCATTTCACTAAGAAAACAGCAAGATCATGTCCAAACGCAGTAGAGTAAAATGGAATCATAACATGTTAGAAAGCTCATATTTTGAAAAGAAAATAGTAGAAAACTTGCACAAATTATTTTTCATGAGAATATGTCCATTCTACAACCATTTCTATGTGATAATCCAGAACTGCTATTCTTTCCTTAATAGACATACTGCCTTGTTTTCATTGATTTACCCTGACTGTCAAGGAACCATCCAGAAAACAGTGGATAAACTGAAAATTTACACAGTCCATCCACTCTCAGACAAATCACTGCAAAGTTTAATTTTTCCCCTTGCCTGTCTCATAAACCTGCAAGACAACCAAATACAGGTGTTCAGATATAATCAGACAATGCTCTTTTTTCTTTCTCTCTTTTTAATCAAATATTTAGTCATTTACTCTGGTGAAAACATTATGGTTGGTAAAATAAGATCAAGCAATAATTCTAATTTTTTAAAGCCTTTAAAGCTATTTTTGAGAAATATGGTAGTTTAGACAGCACATTTATTTAGTTTTAATTTTTGTGCTGTCATACATCAGCACTGAAGTCCTGATTTAGAACACATGCAGCTTGCCTTTGAAGTTTTGGCTGCTTTTTAACAATGGCAAAAAAAAGATATAAAGAAATTAAACAGCACCAAAAAAATCATAAAACAGGGCTTTTGTGCTCTTGATTTATATATATTTTTTTATGTCTGTTTAAAAAAAAAGCTTTATTCTCAATCATCTTTCATGGGAAGCTTTCCTCTGACATACCTTCATCTAAGCCTTTTCTTCTGTGCTGACCTTTCTTTTCTCCTTCCTATCCCCTCAAGTCTCTGAACAGTGTTTTCTAATATCTTTCCCATTCAGTAGCAAAATGAGTTTATTGGAATTATTATGAAAACCAAAAGAGTACAAAACGTGCAAGTGATATGCTAAACTAATATTTTTGAATGAAAGCAATAAATATTCAAAGTAAACAGGACCTCCAAATAAAACAGCTATTTTCTGCCAGTGCTTGTTGGACTCCCCTTCTGGGCTGTACATGTGCAGTGGTATACATGGTCCTTTTGGTCAAATTACACAACACTGGCATTTTCCAAGGAAGTGCATGAAAGCTGGTAGTTACCATTGTTCATTTTTGTCCAATGTGTCATAATGAATACAAGCCAATGCCATATTTATTTGTTCTGTGGCCAGCTTCTTCCTGTCTTTCTTTCTCTTTTTCAGCTCAAGGATAAAATTGTTGAAACAACAACAAAATCACCACAAGTGGCTTTATAGTTTTTCTCCTCCTTAGGGTCTTCTTTCCTTGGAAAACTTTAGTCATCTAAAGGAACCAACATCATGTGCTGCAAATAATGGTTTAATTGCAGTCTACCCACAAAACATATTGAAAGTAATTTATAGATGGACCAAGTTATGAAGGTATCCAGAGCACTGAAGAACATCACACCCTTCCCCACCCGCCACTATAATTCTTGTCAACCTAAATAACTATTTGTACAGTATGAATTTGTACATGTAGAGGGATATGTACAGGGTATTTATGACAGCAGAAGGAGTTGGAGAAGCAGGGACTAACAAGGGAGCTGGACTTTCAGGAGTGTTAACACCATTGTGTTGGGAGTTTGCTAGAAATCTCCTGTATCTCTTCACCCCTTCTAAAATACTGCTTACTATTGACAGTGAAACAATGGCAGCTGCCTCTGAGGTGAAAGTTCTTTTAGTATTCCAGATCATTCATGTGTTAGTGCAAAATAATAAAGACAACAGAGTCTCCTATCATCAACACCAATACCTGGATTTATGTCAAAATGGTTTTACCCATTTAAGTGTAGTGGTAAGCTTATTGAAAAGTCACCTCTCAGTTCCACAACACTACGTACTCCTAAAACTATATGAAGAATTTGTGTAAATTTTTTGCTGAATATTGAAGGTTGTGCAGTTCATTTTATTTTTACGGAATTTAGCTTCCCATTTTAGCAATGTGACTTGTGTTAACAGAAGGCTTGCTTATTATTTCATTTAATTTCATTTTCAATTCACAACCTTTCTGTATATTGAAGCAAATACTGCTGGAGGGGGGAAAAACCCTCAATTTTAGTATTTTTCAGGATTATTCTCCCCTACCTTTAACCAAGGAAAAGTAAGCTGTCTTGTCTCTCCTATACCTCCAATCTATTTACTTTTCAGAGGGGAAAGAGGAATATCCTCAGAAAGATTAGTTCCATTAATTTTCAGAATGGAGGAAGATTTTTTGGAATTAAACACCTCTCTATATTGCCTGTCATGAAAAATGCTGGACTTAATAGGATATATAATCTTCAGAAAGCCATATTTTGAGAGAGGAAGCTCATTTATAGTTCCAAAATACTATTTTTATCCAGGCAGGTAAAATATGCTTTCATGTACCAAGGTCATGCGAATATAGCATTCTCATTGAGGAGCTTCTCAGGTAAATAAGAAATTGAAGATAAATGCATTTAAATTAAGTAGATGAAGCCTCTATTAATGCCTCAATAAAAATCAATCTCAACAGAGATTTTGTAGGTTACAGAGGCCTACTTTCAAGTCTTGTTTTATTCAAGCAACTTAATAATAATACTAATAATACTAATACAATCACACAGTATTAGTAAACTAATTATACAGATACTAGGAAATTACAGTGAATCCTCTCTGTATCGCTACTTCTCCTTCACGACCTTGTCCATTTGCGNGCACTTCTTTGCGAGATTAATGTTTCGCAATGCCTTTGGCCTGTCCCTTTCCTCGCAATGGAGGAGGTATAACTGTATTTAGAAAATACATTCTATATAATAATACTACCTAATATATTTATAATAATCATTCAAATCTCAAGTCAGCAGGAGTATTTTTATACAGAAATGAGGGAAATTATGTAGAAATTATGTTTGTTCTACTGATAACACATAAGAAGTCATATTATCATGTCATAATAATAATCTTTTCAGCTTTAGAACTGATTCATCTATGAATATTTCTTTATGCATAAACTTTGATAAAAATTGTATACACGTGGAGAACTTATAAGCCAAATTTGTTCTATTAATTCCAGTAATAGTTCTTCAGAATACAGCCCTTCTGACTCAAAATATTTGCTACCCAATCATTCCATTTTGCACCTTGCTTTCTTTCTCTAAGACATATATTGTCTGCTTTTTTAAACTCTGCTCAGCACTCAGGTCAATCCTTTCTCACACTTTCTAGACCACTGTTCTTTTCCCTTGAATATACTGGCACTCCTCAGCTAATAACATGACAAAAACTTGGTAAGTGGTATGCATTTACCAGGGTGCCTTTCAGAAATCCCAGGAAAAAAGGGAATTTGACCATTTGTCCTAGTGTTTTAGATTTTAAACCACTGGGTCGAAAATCATTCCAGTTTGGATGTCTGACATACAGCCTCCCCATCCTCACACCTGGGATTTCTCAGGCTGAAACACCAGAAAATGTTCTCCCCCATTATGAATTAATTTACTGCTTTCAAGCCCTTCCGTTCAGATTAGCAGTTGACATATCTCTAAACAATGCTACCATAAATATCTGTATTGCTTCAAAACCAAGACATTTGAAAGAGGGAAATGGTTGCTTACTTTAGAGAGATAAATTGAAGCAAATGAAAATCAAATCCCTAGCGACATGTTTCAAGACTGAAATCTGCACAGATCAATCTCCCAAAGGTAGTAAGAGATACAAGTCATTGATTTGAAACTAACACAGAAGGAACAGTCCAGGAACATAGTGATGTAATTCTAATAAAACAGATGAGAGAATATTTCAGTAGCAGTGAGAGGCCTTTTCTCTGAACTTTTTTGATTGTATGTTTACTTTTGATGTCCTTCTGAATCAGTCTCCGACTTGTGCACCAGTTTTCTTAAAAGTCAAGGAAACTTTCAGAGGAAATCAAGATGTATCTTAGACCTCCTACTTTCACTGGAGTTTTAATAAAATAAAGAGTAAAGACTGGTACCGAGCAAGGATAATATTATCCAAGAGACTAAATTAGGTAGCTGATTCTCGGTAATAAGCAAGATGGGTAAATTTTGAAGATAAAAAAGTAGGTTATTCAAGACATAATATCTGACATCTGGTCTATAATGCTGTAATTGTCAGTAGTCAGAAAAAGCCAAAAAGCTGCAATTGTCTTTCAGATGAAACATATCTACAGCAGTGCTGACTGCTTACTCAATTAAATATATTCTCTCAGTTTCTGCTTAAAATATATGTCCTACCTTGGAATAGAAGATATTTTCCACTTTTTCTCTCAAAAACACTGAGTTTAGGTTTAACAAGTTCTAATGTGCACTGTACATCAGGCTAGACATGGCTGTAAGAGTAAAGTGATTATGCTATAGGTACTCCTGTTATAAGATGGACAGTTCCACTAAAAGCAATTAGAAAAATTTGTTTGAATACAATGAAACATAATAAAAAATGCAAATACATAATACCTTTTTTAACCATGAAATGCAAATTGCAAAGAGGAAAATCTCGTTTGGCCTGAAGGGAAGACACTTCTCTTATTTCATGTTCTAAATTTCCTTTCCTTTCCTTTCC
This sequence comes from Pitta sordida, assembly GCA_013390025.1. Taxonomy (NCBI): domain Eukaryota; kingdom Metazoa; phylum Chordata; class Aves; order Passeriformes; family Pittidae; genus Pitta; species Pitta sordida. The sequence goes on along the minus strand of WEKX01016843.1, from coordinate 20,855 downwards.
TTTCCTTTCCTTTCCTTTCCTTTCCTTTCCTTTCCTTTCCTTTCCTTTCCTTTCCTTTCCTTTCCTTTCCTTTCCTTTCCTTGCCTTGCCTTGCCTTGCCTTGCCTTGCCTTGCCTTGCCTTGCCTTGCCTTCCCTTGCCTTCCCTTCCCTTCCCTTCCCTTCCCNTGGGAATATATGTATCCAAAAACGGGTCAAAAGAAAAAAATTACATGGTTCAGAACATATGCAGTATACACAGTAATACCTCGAATATTGTGGCGGGGTGGTTTCAGAAAGATGCCATGATAAGTGAAAGCCACGAAGCAGCAGTAAATGTGGAAATACAGTAAAGATGCAGAAAAAAACCGATGATGTATTGAAGCCGTGAATGGTGAACCACAAAGTAGCAAAGGATTACTGTATTTTACAAAGCTACAGTTGATGCAACTGACACCACTAGAAAAATAAAGCTTTGTTCACAAGGTCGTATAAATACCATAACTTTTTGATAACTAATTCCTTTTGAGTAGCATATTTGTCAACTGAATTACAAGTTTTGAAACTACTTGATAAATAGATTTTCTTTACTGTTTTTCCCAGGGCTTGATGCCAGTTGCTTACTGAAATATTTGAGTGAATGGAAAATTAACCCTTCACGTTGGTTTCTGAAGTTTCAACAATATTAGGTTCCACTTTACCACTTTCCCTTCTGTGATAACATGCCTCGAAACACCGGGCCTAATTATGCAACTCTTTCAAAGCCGATTAGACAAAATTTCTTGAAATTCTTTGTAAATTTTGTTAATACACAGAACAGTCATATTCAAAACCAATTTTACTGGAAAGCTGTTTCTATAGGAACCATAAGAGATGCTCCTATAACTTTCAGCTGAAAAGAATTTTTGAGACTGCAGATACTGTTGGTTTTAAAAGAAATAAGATAGATACAAATAATAACAATTCAAAAAAGATAACATTTTTAAAATTTTTTTACCTGAGAACAATCTAAGCAAAACGATAAGACTATGGATCAAAGGAAACAAATATTTATTTACCAACAGAAACAGAACCCATGAAAATTTTTATTAACTAGCAAGATTTTGTTGTTCTGGATACTTAGCTAATTTTAGTTTCTTCTGCCAAAGAAGAAGAAATCCACAGATCTGTCCCTTGTTCAACTTTAGCGTATATGAATCATAATTGATGATGGGAAGAAAAGAAGGATTCTGAAGTAAATAAATTACTACAAAATTAATTTCAAATCGATTTATTTTACAGTAAATCTGCTCCTATTGCTTTCCAAAATAATTCTATAAAACTTCAGGAAGTATGCCAGTAACAATTTTCTCATGTGAATACACTTTTGAAGACTTTTGAAGACTATCCTATAAACATTACTTATTTAGTAAATCTTAATCGGGTTGATGGAGTGGTCTCAATCAACAGGACTGCTCGAAGTGTGTAAAAGTTTTTGGGATTAGGACCATTCCTGCCTTTCCAGAAATTTTATCACAATTAGTGGGTATAAGCAAGAACAATTTCCTTAAAGACAGCCATTATCATAGCCCCCCAAAACAACAAACAAAAGTCTTTTTTTATTATTTATTTATTTATTTATTTATTTATTTATTTGTGCCAATATTGGTAACTTGCACCATTTTATTGCAGATTTCATGGTATTCAGTGTTTGCATTAAAGCTATTAGAATCAGAAGACTGTAATGGTTATTAAGTGTTTAGTTGATAAAAAAATGGCTGCAGGGAAAAGCTTAAAATATGAAGGAATGGTGTCCTGGGAGCTCCACAACAAAAATAAGTCAGAGTAGTATTTTAATAACTCTCACAATATTTTTGCTGTCTTTTTTTAACTTCTAGAATTGGTAGTTATTCCATTTGAACAATTAATCAAGGCACAAGCATCCTGTATGTTGATGCATAATATGGGACTTTTTAAAACTACTACTTTGAATTGATGTTTTGAGTTTAATCACATAGGTAAGCAAACAGATTTCCGTCTACCAAAAGTAATTAACATTCATGTTATAAGACCTAATTTAATAATTTATTTTCTTTGATACAGCAGTATCTTGACCTTATTGTTTTAAATTTTATTTTATATGTTTGCTTGGGTAAAAAACCCAAACACAACAACTAAAACAATTGCTGGGATCAAAGCTAAAAATACCAAGTAAGTCTCTTCAGATTAGTGAAGAATTGCTTGTGCTGATACCAGTCAGACCAAAAGTGTACTTGATACAGGGATAGTGTGAAAAAGATGAGTTTGCAGACTGAAAAAACAGATGGCCCCTTATCACCTCATGGGGCTAAACACACAACAGCAAACTTCAGAGACTCCTTACCTTTACCTTGTCTATCCCTATCAGGAGAGACTGTTATATTAAGGGTTATTGCCTCTCTAGCCCTCCCTGTGATCAGCTTTTGAAGTCCATGGCCAGGAGGCCAGGGTGAGAATATCACCTCAGATAAGAGGTGTTTGGTCTGCGAAATATTCAGGACAGGAATCCATGGAGCCCATGATAGTTCAGCAGGGAACCACAAACTCCAGCTAATATCTTTTAATCCCCTGTTGGTTTGAGAACTACCCACCATAAAAAGCATAACTGTCTGTTTATTTGCACAGGCAAGAGATAATGTCTTAAAGTTATAGTCTGCCTTAACTAGTAAGGATGTGAATCCTAAAGAAATGAACCATTCAAGCTCATAATCAAAATTGTCTGTTCTCCCTTCTCTGCCTAATGAGATGTAAACATTTTGGGTGCTGTCTCTTTTGAAAGATATTAATCAATCCATCAGTTAGAAATCACAAAGGATAGTCTGGTCTTCAGACTACATGCCTTCTTTTATAGCATTTTGAAGCTGTGAACAATATGTTAAAAATTTTCCCATGGCGCAACCAAGTAAATACTTGTGGCACATTTCTATTTATTACAGAGAATACTTAAATTCTAAGGCATAAATCATGCTCTTCTACTAAAGTCTTTACAAATTCCCAAAGACAAGTCTAATTCCCAATGCAATGATGTTATAACAGATCAGACACTTTGCTACAGAGAAATCCACATTTGGAGATGTCTTTCAACAATTTTCTCTCACAGAATCACAGAATACTATGAGTTGGAAGGGACCCACAAAGATCATCTAGTCCAACTCACCATCTAATTCTTACTGGTTCTGTAGTTCTTCTTTTCCTCTATTTCCACCCCCCACCCCTGCCCCACCCCTTGTAATCTATCCTCTGCCCTGCTACCAGCAATTGCCCTAAATCAAGGAATGGGCAACCTGATGCATTCTGCAGATGGATCAGCACTGTACATCTGAACATAGTATGCAGGCGGTTTTTCACTTGTTAACTAGTCAGCAGACAGATCTTTTTGTGAGGCAGGAGTGGGAGTGGAAAATGGAATCTCTCCAGGCTCATTTGCAGAAAGAAAGGCCAAGTGAAAGTAAGAAAGCAGGTCAAATTGGTGCTTGTTTATTAATATTTCTAATTGCACTCATTTTCTGTTTAGGTAGATCCTTTCTGGAAGATACACCAGTTAGCCAGACAGTCATTGAAAACACTGGGTAATAACAAATCAATACTAAGATTTCTGGATCCTTCAGATGTGCTTTAAATATGCACCAAGTTAGACATGAGTGCCCCAAAGTCTGAAGCTGAGGATTACCTTTGCCTCAGTTAATGAGGGGGATTGTTCACTATAGGTTTCCTCTTGGTTCAAATCCATAGTCCAAGCCATTGACACATGCTTATTTGACAGTATGCGAAAGAAGATTCCTCAATGAAACACTAGAATTTTTCTGAATTGCTCTAAGTACTAATCCCTTCTTTAAATGGAAAAAAAGGGAAAACCAAAAATAGCCAAAAAAAGGGGACTTCTCCTATATCTTCACCTTTGCCTTTTACTGTGCTATGTCCTAGAAAGGACACTCATTTTATTCAGTGAATTCCAATCTCTGCTCAATTTCCATGGGAGCCGCCCGACAACTCTTCCTCACAGTGCAGGATTTCTGAAATTTTCTATATTTCATATTTATAAATATAAATGTAGTGTACGTGAAAATAATGTACCAGATCCTGGAGTTACTGGCAAATAATTCACTGATATCTTCACTACAAGAGCAAATTCACGTAGTGCAAAGCAGTAAATACAGCATAATCTGACTTGGGAGACTTAGCAATCCAATGGTCATGTTCAAACCACAGGATATGATGAATTTTTCATCTATTTTGAACCTTGTATTGTACCAAGCTAGCACTTAAAACCCAAACTTTCCTAAGTGAATAACCTTGATGCCACATTTTCTTGTTGCCAGTCACTGAGTAGTTTCCAAGACACATAAGGCACAAAAATGAAAATTTCTGATACAAAAGAGGAGACTCCACTACAAAAACCCTTATCAATGATCATTGNCTCTGTGAAAAACCGCTTCCTAACATCTAGCCTGCTGGATAACCATCTTATCACCTCAAAGATAACCAAATTATGTTAACAAAAATCAAATCTCTGAATTCAGAAGAATTCAAAAAAGAAGGCAGCTGTGGCAACTGAGATAATTTAACAGTTTTCTGTTACCACAAGGTATCCTTTGCAATCTCTTCTTTTCTCTGCTGCCCTTGCCACACATTGGTCCCTACAAAATCTGATTCAGTTTCATAGTGCAACAGAAATCTCCTTTTTGACAGAGTAAGTTTTCTGATGGGTTGATGAGTTAATGCTGCATGTGTTCACAGACAGATCTGACAGAGGCAGCACAAAGTAACTAATGGACAACTCAAATGGGGAAGTGGTGTGCCACCATCCTCTGGTATGGTGACGAGCTGCTTGGAGCAGCTCACAGCAGAGGCTGAAACTGCACTCAAGAGGCTATCAGTGCCAGACTTTCCAAAGTCACAGCTTCTTGTGCTGATAGTTGAGTCAAAGAGACATTCTTGCTTGTGAAGAAACCAGATATGGTATCATGAAAGCCTGCAATGCTATTTTTAGAAACTTGGACTACGTTAAAACTGCTACCAAGTCAAAATTATGATTCTCTTTAGATAGCTATCAATTTGCAAGGACTCCTTTCGCCTGCCTTCCTTTAGCATATTCCTATTAGATTAGGCTCAGTAGTCCTAGTCAGGACTCCTTTTTGGAGCCAAGTATCAGAGAAGTGTTTCAGACAGTCACGAGGAAATGTAGTCCCTACGCAAAGACAGTACAATCTCTCTATCCTAAACAACTCACAGGTAGTCCAAGGTTCTGTCCAGTACAGAGTTACAATATTATCTGGGGACTCCTTTAGAAATAAGTAGCTCCAGGAAAAGAAACCAAAAAAACAACAAAAATGCAAACATATAAATCCTTTTTAGTACTTGAAATAGTCAAAATAGTCACATAGAATGTTTAGAAATAGCAAAGCTGGCACATGGGAAACTTTTATTCTGAAACATATCTGAAGTCCCAGGCTTAACAGTACTGCATTTGAATTCAGCAATATGCAGTTCTAGCATTATCCTCTGGTCTATTCGTAACACATATACTAGACATGACACACAGTGGGAAACTGAAAAGACAGTTATGAAGACTCCAGTAAACATTGTTCATTGAAGAGGAATTTCATTAATTGATTTCTGCATGAAGCCTCTAATGTGTGAGTGTGTTATAGTATACATAATTGCAAGGATGCCATCTATTTGACTCATTTAAAGGCTTGCAGTGTTGGCTAATATACCATGTTAGATTGTTTGTTTCATCAACCAGTCATCTTCTTATTACAACTGTGCACATTACTTCTGAATTTGCTTGTGCCCACATGCTAGTTACTTTATCTATTTATAGTATTTTATGTTACACTCAGAAATCTTTTTACCAAAAATCATTCCTCCCTGTGGAAATTGGAACTGAAATGTGAAGGGCAAGGCAGAGACCAACAGGATAGGCACCCAAGTTCAACATGGTTACTCTTATTTGTATTCTGAGAAGTATCAGTTCCAGTCATTAGAAGACATATTTCAAAGGAAGACCTGTTGGCTACATGTGATCTAGCCTTTTTTACACATTAATTTCTACCAGTTATGCTGACATATCCTTCCGAAATAACCTAGACTCTCTGAGGAGGGAAACTGCTCATAACTTGAGCACTTTTTTTCCACTGGTCCCATTTGAATAGAGTGTATTATAGTATAATTAAGCTTTTGATAAATAAAGGGAGTTATTGTAATTTTCTCAAGTAAAAACATTAGAAGTAGGAAATTAGCTTATATAGAGTCAGTTATACTCCAGACACTGTATTGACTTTTCATTACAAATTTGGCATAACAAGCATTTAAACAGACAAAATATCATTTACTCTTTAAATGCCCACATTGGTATCTTTTCCTACTTGTACTTGCTGATTTTATTTTGCACTCTGGTGTCAATTAGCATCTTTGGAATAGGAGAAAAAATCATCATAGCCCTTAACAAATACAGTGCTTCAGGAAGTTAAGTACCTTGAAAAAAGTCTTCATTCATGCTTGATGCTTTTCTATTTACTTTATTCTTTTTACAGAACAATCATTTAATCATCATTTAATGAGCAATTATGTAGAATATTTACTTGAACAGTAAAGTGATCTTGGNAGTTGGACTAGATGATCCTTGTGGGTCCCTTCCAGCTCATAGTATTCTGTGATTCTGTGATTCTGTGATTCTGTGACTTTAATGCAAGCATTATTCTAAGGGCTATTATATAAAACAAAAAGAAACTACTTCACCTCAGGATAATGTTATGTGGACACCATCATTCAGCATAACTACATTTAAAAATGGATCTCTTACAAGATCTAACAACTTGCAAATTTATGACTAAGTCTGGCAGCTCTTCTTCGCTCATTCAGTCTATATAATTCAGTGCGATAATACTATATATTTGAGCGGTTGATGTAAAAATTAACTGCAAAATAAAGCACAAGACATATGTGCTCTGTCTTCAGTAGTTCCATATAAGAGTCATCTGGATTACAGGAAGGAGTAGATTCATACTGTTTAGGCATCTCCTTACTATTCTAAATTTCAAATTCCTTTATTCCCTTTACTTCTTCTATTAATATTTTTCTTATCTTTTGTTGTCAATACAATTTTTATTACTCAAGTAAAAAAAGTGAATCAGATAAAACCATGTTTTTATAATAATATATCGTGGTGATATTTTATGTTCTTATTGTAAAAATAATATGTTTCTAGTAATAAAAAGAAATCACTGGACTAGTCAGGAACTGAAGTATCTTTTCCTCTCCTCTGATTGTATTTTACAGTAAAATTAAAGGACTTTTAAAGCCCCTATATAAACAAAGGGATCCCAAATACATCAATAGTTATTCTATAAGAGAACTGTGCATGTTCCTGCTGCTACATCACCTTCAATTTACATCTTCCTTTCATTCTTTTGCTTTTTGATGTTAAACTTGGTGCAGTTAGCATGGCATAACAACACAGGTAAGCCCATGTGTGAGAGTAATGATAATGTCTTTAGCAGACAAAGAGTGTATATTTGGGAAAAAATCCTCCTTTTCAGACACAAGACATTTTTAGGCGGAAGACCTTCTTCAGGACAAAGTGACTGTGAATTCAAAACTCTTTCTGCTATTTCTAGTTATGCTAGGTGGTCTTATATCAGTGTTGTCATTAAAGCTTGACTTTTCCTACTAAGATATTAGGAATGTAGCTGCTACCAAAGGACTGAGAACTTTCCAGCACCAGCAGCAAGTTCCACCACATGCCACCAGTCATATCAAGTCTTTGAAACTGGTTTCTTTCCCTAACAGAATATAAAATCTATCACAAGGTTTATGCACATGGGTTGAGTATATATTTCAAGATGTATATGTATACCTAAGTACCCTGTGAAATTATAGCACTTAATTAAAAGAAAGGATTGTCACAAAGAGCCAACATAAAGATGAACGTGCCTATTGAAACCCTTAAAGTTGGTGTTGAAACAAATGTTTTAGTTAATGTTCATTCTCAATTCCATATTGTACCTAACAATTGAGTCAGAAAAATCAATGTATTAAGCATACACAAAGTGCTAAAGATTTATGCAGAAAGAATATTTACAGGATAAACTTTATTTTGCATTTCATTTGTTTGGGGCATAATTTCTAATTATGACAAACCAATTATATTAAAACTTGGCATGAATACCTAATACCTATTTTTAGTCTTTAATATGAAAGTTTCTCTTTGGACCTTATTTTTTTAATAGACTGTTCATTTTTCTACATACCAAATACAGTATGTTATGTTCTAAAATGGTGTAGTGGAATGTGGAGAATTTTGTTTTGGGGAAATAATAAATTCCTTTGGCTCTCTACAAAAGGCTTTATTCATCCCTCAGGTGTATGATCATTATCTGGGTCTATCTTGGCTTTTCCCTTAATTTAAACAAGAGCCACCTACTGTAAATCACCTTTTTTTTTACTTACACACATGTGCAGCAGCAGATGTGCAGCTTCTTATATTAAAAAATGTATTACGATTTCAGTTTCTAAAAAAAAGTTATGAAGAGTTAATTAATTAACTCATGAAAGAAAATTAACACTAATTCCAGCGTCAAATAGGTCTTCTTTGCTGTGATTTCTAGTAAAATCACTAGATTTTACTAGAAATGTTGAAGTTGCTATGCTAGAATATTACATACGACAGAGCATCTTACCGGAGCATCCTGCACTCTTAAGGGTCAGGTAGAATACACCCTGAAGTGCTAAATACAGAGAGTTATGCAATAGTTCTCAGCAAAATATCAGGTTTTGTACTACTTGAAAGCTCATCTCTCTACCACATAAGCTCATGGAATGGTGCCTCTGACTAGGAACCACACACTGAAAAAAATTGCAAGTGAATCCCTTACCTCTTCATGCACAATGCTTTACTAAAAATCGTAATACACAGGGAAATTATGTCAAACATGCACACAGACTGCTATGTTTCTTTCCTTTCTAATCGAACCACTGCATTAAGCTGAAAAGCTCTGCTAAAACTCAATACATCTTACTTACAGCCAGAGGGATATTCCCTTTCCAACCCACTTGTGCATTAGCACCTGCGTAAGTGTCTTTGGGCATACCCTTGCCACACTCATTCTCGCTTTTCACAGCACACCAATATGGACAGTCATTCTAGTTCTCCATCTATCCGTTTACCCTTGGTATTCAGGGGAACCTGTTGAGCAAACAATGAAAGTGAAAATAAAAAATTTGCACTTCTTCCTGCACCTCCTGAGGTAAACAAATTTTGTCTATTGACCTGTAACTAAAGGCAGACGTCAGAGGGACAAGACCGTCTGAACTAGAATCCATTTGTGCAGAGTTTTAAACAACATTATATCTCATTGACTTCTCCAGGCTTTTCTCAAGCTATTTGCTATTAGCAGCAGAGATCCATATTTACAGTATCACAGTGTTGATAAGGTTGGAAAATACCTTGAAGATCATCAAGTCCCACCTATAATCCAACTAAATCTTAACATCTGTAACATGCATATCATGACCCTCAACACTTCATCCAGTCTACCCTTAAACACCTCCACGGACGGCGATACAACCACCTCCGTGGGCAACACATTCCACTGCCAGATCACTCTTTCAACGAAAAACTTTGTCCTAATGTCGAGTCCTAACCTCCCTAGCTGGAGCTTAAAACCATGACCTCTCGTTCTACCTCCAATGGACAGAGAGAAAAGACCAACCCCTGCCTGTCCACAGCCCCCTTTTAGGTAGTTATAGACAGCGGTAAGATCACCCCTGAGCCTTCTCTTTTCCAGACTAAACAGACCTAGCTCCCTAAGCCCATCCTCATAGGGCTTATCCTCCAGCCCCTTTACCATCCTAGTTCACAGGTTCACAGGTTACTCTGAGTTGGAAGGGCCCCACAGGATCATCTAGTCCAACTCCCCACCAACTAGACCATGTCACTGAGCTCCTCATCGACTTGCCCTTCTCTGAACTTGTTCCAGCACCTCAACATCTTTCTTAAACTGAGAGGCCCAGAACTGGACACAATACTCAAGATGTGGCCTACCCAGTGCCGAGTACAGGGGAAGGATAACTTCCCTTGCCCTGCTGGCCACACCATTCTTGATGCAGGCCAGGATGCCATCGGCCTTCTTGGCTGCCTGGGCACACTGCTGGCTTATGCTGAGTTTGCTGTCCACTAATACGCCCAAGTCCCTTTCCACCTGCTCATTCTCTAAGCCCTCTATCCCCAGCCAATAACTCTTCTTGGGGTTGTTATAACCAAAGTGCAGAACCTGACATTTAGACTTGTTAAAATTCATCCTATTGGAATCTGCCCATCTCTCCAGTCTGTCCAAATCCCTCTGCAGGGCCCTCCTACCCTCTAACAGATCAACACATGCTCCAAGCTTGGTGTTGTCTGCGAATTTGTTCATGATGGACTCAATTCCATCATCAATATCATCAGTAAAGATATTAGTATATCAGTTATATTAGTATATAAAGATATAAATATATCAAGATATTTAATATCTGTTGATGTGATATTACAGTACCTCTTGAGATGTGCTGATTAAAAGTAGATATACTGAAGAAAATTATTCACAGCATTTCATTAGGACACCATTTTGTGTTGTCCCATGGAAAGTGATTGACATGTAGCAATGTTACAGTGCACGATGTACAGTGTTACTACACCACCCAGCCTTGCTTAACATCCCAGACTCAGAATCAGCTTGGCTACAATATCCTGTAAGAGCTAGTGATTTTGGAATGCTACATAAGAGACATGTCATACAGACCTGTCTTCCAGAAAGTCTAAAATCTCTGCCATGAGCACACATTTTGGAAGACTGAAATGGACATCCAAACACTGAGACCCAACAGAGTAGTCTTTTAGAAAACTCTGGCCTTCATAAACATTGATGTAATTCAGGATTAATGCTATGGAGCTGAAAAGATTATAATAACTAAAGAGCAGTATGAGACTGGATTTAGGCTTCTGAAGTCTAAAATCTTCAATATATATTTAAAGACAAAATAACTTACTGTAGCCTTCAGAAAACAGGGCCTATTAAGCATGAAACCTTTAAATGCTTTCTGAATGCCAGAAAATGAATACTTTAAAAAGTCAAGACAAAAATGCTAAAAGGAACTGAAAGGAGTGAGCCAGAAATGCTAACATGTTCATTTCCATCCTGTCCATGAGCTGGGTGAGTGCTGCAGCTCCACAGGCATCTCTGAGTATTAACTGATGGACAGTCCCTGCCCTCAGTGACACAGATGTCATGTCACAAAGCAGAAACAAGCTGGACTTGTTATAAGGTTCCTCACTAGAAAAAATACCAACTCAGAAATGTGACTATGATGACACCTACATTTAGCTGTGACCTTGTACCCGCCCAGTGGAGGGTCGTGGCCTTCCACAGCATCGAATCCTGCTGACACCAGGACAATCTCTGGATCAAACTCATTGGCAGCTGGCATAATCACAGTCCTGTAGAGTGAAGAAAACCCAACATATTAAAATCATAAAAACTTCTATCTTGATGATAAAAATTGTCACAATCACAAAAAAAACACAGCACAACATATTTTAGTTTAATTAAACCAATCTCCGTGGTAGCTGTTCAAATCCAAGTCCAAGGTTTCAATTAATTTCTTTTTATAATCACTATTTTTTCTTTTCTATGACTGAGAGAAAAAAAAAAAATAAAAGCAGGTACATGTGAAAGCCTCTAATATTACTTACACATCTGTGTCTATTTTATCCTGCTGTCTATAAAAAGCTGCCTCTTCCAGGGAAGTGACTAATGGCTTACAGAGAGCTCTCAAAGCCCGAGTGGAAACCCGGACTGCTCCAGTTAGTGTGAACTTGGTGTAAATTTGAACTATAAATTTCTTTTGGGAAAATGTTTGCTTTCCAAACTTTTTTTTTTCTTCTTAAGATTTTAAATGTTTGTCGAGGTGGGGGGTGACTCTAGCAAAGGAAAAACATGAAATTCCCTTAATCAAATCCAGACTATGTTGTCAAGCTTTTCCAAGGTCAAGCATAATAGGAATGTGACAACCACAAACTAGTGACAGCAACCCCTGCTGGTGTCAGAAAGATAATTCAGCCTTCACAGTCACAAAGATTCCACTTTTTTAACCCCTTCCTTGACAATGTTATGTGGGGATATTTTATTGCTTCTGTTTTGCTTCTCTTCAGCCTCAAAGCATGAAAGATGTACTGAAGGAGAAGATAAACCCCTGCATTCTGCACTTGCAGATGCCTTCTTTCAGGCTGACTCCAAAGGGAAGGGGTAAAGATGGCTTTTACACTAGCTCGACAAACACTGAGCCTGTAGTTACTGTGCTAGATCAGGGGGGCATCACCGAGTATTCTGAGTTCGAAGTGACCCACAAGGATCATCAAGTCCAACTCTTACACTGCCTGCCTGGCGGGAATCAAACCCAGGTCTCCCACATGAGAGGGGAGAACACTCACCACTATGCTAAAGTGGACACAAACGAATGTTCTATTACAAATAAACTAACTCAAGGAAATGAAAATTGGTCTACACTGGTTAGAATATGAAGATTAATTTGGTGCATGTGTAATGCTGTTTGGTTTAGTTCAGTGTTTATTAATTTACTTTATAGTCAACTTAGGTCAAAGAGATCATATTTTTGTTTAAAGGCTTAGGTATTCTGTGAAAAAAAAAACCACATTAATAATATTTTAACAATTCTCTACGTATTTCTTTAGTTTAGTTTTTGATCCATGTTTTATAAACTTTATTTTGTTCTGGTTTTCTCAAAGGTAATTTTAATATTCAGAAAATGTTCCTATTACTTATTATTCAGAAAAAAAGAGGATTCAGAATAAGCAAAAATCCTCATCAGGTCATACAGCTTTTCAATAAACAAAATTTTACATTAGGAAAAAAGGATGGAAGCAGCTTCAGGGTTTTGTGGTGATTTGCTGAAATTGCACTACAAATATCTGCAGGCAAAGTGATACGCATAATCTTTTAAATATTCCTCTTTTTATACGTCATTAGTAGGCCTCTGCTGAAATATGGATTCCAGTATTGAGCATTGGACTTCGAGAAGGATCTAGACCAAATGTAGAGACCAAAAGGAAAATATAAAAAAAAACCCAAAAAAACCCACACCAAAAAACACCTAAGTGGATAAATAATAAAATAATAATTATTTGATTTGCATAAAATGAGAGGAAACAAGATAGAAGTCCACAAATTGCAAGTGGTTGCTGCAAGAGGAAAGAAATAACCTGCTCCGTATTTACACTGTGGATAGAATTTGAAGCAGTTGCAGCAGGAAAGCTGTAGTTCAGACACTGGAACAATCTTTATAATACTACGATTAGATAATAATGTAAACAAAATGCTTAAGAAAATTGAAGACTCTGCATCGGAGTTTCTTATAATAGGTAAAACAAATATCCATCAAGCTTGCTACAGGTTCAAGCTGACATGGCCTTCATGCAGGAGGTCAATTACTCCTCTAGGTTTGTTTCTATTGTTCCACGGTGTATAACTATATAGCATACAAAGTCCATATACAAATACCTGCATTAGACACTACAGTGACTGAAAATTATTGCAGGCTAATCTCCACAAAGTTAGGGGACAATATCAGGAATAAAGATCTCCTCCACAACCATGTCTAATCATACGTACGTACCTTCTGATACTCTTAATTATGTGTTCATTGTCTGAAGCAACACACACTTCCCAAACTTCCCCACGTCTGCAACACATGTGGCATGGATCCTGATTACTGATGAGGACTGTGGCTGATATGTAATCTTCATCTGTCCCCATAGCACCATACATCTTACACACTGAAAGAAGGAGGGATCCTATGAAGAACCCTCCCTATCTGGAGCCACTTGAGCTATTGCCCTCCTCCTCTCCGTTCACATTTCCTTAGACTCAAATCAGGCTCTGTGTTTTGTTTTTTCTTGTCAAAAAAGTGACAGCATCACAGAGTATAGCATAGACTGTGCTCAGGAGTCAGAGTATGTTCAGTGTGTTCCCTGCAGACAGAAGCTCTGGAAACTCAAGTTACTGAGCAGTAACAAACCTAACCAGCCTAACACACAAAGAAATTTTTGAGAGTCTTATAATTTGGAACATTGGTGAAATCTACCACATTTCAAGACCTTGCTCAAATGTGTAAAGATGTCAGCACATTTTTTAATAACTTGGGCAAAACAATGCATTTGACCTTTATTCTCATCCAGAGAAGCAGCAAATGTTGTTTATGCACAGTTTATTCAAAATTTGTGTCAAATAAATATGTCTGACATTAAAACTGCCAGCCATACTGAGTAACATTAGGAAAATTATTAAATACTGAAAGCAAGGTCTTTCAACACGAAGCACCAGGAATAGCTATTAACACCATCTTTAGTAGTAAGAACAGGAAATAGTAGCAGATTCATAAATCTCAAAAAATATGATATACAGAAACTTCAGCTAAAGAATGGAGAATTCACTGTTCTGTTGCTGCTTGTGGTACTATCTGAATTCACGCAACCAAAGTAACCGCTAACAGTGTTTTTCTGAAAGAAAGAATTTTTTCTTTTAAAAAATGTACACAATGTCTGTTACACTTTACTAGATGAATAGCATACACTTTACTAGACGAATATTATACTTTTGCTATAATATTGTCTCATAAACTCAGACAGAACTTTGCTGCTGCTACTCTGCATACAATGTACCAGAAAAGCTAACCTATATGCCCCATGTTTTTCATTTCTTTTTCATCATCCATAAAACTGAGGGAATTGGAATGTCGGAATTTATCCATCTTATGCTGATCTTAATATTGGTCTTTAATACTGGACAGATATTAAGGAAAACATAATTTTTTACTGGGATAGCAAGCTTGATTCTTCTCTTAAACATCTCAGGGTGTCTGTGGTCCTTGTTACAGCAGACAAGACTACCACTTGGTCTTTCAAAAAGATGACAGCCATAAATCTCTTAACTGCCGAGAAGATTACATAGACCTTTGATTCCTAAATCTTTAATCTGGTCTTCTACATTAACATACAGGCATTTAGGTTCCCCTTTTGAATAAACACTATGAGATCTCTGCTCAGAAAAGAGAAGCTTAATGTCTGGAAAGCATCATAGCATTTTGGTTTGGAGTTTATGCAAGTAGGACATCTCTGACATGTGTCTTGCCTTGGCAGTAACTCCTTCGTGGAACAAAACAGACATCTAAAAACTGACATCTACTATCCTATCTGATTCCTATCTTATTCTATAAGGAATGATATACATACACATTTTTAAACATAGGCTTAATTTCATCCGGACATAAATAAAATTAAATAAAACCAAATAAAATCTTTTGTCAAGCTTCAGCATCTTCGTTATCCCTGAATACCTCTCTTTAGAAAAATCACAGCATCATAGAACCATAGGGATAACCATAGTTGTAAAGAAAGTCTACACAAAGCAACATGAAGATCACTTCTCCCTTGTAAACAGTTGTCTTCTACCTCAGGATGGTTGGACCGTCAGGGACAGCTCCTGACCCTTCATTATCACTTGGGAGCAGAGAATCATCAGACCCTTTATCTTCCATCTTTTTTACTCTGGAGGGCATGGAAAGGTGTTAAGAAAGAGACACTACCTCCTCAGGAGCTCCCACAACCATGACACTTCCCTTCTCAGTTGTCTAAGAAGTCCCTGAATCCAAACACGATCAGAAAACATGAGAGTTTTTTAAAGCATACAACTACCAGTTGTCACATACTAATACATATTCATGTTAACCTTCCCAGATTCTTCAGACCAACCCTATTCTCAGAAGCCAGGCTGCAGCTGGCAGGACTTGTTACAGGATGAAGGGTCAGAACTCTG
The DNA here is from genome assembly GCA_013390025.1 of Pitta sordida. Classification (NCBI taxonomy): domain Eukaryota; kingdom Metazoa; phylum Chordata; class Aves; order Passeriformes; family Pittidae; genus Pitta; species Pitta sordida. The sequence continues at coordinate 4,991 of WEKX01016843.1, read as the reverse complement.
CTCACCAGAAATTCTTTGCAAGGGTGCCCCAGCAGCCTGCACTTAGACCCAGGCGGGAACAGTTACTATTTTACATGCAGCAGGAGTAAGAAATATGATTTGGCTTCTGGCCATAGGTCACCAGACAGGTACAGCCTGGAGACCAGCAGCCCATCACTTCCTGTTTGAAGCTAGTCCAGCCGCAGACGTTATCAGCAAACCAAAGTTAATACTAGGATTCTTCTCTGACAAAATGAGCAGAAGAGAAATGAATTTTATTCTTCCACTATGACTCACACTCTCCTCTATTCCCTTCTCCAAAGAAAATAAAACACAAGAGATATTTATTTTATGTGATCTTGAATCATATAAAAGTATAAATATCTGGTATAGTATATTCACCTAATGATGACAGCAGAGTTACAGGGGCATCTTGCCTGGCTGACTGTTTCTTTCTTTTCTCATTCATTTTCATTAATAAACATGTCAAAACCCCAAAGCTTGAGCAGCTGCATCACAGAAGTTATTTATCCACGGTAAACCTTGCAGTTACAATGAAACTGTGTCCTCCAGCCCAAGATAGTGCAGATTATCCTCTCAGTCTGAAGGTACTGGGAACAGAGCATGTGTCTAGGAAGCTGAAAAGATTTATTTTTGTCCCACTAAAGAGATTTCCCCAAAGAATTAATATGTTTCATTTGGGTATGCTGCTGTCTGCAGAGGAGCCAAGGGATGGCTTCCAGTTGGGTGTAGTTCTAGGGAAAACATAAGGCATGTGATCCTTCCCTCCCCACCAATCTGAACATCAGATGCAAGACATTAAAGAAATTCTACCAAGGGACTTTGTTCCTTTTATTCTTCCATTCTATTTTTGTACTTTTAAAGCACATGGTTAAGACACTCCCAAACATTTGTTCTCCCAGAGGAGATTGCAGAAAAGTATCCAACACAGAAATGACTCTCCAAGTACCATCACAGAGATGGACATCTACAAAGAACTTAAATTTATGCAAATAGCTGCAATTCTTTCACTGTGTTGGTAATTTAAAAAGGAAATGAGCAGGCATACCAGCCCAGGACAATAATTTATGTAACTGAAACAAAAAAAAATCCATGCTGTTCTAAAACTGCAGATTGCAATGGCTTAGTAACATAAATTATTTGCTCTTTCCCTAAAATCCTCCAGTGTTTTCATCCAGTGATCTCAAAGTACTTTCAGAACACTAAAAAATGAAAAGGCTCACATCTTCAGCTGGTATAAATCAGTATAGCTGTTTCTGATTGCACAGTCCTCCAAAGCAGGCATTTCTTATACCCACTTCACAGATGAATCAGCTAAAACTCAAAGCTGATAAAAGACTTGAATAAATTAGCTGTCCCTTGAAAAGCCTTGAAAGAAAACGTTGAAAATTCTAAGTCCATTACTTAAACTAGCAGAAAAAACCCCAACTGTAACAGTACGGTTATTTGTTGTTATACCAGATTTGTATCTTGCAAGAAATACATATTCAATGCGCTAGTGCTATTTTAGTGGTGGTTTAGCCATCTCATGGAAAGAATGTAGGTCTGCCTACAGTGTCTCAGTTTCATGTCCTGCAAATCAAATATTGTTCCAAACAATGAGTATGTTGCCCTACCTTAAAATTACACAAGGTAAATTGTTGAATGCACCCTGATATGAACAGATCAGAAAGTATTTAAAAGATTGCCCCTATAGGCGTGTGAAACTTACGGTATCTATTATTTTTATGTGTTGTTCAGACTTACATTTTAATGTAACACAGTATCAAATAATGTCTATTCTCACAGAAAGCAAGACAGCATTTTTGTACAACTCCCAGACAATATTTTTTTTCTGCACTAATTGAGTTTATAATAGTGTCTCTCACTAAAATTATGGTTTACTTTCGCGATATCTCCTCATACAAATTCTACTGCCAGTCCAAGTTCATCAAGGTCAGACTTCAGAACTTCACCCTAAAACTCCTTTCTAACTGTCACCTGACCATCAGTTTTGTCCTGGACTTATCCTCTAAGGCATATTCTGTCTGCATTAGCTTCTAAGTTACAGATTTTATATCTTCTTAATAATTTTATTTCTTCTCTACTTTTTATAAGCTCAGTTAATACTTCTATCCTTGCTTTTATTTTATAGTTGCCTTATTTACTTTCTGGAGGTACAAAATACATTTTTCTTTATTTCTTCAAGGTGCAAAATGTACCACACCAATACAAAATCCTGACTACTGTAAATCATGGTCATTTCACTGGGATTTGTACATGGTATTAAATTTAAGAACATGACAAAGTGCTTAAAGGGTCAAGGTCTTCCATGGATGCACCAAAGTTAGTAATTTTAAGTGTTATAATTGTAGGATTATCTAAGTGCCACTGAATGAAAACTTTTAGAAGAACTAACAGCCTGCTGGCTTTTTTTTTTTTTTTCTTTTGAAGACATTTTCAGAGCCTAAGGCTATTATTTGTGGGTTCTTTTTTAAATTACTAATTATTTTGGCATCCTGCATGTAAGTTTCCTGAATTATATTACATCTGGAACTACAAGATCTTACGCACTCAAAAAGCATATGAAATATTGACTACAATATCTGCTCATCCTTCCATTTACAAAGGCAGCTTCAATGTAATTTTGAGGATTCTCCTGCATTTGACCTATGATATGCCTCAGTCAGAGTCTCTGAATTAGTACAAAAAGAATCAAAATAAAAATAAGGAAATGTTAACAAACAGAAAATTTGAGAAAAAATATTACTTCCTGGCTTCCAGAATTCACTTAAAAATTAGTCAAATAAATTAAACAACTTCTAGAAACATGGGCAAATGCATACACATATGTGCTATGCACATTCATGTTGATTTTCAGAACTGAGTAAAATTCAAAGCTCAGTGGTAATAGGTAAGGGTATTGGCTAAAAATTACGTAACCCTGCTTAAAAATTATGGGCCTAAGTATCTCTCAGATGGGTCCAGCTGAAAGAAGAGACTACTTTGAAAGAATCAAAGGCTGTATGGAAATATAAAGGTTTCTGTGGAAATATAGGCCAATATAGTCCATACAAATAGCAAGATATCTTGTTACAGAACACTTCTACCCTGAAAAATAACAGACTTCAAAAAATTTGTATTTTCTATTAAATGTTCTTCCGTGTTTTTAGACTTATTGTGGAAGTACTAGCATGATGAAAAAAAAAACACCTGTCTTTTTACCTGGTATTTATTTCTCAGATCTCAAAAAAAAGATGGTACCATACCACCTTGTGAATATAAATAAAATTTATCTACTAAATTCCAGTTTGCAGCTAAAGTACTGATGTGGCTTCCAAGAGCTGCATAACTAAAGACGATATATGAGAAGGAGGAAGCAGTTTAATGTACAAAGATGGAGCTTAAAATAAAACACAGCGTGACTTAAAATAGTATCGCAAACACTGAGAAAGCAAATTGCTCTAGTATGGAATCCACTATTTTAAACCAATTATTTTTCTATCAAAGTCATTCTAACACGTACGGAAAATAGTACTGACACGCACAGACAATGCCAATTTTACCCTCAAGCATTACTTAAGATAGCATTTAGTTTTCATGGTGTAACATCTGACTATCAGAATAGTCAGTGCTCCTTGGTTTATTTTATGGAAGAAAAAAAAAGTATATCATTAGTGGCTTTTCTGCATAGATATAATCACATTTAGGGGTACTTTAAGTTTTCTGTTTTAAAATTTGTATGGTTTCTTAGAAAACATGTTACATTTCTATCAAGGCTGAGTCTACTACAGTATTTTCTATTAAGAAAAAACCCCAACTATTTGGTTTGCCTTTCTACTACTCTTTCAACAGTATTTTATTATAAAAGTCAGTGGACTTGGCCTAAAATGTTAACATAATAAACTAATAATACTGCTAAAACAGTTCACTGCTCCTAGTAAATCTTATTAAATAGTAATAAGATCGCTCCTAAGAAGATAAAAATAAGTGCTATTATATCAGAAATACTTGAATAGAGAGGTAAAACCTGGCCTCAACATGTTGCATTTATAGATCTCACAAAACAAATGATAGCACAACATACTCTCCAAGGAATTTCTTATGTCTATGATGAAGCATATTATTTTAGGCATATTCCACCTTTCAGTGTACTTTGACAGTACTTGAAACTTTTTAAATTACTTAGCCCTCAAAGAATAGTATAAGAGAAAGCAGAGCATAGTACTTATTTTACATACATTCCACAGGAATTGTGGAACTCGGGAAAAGAAGGAAATGGAGGTTTTTTGAATAAATTACAAAGAGAAGAGGGTTCTGGACTGTGAAGTTTGTCTCTAGGTCCAAAATCTACATTCCCTCTTTATGCAAAAACCTTTAGAAAAGCTTTCCAGATTAGGCATAGAGCATACAGTTTGACACACAGCAGGAATGAAGAAAATACACTAAATACACTAAAATTTCCTGTTATTGATTCTACAACAGCTCAGTCTGCAATATTAACACTCTGCTTATGTCACCAATTAAATGATCAATCAAGAAGCTTAAAGTAGTTTTCAGTTATTAGAAAAGTGAAACGTGGGGAATAAGAGAGGGTAAATCTTATGAAAGAATGCCTGGAGAGACGAATTGGAGAAGTTATGTTTTTCATGGGAGCAATGGGTTGAATGGATAAAAGATACAGAAACCCCTTGGAAAGAGTACTTTTACCACAAAATTTTCTACATTTCTGAAAAGTGTATTTGCCCAGAAGGATTTTTTTCACTTCCTTTTAAATGAATACTAAAACCTCCCACATTTTCTAGAAATCAATTATTCATCAAGGTCATGGCCATTTGCATATGCACAATTTTTCACACGCTGCATTCACCAACATGGTTGTGAATACAAAGTACTTGAACTTGTCTTAACTTTTCTTTCAGAGGTTTTTCTGTCTTGCATATACTTTTCACTTTGGCTTATATTCATTTCCATATACTCATTGATGCTTTTAAGGTATTTTATGTGTATGG